>WBMW01004697.1:58045-249987 GCA_013396635.1 Penelope pileata | reverse complement strand
TATATATATTATATATTATATTATATTTTATATAATATATATTTTGCTTTTCTTCACTATCTTAGTAAATAGCATTTATCTCAACCCACGAGTATTACTGCATATTTCTCTACTTCTCTCCCCCGTCACTTTTGGGGAGGGGGGGAGGGTGAGTGAATAACTGTGTGGAACTTAGCTATCTGCTGAGTCAAACCACAACACCCTTAACTGCTAAGTAAAGGGAACTAGAAAAATACCACATTGTCTTAATCAGACAATTTTTGCCTCCAACAGCTGAAACTTTTCAAGTGAGCTATTACTGAAAGAGAACAATATAGTAATGTTCTTATCAGTTTGTATGGATAGCTACTCTAAGTCACGATTAGGTTGTTGCAGTGTAGGTGTGCTGGCCATAAGCTTAGTGTAAGCAGCTGGTGCTTCAAAGAGAAACATGCCTGTGGACAGCTGTTTAAATCACGCTTGTCAGTCTCTTTGGCTAGACTATGCCAGATTTGCTTCATTTCTTTTCTTTAAATAAACAATTATTGCTGTCAGTGTTAAAAAAGAAAAATTACAATAAACTGTGATAGTTAATTTGATTAAGCAAAAACTGGCTATGATGAATGGTTAAAACACAGAGGTTTATCTTTAGGAATGTTTAGTTACCTAGAAGCAAATAAGAAAAGAACATTGTATTCTTTCTGATTTCATCCAAGTGAATTTTCTGGGGAATCAAGTTATCTTGCTGTCTGCTATAGCAGATGCAACTCTATTAGGAATTTAGATTGATACTTAGTTTTGAAGACCAGTTATTTTCAAGAGAATTGTAAGTCAGCAGTAACAAAAATAAAGACACCATTTATTTACAGTAAATGTCTTCTTTGAGACACTATAGCTGAAACAAATGTAACAGCACACTAGGCAGACAAGATTGTAGTCTCCTGATCTGCAGTGCTAACAAGGATCATGTATATATCCTGTTCATGCATAAAAGTTCAAAAACTGAGTTTGCTATAGGTTTTGCAAGTTTTCCTCGTGACTCTCAGAGTCAATTCTAAGTCTTTGTTGCTAAAGTCTATGAAAAGTGATGCTGAAAATCCATTTTGATTACACCATCTCAAAGAACAATCCATTACTGCAAATGTATTCTTCAGGCAGTTGAATATGTGAGACTCTCTGGGATGAACTTCCCAGTGGAAATCAGTGGATACAACTTCATTACTGTAGTCACAATGTCTTTCTAAAGGTCAGCATCAAGATCTACTCATATGCCAAGATCACAGTGCTTAACTGTGGTTAACATACCATACTAAATCACTGCTTATGCCATAGTTTAAATCTGCTTTGACATTTAAAGAAAGATCACAAAGACTCTTAAATAGAAAACCACTTTGTAATCCACTTATGGACTTAAGATGGTCTAAAATTTTTGGCCTATCGTAGTCGAATATCAAAAACACAGTGCATAGAAAGAATGCTAGCAGTTTAATTAGGTTATATTCTGAAAATGTCATTAGAATAGATCTGAAAAGTGACTTCAGTATGACCTTTTCCAAAGGAAGTCATGATACTGAACTCACTGAGAATCCACACTGAGGTCAGAGCAGAAGGAAAACAGTATTAGAGTCCACTTGCTGTATTAAGCAATGGAAAATTCACTTTACTGGAAATGTTGGGAATTTTAGTGAGACAGTACTGAGAACCCTTATAAAAGACAAGTCTGAACTGTTGGCCCTTGAGGAGTATCAGCACAATCACAAGTTAGATACCAGCCAAAATACCATGACATGGCAGTAATAATCCAAAATTGAATCAGAAAAACAAACAANATTACAATAAACTGTGATAGTTAATTTGATTAAGCAAAAACTGGCTATGATGAATGGTTAAAACACAGAGGTTTATCTTTAGGAATGTTTAGTTACCTAGAAGCAAATAAGAAAAGAACATTGTATTCTTTCTGATTTCATCCAAGTGAATTTTCTGGGGAATCAAGTTATCTTGCTGTCTGCTATAGCAGATGCAACTCTATTAGGAATTTAGATTGATACTTAGTTTTGAAGACCAGTTATTTTCAAGAGAATTGTAAGTCAGCAGTAACAAAAATAAAGACACCATTTATTTACAGTAAATGTCTTCTTTGAGACACTATAGCTGAAACAAATGTAACAGCACACTAGGCAGACAAGATTGTAGTCTCCTGATCTGCAGTGCTAACAAGGATCATGTATATATCCTGTTCATGCATAAAAGTTCAAAAACTGAGTTTGCTATAGGTTTTGCAAGTTTTCCTCGTGACTCTCAGAGTCAATTCTAAGTCTTTGTTGCTAAAGTCTATGAAAAGTGATGCTGAAAATCCATTTTGATTACACCATCTCAAAGAACAATCCATTACTGCAAATGTATTCTTCAGGCAGTTGAATATGTGAGACTCTCTGGGATGAACTTCCCAGTGGAAATCAGTGGATACAACTTCATTACTGTAGTCACAATGTCTTTCTAAAGGTCAGCATCAAGATCTACTCATATGCCAAGATCACAGTGCTTAACTGTGGTTAACATACCATACTAAATCACTGCTTATGCCATAGTTTAAATCTGCTTTGACATTTAAAGAAAGATCACAAAGACTCTTAAATAGAAAACCACTTTGTAATCCACTTATGGACTTAAGATGGTCTAAAATTTTTGGCCTATCGTAGTCGAATATCAAAAACACAGTGCATAGAAAGAATGCTAGCAGTTTAATTAGGTTATATTCTGAAAATGTCATTAGAATAGATCTGAAAAGTGACTTCAGTATGACCTTTTCCAAAGGAAGTCATGATACTGAACTCACTGAGAATCCACACTGAGGTCAGAGCAGAAGGAAAACAGTATTAGAGTCCACTTGCTGTATTAAGCAATGGAAAATTCACTTTACTGGAAATGTTGGGAATTTTAGTGAGACAGTACTGAGAACCCTTATAAAAGACAAGTCTGAACTGTTGGCCCTTGAGGAGTATCAGCACAATCACAAGTTAGATACCAGCCAAAATACCATGACATGGCAGTAATAATCCAAAATTGAATCAGAAAAACAAACAAACAAACAAACATCAACAACAAAACCACTGTGGATTACATTCATATCACCTT
This sequence comes from Penelope pileata, assembly GCA_013396635.1. NCBI lineage: Eukaryota > Metazoa > Chordata > Aves > Galliformes > Cracidae > Penelope > Penelope pileata. Next base: position 246,870 of record WBMW01004697.1, on the reverse strand, counting down.
GTGCAAGTGATTAATTTAGGTATTATGGCAACCAGGACTTAGGCACTCAGTCAGTCCCAGCAGGGTATTTCAAAGAAATGTTCAAAACAGCCTGGATACATTCCTTTGCCCTTGTCAGGTAGTAACTAGCAAGACAGTCAGTTGCCACAGGGGCAGAGTCTAGAAGTTCACTAGATAGTGAAAGGGATAGTCTTGGACTGATAACTTGTTTTCCTGTAAGACAATTTAAACACCTACTTTAAACTCCTTCTAATTCTCATGCATTCTTAGAATCATATGAAAATGTTTGATTCTGCTAGGAGAGCTGATGCCACAGTTTCAGCAAGTTAGGAAGATGATCATTTTTGGTACTTCCTTCAGCCAGTCCTTTTGCATAAATATATGCAAAACGGACCACAATCTACCCAATAGAGCCATTGTAACTCATTTACTGCAGAGATACAAGCCATCAGTGACTGACTCTTGAAGGGAAAGACACTTGTTCTTTCTCAAATATTATTCAACAATCTTAGAAAGGAGGATTTTATGATAGAAAGACAAAATCATGACCAGCACAGATGTAGGAGTAGAATTCTTAGGGAGTCTTCATGCCTTTTGTACTGACATTTTACCTAAGCACAAAGCCGATAGGAGTTTCCTCTGTTGTCTTTTTGAGACTACTTGAGTAAGTCCTATGGGAGGTGATATTGATGTTGTGGGCCTAAATGCTGGTGAAGCAGCCGCTTAGCAGCAGCCACATCAATGCCATTGCTCGCCCCCTCTACTATTTTACTTCTGGTGTACAAAGACCTGTTTATGTCAACTCATGTCTAGAGAAAAATGAGACCCCTAGCATGAAAACCACAGATCAAAAAAAGTTTGCTGTTCAATTATATATATATTTTTTTACCTGTAACTACAAACAAAATCTAGCAAGTTTGTTGTATTTCTGTGAGAAGCAACATCTATGTTAGAGTGTATTTTCCCAAGCATTTGTATTGTAAAGATATTTCCTTTGAATACACACACACAGAGATCAGAAGGGCTACTCCAGCACTCCCATGGGAAAGTTTAAACTCGTGAAACAAATGTTTTCATTGGCTGCACTAAGCCAAGTGCAATTTACAATCCACATTATTACTGTTATTTTGTCAAAAACATGTGAAATCAAGAGAGTAAAAATGGAATCAGTCCTAAGGGTCTGTAGTTAATGACTGAGGGGCATACAGCAGCATTGTTGCTTGTTCACAGATGGATAGCTAGAGCACTTATTCTGAATGTTAGCCGTGGCTAAATGTTTAAACAAACAGCTTCTAGAAGTAATTGACTGTTCAATTGTTTTTACTTCTGGATCATATCAGCTCTCTCATTTCCAGTATTTCTGCTTGTCTTCACAGACCTTGCTGCTACTGGATTTGTTCCTCCCCTTAGGAGTCCTGAGGCACTTTTACTCATTATCTCCAGCCAGCCTAATTATTTTCTATGAATTTGACAGCACCCTATATCTTCATATTGAAGTATTACCTCCTTTTGGTAAATCATGTAAGCGCTGGTAAATATGCATGTTTTACTTAGGAAGAAAACAATATGAAACTTGAAAGGCTAACCTAATTTTTAGTTTGGTCTCCTAAGGAAATTGAAGTGATTATACATTCCACAAAGTTTCACATCTTTGTTGGCTGTCCATCTCAGTATTAGCTTTCCTCAACAACTCTTAAAGCCAATCAGACAGAAGAGTAGTGATCACAGTTATGTTTTTTTCTAATAAACCTAATAAAAGTAAGAGGCAAAGAAGATTTTTTTAAAAAGCCACCGTAAGTGGTGCCCCATTAACAGGAAAGTCTGCAAGATAAGTTCCCTTTTTGTTAGACACTAGAGAATCCAGGCACACAAGAAGCCTCGTAAATATCACAGCTGTGGGAATAGCATCAATTGGAGATTAGATTTTACTGGACATCAGAGAGTCCAACCATGAGACTCAAATTCATAGGAAACCAGATTTCGTTAGTTTCATTCCTCACAGAGAATACATTTAGAAACAGATCTACCAGAGATTTAATTCTATTTTATTACCACTCATGTACATGTAAATGTCAATAAAGACAATCAGCAAGCATATGGACTGCAGGAGATACTGCCTGTTTGCAAGAACAAAGTACAGTAAATTAGGAAACTTTGGCACTCCTCCTGATTCTTTCACCAGTCCTCAATCTATGATCTCAGGAAAAAACCAAACATTTCCATGGGTCAGGCTTCCTTTATCCATATATATTTATGTTCATGCAATATTTTCCGATTCCCAGCTAAAATGTGCTCTGTGAAGGAAAGGAAGTTTGGGAGTGCTGCAATTTTGATGCTGCTCGTTTTCCTACCAAAGACACCTAATTCTCAAATGTCTGTACCATAACTTTTATCATCTTCTGCTACAGAATGCCCATTTCCAAAATAACAACAACAAATAAGAAAATAAAAAACTTTTACCCACTGAAGTCCCTTTCTCTCAGGTCTTCCCTTTTGGTTGAGTTCTGTGCCAGAAGATTTGAATCGCAAGGTCCTTCCTACTCAACTTTGTTCACCACCGCTTTATGCCAGTAACTGCAGGTGCATCAGCCTCCAGGAACTCATATCCTCCATGCTCAAATTCCTCCTATTTCATACCACTTTGCAGTACCTCAGTCTCCCTAAACTGTGCCCTCTCCCAGTCTGAGCGTCCTTACTATTTGCCTCATTCCCATCAAGTTCCTTTCCTCCCTTTTCTGCCATCTCCCATTTCACTTGTCCAAGCAGTTAAAGAAGCTGGTCCAGTACAACAGACCTATTATTACAACTTGGGGATGGGATGTAGGTTTACGTGGGCACCATTTCCACCGTCAGCATCCCTGACATCTCTCCTGAGGTGCGCAGTAACCTCACAGCAGCCTTTGGCATCCTTTCTATGTCTTTCTACATCTGCTGCTTTAAAGGGCACGTTCATAAATCAAGGTCTCCTCCAAGAAGTCTTCACAGGAATTATCTGGGGATGGCATTTAGGGCCTGACAATCACAGGGAAGTTGGTCCTGCCTTGTGAAAAGTCAGATAAAGGATGCTGAAGAGCTGTGTATGGGGACCGGGGTCCCCATATGCAAGGTGAGCCTAGATGAAATTGCAGGATTTGAACTGGCTTGTTCTGAACAGGATATGACAAAATGGCAGTTTAAATACGTTCAGATACTAGCCTCTTATTTAACTAGGACTGCTGTCTTTGCTACCATGGCCAAAAGCACGGTTAGAAATTTTAAGAAGATATTTCCAGTGGACACAAATCTACACTGAGCCTAAAAAAACTTTTATTTCTGATATGCTTCTTTTCAGCAATAGCTGAAATAAACGGAAGGTGTCAAACATCCTCACTCTGTAACTTTCTCCCATATGAAAGTAAAGAAGAATGCACATTAAATTACTTCTTCTCACACATCTCCATCATGCAGAAAAATCTATAGGACATAATTGTAGAGGTATATGTCAGAAGTTCCTGGTTCTCTTTTTTCCCCTCCAGGTTCATGAAACATTTGATTGATTGACCAAACTATGAGGCTTCACATTTTGGTTTCCAGACTCAGAAAGGATTCATTTAATTGATGAACTTTCAGCAGACAATGCGATGCTCAGCTAGAAAGGTTATCTGAAGCAAATTTATTGTCCATGCTGAAATGTAAAGGTCACAGTCAATAAACCAGAAGAGTAGTATTATTTGAAGGACACATCATGCAACCCTTGCATTACCTAGTCACTCAAGCCATGTTTCAAAGGGCAAAGGACTCAAGTTGTAAAAGAAAGCAAACAGTCTTTTCTGTGTTCTGATTTAAACCATCTTCAATAATGCCCTCCAAACTATTGCACCTAAACTGAATCATGCTTGGCGCCACTGTATACTCATAATAAAATAATTTTAGTGCAGTTCAACTTGGAGATAGAGAACACTATGGGATGGAATGATGTTTCAGGGCTCTCCTTAGTTCCTTGTGAGTGACGTGGATCTTAAAAAAATCCTTACTAAGAAAAGAAATGCTGTGAAGGTTGGTGCAGTGAACAAGATTACAGGAAAATAATAAAGTAGAAAAAGTGAATAACTACATTTTACTTTCTAATTGAATATGTTATGTGGGTTTCACAAGTTTCCTACAAAATATGTCCCGGATCTAAACAAAATATCTAACGTATCCAAAGATTTATGTATTTAAAAAAAAAAAAAAAAAGTGATGTCTGGACTCTTAACAGTACTGCTATGATCAAAGTCTTCCAGACCAACCTCAGTGGGGAGTTTAGTGATCAGATGACTAATTGAAATGCAGGCAAAATTTTATTCAAAAATTAAAGTCCATGCAAGTAACAAAAAAAACATTTAGACTCACCCCAGTGAAGATAATCCAACAAAATTACAAAAATGGCCATTATTAAACTTCTTTCACCACAGTCAGTTTTTGGGAAGAACTTACTGTGAGAAAGAGGGTCTTTAAAGTCTGAAATACCATATGGGGACTTGATTTCAGTTATTGGGCTTTAGCACCATCAAATAGATCGGTAAACACAAAAATAAGGAGGACACATTCATTTTCTAATTAGTGAAAAAAATAATTATTTTATCTCAAAACATTATCCTGAGGAACTTGGAAAATGCAGGAAAATCAGAGTATGTGCATTTTTCCTTTTCCTTTTCCTTTTCTTTTTCTCTTTTCTCTTTTCTTCTTTTTCTCTTCCTTTCTTTCTTCCTTTTTGTCTTCCTTTTCCTTTTCTTTGTTTTTGTTGAAGGTATATGTCAAAGCTTTTCTCTGAAATAACTACAGGTAAGGCAGGAGAATTACAGCAGGGGGTATATTTAAATTTTTAGCTAGTGACCCTTTCAAAAGTCATCATGTGACAACAGGAGTTTTACAAATTTAAAGCATTTATGTCTGGAATGTCCTTCTTTACCAATCCTTCCAATGCCAGTGAGTAGATCCATGCAATTAATATGCAATGGTGTTCAACAGTTTATAAAAATATAACAACAGATTAGAAGCCACACAGACAAGTATGTGCATATAATAAGGGAAGAAAATTATACAAGAGCCAGATGAAAATNTCCCACTTGGGAGGGGGGGAGGGTGAGCGAACAACTGTGGGGGACTTAGCTGTCTGCTAGGTCAAACCAGGACAAAATAACTCTGTAAAAATGTATTTTCAGAGTTGTTTCCTTAAAAGATCTGTTGGGGCAGCTGTCCAAGTAGAAAAAATTCTACATCTCAAGAATCACTAAAGCAAGGGTTTTACCCTGCCAATCAAAGCTGTGAGACTCAAACCCTTTCAAAATGAATGCCATCTTTAAAATTAAAAAAAAAAAATAGGTCTCATATCTTAAAACACCTCTTTGTACTAAAGATTATTTTCTTAAAGGTCAATTTAAAAATCAAACCATCAGCTTTTTCTTTTAGGGTGCCAACATAAAGAAGGAAGAGGGGTAGTTTGGTCCTAGCTGTTCACTAAGTGAGGCAAGTACGCATACATGTCTCTCTCTGGAGCAGTGGCTGAGCTGAGCTGCAAGCTCAGCTAAGCAAAAATTACAATAAGGGAGGCTTGTGGTCAGCAGGGTGTGTGCACTGCCTTTGAGAGGTCATTCCAGGATACACAGGGGTGAAGTCTATGCATGGCTGAAAGAGGGATTTCTGCAGCATTGACAAATGGCTTTCCATGGGAAGGGTGTGGTCAAATACAAGATCATGTTTCTTAAGTTAGCTAACTGCTTCTCTGCACAACCCTTTCAAAAATGAGGAAGAGGCAGGATGAGAAAACCAGCTCACTCACTCCTATTTCCCTTGCTCTGTCCACTCAGAATGCACTGCACAGTTCTGTACCAATTAGCCACCATTGTAACACTGATTTACTATCTGCAGCATATAAGAAGCCAAGAAATGGGCTTAGTGGCATGTCCACGTTGTCTGTCTGTTTTACAATCACCATAGATGGAAGCTTATAATTAACAGGAAGTTTTTCAGTGTAATGATTATGACTGAAAAGGCAAGGATTTACCTAAAGTAACATTGGCAAAGTCAGTATTAATACAGCACATAGCCATTTAATGAGGTAATCTCTACACCATCATAGTGCTTTTCTGTTTGCCCAGAGACTGACGTCTGACCTCAGCAGCCACCAGAGAGGAAAACAAAAAGTCCATGACAACATGGCCAATAGCATACAAAACCCAACTGTTTGTGTTGGTCTTTTATTGACAAAGGTTATGCTGCAACTGACTTCCACTACAGAAGTTATAACAACAAACCAAACATAACCTAGACACAGACTGAATGCATGTTATGACAGAGTAATGGAACTGAACAATGACTTTAACAGTTCATCAAAATTATTCTTTCTGGCAGTGGTAATATATCTGCCCAACTCTAGGCTAATGTTATGATTTTGTATTGTTGGCTATCTATGAACTGCCTATCGTTACTGTGTGAACAAAAGCCACAGTCTTTCCAACATCACAGGTAAGCACTCTGCCCACTGATTCATCTTTGTATAAAACTGATAATTGATGCGTTGAAATGTTCCCAAAGTCCTTTACTATATTTTACCACACAGGATCAACAGATAATCAGAGTAGAATTTTGGCAAACCCCAAGAAGCCTGGTGGGGCAGCAAGTGCTAATGCAAATTTTTACCACTATGTATAAATAACCCCCAAGTTCCTCTGGTAAGCATATGCAGGAAAAGGAGCATGCAAAGTTTTTTTCACACAACTTTGCTGTTGCCTGAGAGCAATTAATCAAATAAAATGTTCCAGAGATCTAGCCAATAGAAATTGGAACTTTACATTGCTTTGTCAGTCAAGGACCATTATTATGTTACTAAAACAGTTGAACTTTGATGCAAAACGAGTGAACAGAGGGAATCATGCTAGAAGAAGAAAGATGAGAGAAACAAGATGGTGTTAAATTTCCACAACATGATTCCAGAGAAACACTGTCTTGCCCTTCATTTTCAGGGAAGTATCCAGATTTCTGTATCAATATGAGACTATGGAGAGGAAATAAAAGTAGTGCATTAAGTGTTTATAAACTAACATTTCATCTCCATCTTACTCAGCTATGCTTTTCTTCACCAAACTTGCTCCTCTGAGTTGACCACATATAATTAATTTCTATTTGATATGACTTAATGAGCTAATTAAGATTACTTCTTCATCTGGATTCACTTCATGGGTTCTCACAGGCACCATCATCTGAACATTGCAGTTTTTGTGGCAATAGCATAACTACCAAGCTTGTGCACAATACAGTAGTTGAAACTGAGTTGGAGGACTCTAATAACAAGCCATGAATGCAGGATAGCTGATTGAACAAAAAACCTCAGCTTGCTCCCTGTATCACAGCTATGCTAACAATGTAGTACAGTTTTTACACTCACCATCATTATTTGAACTTCCTTTCTGCATTGGGAAGTTTCGATGTTTTGAATGTATATCAATATACCTTAAGGAAACTTCTGCTTATGCCAGGTAACATTTATTTGCTTCTTTTACCTCACACTTTTAAGGTGATCTTGGATACCAAGAAAACCAGAAAGAAATATCATTTTGCACTGATACCTTCTGGAGGCCAAAGGCAGATTTATAATTTCTATCATTATCAGTGTTCAAATATTTCAATATTTCCTAAACAAAAGTATGCCATTTCAATTTGTTGAGCTGACACAAGACATTTCATATTAATTAATCTCAACATTAAAGATGTATTTCCCATTGCCACATAGGAGGTCCAGTCAGTTACCCTATGGCAGGAATAGTCCTTTGGTCATCTTAGACAACTGGAGACAAAGGAAGCTTGAATTATAGGCCTCAGAGGGAGATGTACTTGCAGGAAAATACAAGTCTAATCAGTTATTTTAAAATTAAGTGTGTTTGCAGTCCATTCAACGTAACTCTGATCTGCATCAAACTGACCTGAAACTATATACTGCAATTTGGGGTTCCTGCTGTGTTTTGGCAATATTTCAGACTTTCACATGGAAAAGAGAGACTTTGTAGATAGTGCATTTTCCATCAGAAACTTTCCACCATTTTCCACCCTCCAACAGGTCCTCTCAGAAAGTGAAATGTATTCAGTATTTCAGTGTATACAACACACTACCAGGAAAAACACACCAAGAGAAAAATGGTAGGGTTAAGAGCATCCAAATTACACTAGATATCACATGGCTCCCTTGGATTTCTCAGTTCCTACAATTATCTAACAAACAGTGACTAGTCCTAAACAATCAAACAAGCTGGGGCTCCAATGGAATTCATCAGACACTCATACAGAATCTACTATTCTGGAAATGTTTTCCTTTTTCTGAACACTTCACTAATGACAGCTTTATATTCCAGTTAGCCTGAAAGCTAGAAATACTGTTGGCCATAAATAAACACATCTGATGAGCTTATATCAGTGTCAGTTTACTATTAACCTTTGCTTGTCGGGAATTTATGGAATCTGGTCTTGACCAGCTTATAAAGTGATAACTAAACTGAGTCCAGCTCATTAGATACAGAATAACCCAAAGGAAACATGAGCATGACAGTACACATATGATTACATACCTCTACACCAACTAATTTGTGGCATAATTGGGCATCAGATGCCCAGATTCCCAATCAGTAAGACAGTGTTTAAAATAGGAAGCAAATTAAAATGTTGTTGCAAGATTTAGTCCTTCCATCCATTGATTACATGAAATCTGTGAATGTAAATACTCACCTCCTACAAAACTGGCTCAAAATCTGACAATTTTTAGAAGCAGAATTAACTATTTTGATGCCCACAGATAACTCTGGCTGCAGAAGAAAGGATGGGAGCAAACTGGCAGACAAAGGCTGAGGTGGAGAAAAATACTTCTCATTCCACAGGATTTGTAACATACTTATTTCCACAGACAGATATAAAGACACTTTTGCCCAAAAACAACAGAAAAAATGAGGATTTTCTCATTCATAGGACCAAAAATCTATCAATAATAGAAATAAAAATATAGCAAAATCAAGACAGCCTCATCTATAGTGTAGGGTGTCCAAAGCACAGACTAGCATCTCCTTATCCATAAAATCCTCCAGCTCTACATAGATGTTCATTACATGGCAGCTGACTCTTTTCAACACAATAACTTCAAAGAGGTTGGAAGCCAAACTTTCAGCTTGGTGGACAGATAAAGTATAGCAAAAAACACCTAAGATTTATCTATTATGCCAGTCTTTCAGGCAGAAATAAAATATAAAATTCTTTAAGCATTTTTTGCCTCTTCTACAGTAAGGTTCAAGCTTCATCTGAAACTAACTTTAAACATTCTTTTAGACTTCTTTTTCTTCAATAGCCTCACCAGACTATATTCAGCTTGCCTCACCCAAGAAAGAAATGTCTTAAGCCAATACGTTTATACAAAAATATTATGGTTGAGTAGCCTAGTTTCACAAAGATATAAATTGGCAGTAGTAGTTGTGATTTTTGGAAATTTTAATAAAAAATAAGTTTTATTGTGCCAAAAAAAAGCTTATGCCTGGAATTATAAAATAGATTTACTTGTCTGAGGAAGAGCTGGTCATTCATGTGGAAACAGCACATTATGTCAGCAGAGCCTGCAAACAAGTCACTTAACAGGGTAGTTTTCTGAATGAGATGTTTCAAATTAAAAAGGGACAATGGAAGATTATTTTCTGTCCCAAGACACTAGAGCACAAAGTAAACAGCTAAAAGTAATTTCTAAGGCTTTCAGATATTCCTTTAAGTGGAATGTGCTTGGCACTGTCTTGCTGGCACCAGAATACATAGAAACAAGCAGTTACGGTGCTCTACCCAGTGCCCATAGGTAAAGGACAAAATCATGCTCAAAGGTTCTAAAGACATAACTGATTTGAAGTGTGTTACTGAGTGCCCATCTGGATAGTCCCAAAACACAGTGCAGTGTTTGAAATCTGTAGATTTCTAAAGGTGGTGGAGAGTCATGGGAAGAAACAAAGATGTATGATTCTGAAATAATTTGCCCAAAAACACAGTTCTGCTGAGTATGTTGCGCTCTGTAATGTGGCAAGAAAGAACAAGTTCTTCATAGTCTGAATCTTTAGCAGGTACAGAGTGGCTGTGCTAAAAATAACAACACATAAAGGACAGACACACTAAAAGTGGCAGAGTATCAAAATGGTTCTGCTGACACTTTCACCTAATAATAACTTCCCCACCAGAAGTCTGATAGACTTGTTAATTCCTTTTTGTATCATCCCCCCGTAATCAGCCCTAGTGAGGTGGCACCATGAGTACTCTGTTCAGTTTTGGGCCCTTCACTACAAGAAAGACATTGAGGCCCTGGAACATGTTCAGAGAAGGGCAACAAAACTGGTGAAGGATCTGGAGCACAAGTCTTATGAGGAGTGGCTGAGAGACCTGGGATTGTTCAGTCTGGAGAAGAAGAGGCTCAGGGGAGACCTTATCACTCTCTCCAACCACCTGAAAGGAGACTGTGGTGAGGTGAGTGTTGGCCTCTTCTCCCAGGTAACTAGTGATAGGATGAAAGGTAATGGCAATAAGTTGTGCCAGAAGAGTTTCAGGTTGGGTAGTAGGAAAAAATTTTTCTCCGAAAGAGTGGTAATGCATTGGAACAGGCTGCCCAAGGAAGTGGAGGAGTCACTATTCCTGGAGGTGTTCAAGAAAAGGGTAAATGTGGCGCTGAAAGACATGATTGAGTAGTTTGGTGGGCAATATTGGCGGTAGGTTGACAGTTCGACCATATTGTCTTAGAGGTCTTTTCCAACATTGACGATTCTTTGATTCTAAAATTAGGTACTTGCGAAACAAAGACAGCAAAAGGTTAAGCCAAAGAGGGAGAAAAAAAACCAATTCTCTTCCATTCACTATATTTTTGCTCCATTCCTGGGTTTAGTGAAATTGGGAACTTTGAGTAGATGCAAACTCTACCCAGTCCCCTCTGAGTACTAGGGAGATTGGTCACCAGTGAGTGATCACAGCCTGTCCCTGATGACAGACCCATCTCTCTTGGCCATATCCCTTCATCATATCCCATAAGCTCTCAAACTATAACACACAACACAAGCCAAACAGTAACTGTCACTAGAGAAGTAAACTACAAATTGCATCTACCAGTCACTCTTTATCTTTCTGGAACACAAGAGAGAATTCCAAGGACTCTGTACATCAGCTACACGAAGCAGCAAGCAACCTCCCCTCTAGCAATGCATACCATGTGTTCCTATTCAGCTGTGGTGTCTTACAACAGGGAGGAAAGCTCTTTATCATCTATTCTTTTTCTCTTATCCTTCCTCTCTTCATTTATTGGAAGAAGAGCTTCAACAATAGTTGAAAAATTGTATTTCTATGTCGTGCAAATAAAACATTTTCAGGTCAACTTCAATGCTAAGCTACCAGAAATGTTATGCCATGAGGACATACCTCTTTCAGGTGTGCTTCAAAGAATCATAGAATGGCCCGGGTTGGAAAGGACCCCAAGGATCACCAGGTTCCAACCTCCCTGCCACACGCAGGGCCACCAACCCCCAGATCAGGTACTAGATCAGGTTGCCCAGGACCCCATCCAACCTGGTCTTGAATACGTCCAGGATTGGGGCATCCACAACCCTTCTGGGCAGCCTGTTGCAGCACCTCACCACTCTCTCGGTAAAGAACTTCCCCCTGATGTCTGATCTAAACCTTCCCTCCTTCAGCTCAAAACCATTCCCCATTGTCCTATCACTGCCTACACTTTTGAAAAGTTGGTTTCCCTCCTGTTTATAATCTCCTTTTAAATACTGGAAGGCCACAATAACATTCCCCCATAGCTTTCCACTCAGGAACCTACTCGGTGGGGTCAGCAAGCTCCCTGTGTGCCATCTGCTCAGCACCAATGGTTAGGCAGCTTACACTTGTACTCTAAGGCATCCAGGTTGAATGGGTTATGACCACAAAAGGAAACTAAAAATGTAGCATTGAAATAAATAGGAACTGTATTACGAGTTTTAAAGAAGATTGATTGAGACAGTGTAGTTACTTGGAATTACATTTCAAAACATATATATTTAAAAGCACCTCAGTTGAGGGAATAGTGCAGTGCCAAAACTTGGAAAATGAAAAAGTACCCCTTAAAGATGTGTTATAATACAACCTGAGATAAACATCATATTGAAAAATATTGAGTCTACAATTATAGACTGTGTTACACACAAATTTGGACATGCTGAATCTCCAAATTCTGTATATTTGAAACTTCAGTGATCCTTTAATGTCACTTATGATATGTGATGGTAATGCATTTTATGTATAAGTGTGTGTGAAAACATTTAAAAAACATACAGAAATAACATCAATTTGATGCCGCTGACCATTTTTGCTGTACCAATGGAGCCTCATATTCCACATGGTAAATAGATATTTGGGAGAATTTCAAACTGAAAGAGTTCGGTCACTTAATGCAAGGAGTAGGTATCTGTAAAAGGACATGTGTTGAAAACGACTCTTCTAGAAAGGTAGCATTTATATATATGTATATGCAGTTCTGAATGTAATGAATACTGGGCTATGGTGCTTCAATGTTTGAGTAAATAGGAATTATAGAAACAATAGAACAGAAATAAATCATATCTGATTTGAACATATTTTGTGATACACAATGTTCTCAAGAGATCTAATGGTTTCACTTCTAATATAGAATTTCTTGACAATATGCTTAAAAGAAATGCACAGCATTGATAAAGACATAAATAAATTCTAAAAACTGATCTCACAGCAGTTGTAAGAAAAAGCTGACAATTCTGGGAGGGTATACTCTGCCACTATGGAGAAGAATCAAGTACAGGCAAGTGACTTCCATTTGAGACTGCTCATCTTCCACAATGAGAAAGCTTATCTGTACATAGAACAAAAAGTGAATCAAGGAAATACTTTTCATACAAATAACTTCTATGAAAAAGAAATCATACCATTCACATTAAAAATACTGAGCGAGTTTGAGAAAATTAATAGGTGCAATACTGGAAGAATGACTTAGAGGTACTAAAATCAAATTTATAGAAATTTTTATATCATTGTGCCATTGGGAGTCTTCATTTGTTATTCCTTCCAGCCTAAAAGTGTAATTCTCAGAGACTTGGACAAAAGGTATGACACAGGCTGCAGATGTGAGGTCCTAGCAGGAGGACTGCATTGTTTCACTGAGCATCAAAAGAAAAAATTGTTCAGCAATAGCAGCTTTATCTCTGCCCATACTAGTGCAGGGAACAGGACACTCTCTCCCTACTAAAAAATTGTGTGTAACAACAAAGGGTCTATCACGTTTTCAAAGGAGCTATACTGACGTGTCAGATAATGTTACATCTAGATGCCTGCGACATAGACTGTACAACGTGAATTTGAAGATGAAAGCATGTGGCAGTGAAATAAGCAGTTTTGACTTTGCAGTACTGTCAGGGTAAGAGACTGAGCTTATTACGAGTGAATAATAAAGTGCCTCAGTCAGTGATCATGGTATTGAAAAGTGTCACCGAGTTTCATGTATGTCCCCATCAAGTCAAGGAATTTAACTCAGAAGAAAGAAATCACCTTAATTACTAGCAAACAAACAAACCTCTGTTCCTTAGTGACAAGAGGCCCCATTAGTGACTTAGTGTGTGACCTTTCCAAGGCCTCTGCCTCTCTCTCAGCTTCACATTTAAAAGAAACAGACGCTCATACAAGAGAGACATGAACATAATTGACTGCACTCAAGGATAAAAGTCCAAGTTATTACAAAAATGCAATCATTAAGCTTTGGAAAGGACTTGCTGTTTTCTTTTATTCTCATATTTAGCCAAAACCAAATAACATTCAAGTGAAAGAAAAACTCTCTCATAATACTTCAACCTCTTCAATGCATTTGGCAAGATCAGCATTGAGGGCAGGGTGGTGCACATGAGCCAGATGTTATAATGGTGGGCAGGAGGGTAAATGGTACAAGCTCCCTTGCACAACAGCTGGCCAACATGGTGAAGTGTGTGGGTTCTGCATGTCTCCATTGCTGCACTTTCCCAGGAGAGTGACCAAGGGAATGCAGCAGGATAGACTGGAGGCAGTAGCAGCTTTGTAGTGTCTGACCACTCCCAAGTGCCCCAGCAGCACAGGCAGCAGCAACTATACTGTTGAGCTACTGTCACCACTCATTCTTTTCCACCTGGAAAGCAGCAAATCCTGATGAGCAATAGTCTCCTGACTGAGATAAGAAGAAAGTATTTATCTTATCCCTTGATGTGAGATCAAATGCAATGAACCTGCAGGCTGGGTCTAACCTAAAGTTGCCAGCTGGAATTTGTATATAGTATAAATAATGAGATTTGCTTTTCATTACAACAGAGTAAACAATTTAAAGTGGAGTGTAATGCTGTAAACAAGACTCAGACATCCTTGCAGTTTTAAGGACAGAATGGATTTTAAGACAGCACTGACAAGTGCAATTGCCATATCATAGAAACATAGAATCACAGACTTATAAAACAGCCTGGGTTGGAAAAGACCTTAAAGATCATCTAGTTTCAACCCCTCTACCATGGGCAGGGTTGCCACCCACTAGATCAGGCTGCCCAGGTTCCCACCCAACCTGGCCTTGAATGCCTCCAGGAATGGGGCATCCACAACTTCTCTGGGCAGCCTGTGCCAGTGCCTCACCATCCTCTGAGTAAAGAATATCCTGCTAATATCTAATCTCCCCTCTTTTAGTTCAAAATCATTCCCCTTTGTCCTATCAACATCTGCTCATTTAAAAAGTCAGTCTCTCTCCTGATTATAAGCTCCCTTCAAGTACTGGAAGACTGCAACAAGGTCTCCCGGGAGCGTTCTCCTCCCCAGGCTGAACAAGCCCATCTCCCTCAGCCTGTCTTTGTAGAAGAGGTTCTCCAGCCCTTTGATCATCTTCGTGGTCCTCCTCTGGACCTGCTTCAACAGCTCTGCATCCTTTCTTGTGCTGGGGGCCCCAGAGCTGGACGCAGTACTCCACATGGAGCCTCATGAGGGCAGAGTAGAGAGGGACAATCACCTCCCTCTCCCTGCTGGCCACCCCTCTTCTGATGCAGCCCAGGATACCATTGGCCTTCCAAGCTGCAAGTGTACGCTGTAAGGGAAAGTGGTTACCTTTGTGTTATGTCATCAATTTACAACATTGATATTAAATTTTTATATTACTAATCCCAGGGAAGCATGAATTTGTAAGACACTGATGACAGATAGCCTTGGTGAATTTCACAACATATTCAGAATACAGAGATTGGAGTGAATATTGAATCAGTTCTGCAGAGAATAGCGTTCAGTACACTGCAGTGTCACTTAACAAGTTTCTCTCATATGAAAACTCCTGTAGTAATCTCAGTTAATTTGTAGGTCTGTTAGGCACAGAAATTAATGTCAATAAAAATACCAAGAGCCTGCAATTTTTATTATTTCATGGCTATTAATTTATCATATATACCTGGTGAATAAGTACACACTGAAAAATGGAATACCAAAATACAACAAAATACACTTTTTGCTTAAATCTATGTGTCGATGCCCTTTCAAATACGAGCCATAAAAGAAATAAACAATCAACAAGCATATTAATTAAATAATAGCAGTTAAGAGTTGTTTGTTTGTTTCTGAAACACTGGCGAAAACATTAGAAATCCTCTTGTTGTTTTTTGTGAAACCATCATTCACATCAGTTAACAAGTCATTCAAAGAGGAAAGCTCCCCTGCTTCATGTATCGTTCTACATGACTTTCGTATTGTGTTCTGTGTTTTCAAATAAGACAAAAAAAAAAAAAAGTAAAATACAGTCATAAATACGATGATAGAACTTCTTCCAAGATGTTTCAAAAACCATTACCCTATAATAAAGTTTTAACCTCTTTGCTAGTACCAGACAGTTGCTGCTACGCTAACATATAATTGTCATCATTTTATATCAAAAGGGATATCAAAAATACCTTGACATCAAGGCACTCGATTTTCTACAGTAGTTGACAACATAGATACTGGATAGGATAGACCCATATTAATTCTGTCCATTTAATGTGTTAGAAATACTCACATTTTTTAAGAGCCTGGACTGAACCACACAGTTGAAAAGCCTGTGTATTTAGATGTTTTCCTAACTGTTTGATTGAAAAAAGGGAAAAAAAATAAATATATCTCACTGTCCTCCTTCAATCCATATGTAGACAGTTTTCTTCATTCACCACTTAAAAATGACTAAAGGAAGTGCAGGAGTTAAAAGAGTTTCAAAGAAGATTTATACAAATATTTTACGCAACTAAATATCCTGGCTTACAGTAGCAGGGAGTAGAAACAATGAGCCTGAGTTTCAGAAAGTATATTGGTTTTCTAGCTTTATCCATAAGTCAACATGCATGCTGAGAATGATTTTTTCTTGAGGTTTGATTATTGCTCAGACTGGCTTTCTTAATGATTCCTTTTTGAAATTCACAGTTACTGAGAGAAATGGGATACAAGCCCAAGGAGACCACTGTTTTGAACTTTTGTGGGAAAACATTTGTATCCTTACTTGGCTAGGAGAAGGGGACAAAGGCTGAAGTACACATTTTTCAGTGCTTGAATGTATGTTGACCAGAAAGCCTGCAGAGGGCCAAAGTCAAAACCAGAATCCAAAGGGGATAGTGGTCAGACCAATGAAAAGAACATTTTCCCATTTCCTAAAATATGTAGAGCTGAGGGATAAGAAATCAATGTATATGCAGGAGAAGGGTGATCAGACTAAGCACAAAATTGTGCATATGGATTGTTTCAATTGCTGACGTTGTTCCCTGTACTGTAGCATGGTTGCTGTCCTAAGAACTGGAGGAGAAGTAACCAGCAGGCACTGGAAGTAGGCCTCTGTTTTTCCCTCTAGAACAGCTTGGTGGGGCACCAACTTCAATAAACTCCAGTTCATACAGTAATCTTCTCCCTCAAAAGAGATAATATTTCACCAGTCCAGACAAGAAGTATCTATTTCTTTGCTCACCTGTCATTGTGTAGCTTTAAAAAAACAAAACAGGAAAAAAAAATAACAAAGAACTGCATATTCTGTACACGTCTCGAAGAGGTGGCATGATTACCAGATGTTTAGGTCCGTCTTAGTAATCAGACACCATGCAGAACTGAATAATAGGTAAAGAACCCTCTTCTCCATAATGATATACACTTCCTTGAGAGATGACAGATCAATTCAACTGTAGTGAAAGTGATTCATCACTTTATAATGACAAAGAAGAAACCTCATGAGGAACATGCTGCTCTAACTTTTCTTTATTTTTCCATGGAAAAAGAACAAAGTGGCTTCAATTAATTATTAATTACAAAGATCTTTTTACATGTAGAATGGTAAATTATTGTGCTTTGCTAACAATATTTAATTTGTTTCTGAGCAAGATCTCTGAAATGTTTGAGTAATTTATACAAAGATTTATATACAAAGATTTAGGAGATTAATTGTCCAGATGTTTCCTTGGGTTTTGTTCTCTCTTTCTCACATAATAAAAATCTTTCAGCACATTTTTTTTTCCCAATAAGCCCACAGTCCATCTGTTATACTTTGCTGGAGACATAAAACAGTACTGCATGTATGTTGCAATCATTCTAAAAAGTAAATCTTCACCATTTTCTTTTACAAATAAGGTGAAAGACTTCATTTTTATTCGTTAGGTAATGTCTTGATATGTTGCCCTTTGCCCTAAAACACAAGTTCTGTTCACTAATACCTTCACCTTTGCTTCTATTGTCATGTGCTAAAATCTTCAAATCCCAAGTCAGATATATTTCTGTCTCTTTTATAGCAGAAACATTAGAAAAATACAGCTGAGTAAGTCTTTAATAATTATCTCCGGTTTAAAAATAGCACAACTCTTTTAGAACATTTAAGAACTTACCAATCAAGATATCATGGGTAAAGTTAATAATGATAGCATGTGCTTTTATTTCTGTATGTTTTACAAGAAGAGTGTTCTGTAAACTGAGCAAGTGAAAGCACAGACTTAAATGTAAGAAGTTTTAAAACCTGTTTCCTAGGTTTCTGCTACAAAATGACAGTCCTGAAGTAGAACTGGTAACGAATTTTTTAGCTGTAACTATGGGAAAGTGGTAGTTTTAAAGCTTAGTTTCCAAACATAAATTTGGGAAACAAAATTTGATAACCGCTTTTGACTTATCATAGAATCATAGAATCATAGAATGGTTCAGATTCATAGAATTCATAGAATTCATAGAATGGTTCGACTTCCACTATGGTTGTTAATATTTGAAGTATATATACATATATATCCCAGAAGCCTCTCTCATCTTTAGCCTTCTAAAATCTCCCACCAAAGTAAAACAGGAGAACATTTAATAAAGCAGTGAGGTAAGGCAATGTCAAGAGAAGGAATGTCAGTAGATCTGTTGTAGTCAGAACTTTCAGATTTCAACTAGATATTTGTGTAACAACAACATTATGACTAGCCAGATGAAATTTGAAATGAGTTGAAATGGGGATCATCTAGTCCAGCCATCAATCCATCACCACCTTGCCCACTCAGCCATGTCTCTCAGTGCCACATCTACTCTTTTCTTGAACACCTCCAGGGACAGTGACTCCACCACTTCCTTGGGCAGCCTGCTCTGATGCATTATCACTCTTTCAGAGAAATTTTTTTTCCTAATATCCAACCTAAACCTCCCCTGGTGAAACTTGAGGTCATTCACTCGCATCCTATCACTAGTTACCTGGGAGAAGAGGCCAGCCCTCAGCTCGCAACAACCTCCTTTCAGGTATTTGTAGAGAGCAATAAGGTCTCCCCTGAGCCTCCTCTTCTCCAGACTGAACAATCCCAGCTCCCTCAACCACTCCTCCAAGACTTGTGCTCCAGATCCCTCACCAGTTTTGGTGCCCTTCTTTGGACTTGCTCCAGTGCCTCAGTGTCTTTCTCATAGTAAAGGGCCCAAAACTGAACACAGTACTCGAGGTGCTGAGTGCAGGAGGACAATCACCTCCCTGGTCCTGCTGGTTACACCGTTTCTGATACAAGCCAGGATGCTGTTGGCCTTCTAGACCACCTGGGCACACTGCTGGCTCATGTACAGCTGGCTGTTGACTGACACCCTCAGGTCCTTTTACCAGTCACTCTGCCCTAAGCCTGTAGCATTGCATGGGGTTGTTGTGACTTAAGTGTACTTGGTCTTGTTGAACCTTGTACAATTGTTCTCAGCCCATCGATTCACGTGCTAAATGTTTTGTGTGTGCCAAAATGACCATCAAAAATACAGTTAACTTTAAAAAGCACTTCAAAAGGTAGACAATGAGTGACCTAGTTGAATTTTGTAACTTAATTACAAGTCTAAGACTGTACTTACCATCTCATACCATCTCATACTTTACCTTCCAAATACATCTCATTCAAAAATGTTCACCCCAGCACCAACTGTACTCCTTTGAGAACAAAGGGGTTCTTCCCCACCAAGTTATAAACCTGATCTGTTTTTCACACTATAAGCCACACAAATGGTGATATTGTGGTTGTTAAGCAGTATCCTGGTTTTCTTAAAAAGCCCTCCTTGCTAGGTCATTATCTCCAGTGTTTGGCCCTAAAACACTGGTTTCAGTCTCTATCTTCAAAACTATGTCAGAAACATGCTTTCAGATTTCAAGGAAAACCTGAAAATACTTAAATATCACCAGAATTTAACTCACAACTAGCAGTTATGGTATGACTTGGATAAACATTTACAAGGAGCCACTAATTTCAGATGGAGGTGATTTAGTTCAGTCAAGCAGAACACTCAAATCCGTAGCCATTCTAGTCTCAGCTCAACTCAGAGATGTTATACAGGCTTGTTGGTTTTCCAGATCTTTCCTGGAGACACCTGGGGTCTGTACACTATATATAAGAGGCTGGAAAATATGATAAATGAGAGCCAACTCATCTATGCTGTGCATAGAGGTTTCCATACACACTGGAAAATCTTTGAGATCCACAAACTGAAAAAGATTGAAAAACTACTGCCCATCTTCATTTTCTGGAAATCTGGTGGTAACAAGCTCTCAGAAAGTGAGGAGGCTGTTTCAGAAAGGCATGGAAGGGGCAGAAGGAACAAGGCAGGAGAGGAGGCAAAATAACTTGCTTCTTCCTTGAAAGCCCAAAGTTTCTCCTCTTATTCTTAGAATTTAGAAATGAAGAAAGAGTGGGAGAATGAGGAAGGTGGATGAAGCTGAATCACTGTTTAGAGTTCAAAATTTTTACGTTATTCAAAGCTTAGGCTGATTCTCCTTCTCTTGAAGAAATAGTACTTTAGAGTCATCATGAATTCTTTTAATGACAATGTCAACACATTGCATCTACTCAAGACACCGCCACAATGAAAACACTACATCCTGATACCAGACAGCATTCAAGTTGTTCAAGGCTGGGTACTATTGCACATTTGAACATAAAAAAAATCCCATAAAATAAAGAACCAAATAGGTCCAGTAAAGAATACTTCTTCTTTTTTTTAAATAACAAAGACTATCACTCACGTCCACTGTTATCACTGTAAACTAGTTATTACTCCAGCCAGCTTGTGCTGAAGTCAGACAATTTTCAGGAAGGAAGGAAGGAAAGTATTTTTCTTATAAAAGACATTCAAAATGAAAAATAGCACTTGTTAATGTCTGTACCGTTGCCAGAATTCCTAATTTGGTACAAATATCTTCGTCTGTATGTGCTGACACAAGTTAATTTCTTTTTGTTATTATTATATAGAAATACTACAATGTAAAAAAAACCAACAACAACACAAAAGCACAAAGCAAACAAAAAAACAGCTGACTCTGTATTTCTGTATTACCATCTCTGTAATCTTACCCTGGGGTTTTGGTGTCTTTGAAGGGTTACAGTAACATTAGCTTTTTAATAATGCCCAATAAACATGTAGGAACATCTATTATAAATGGTGTGCACCATTCGCAGAGCTGAGTGCGGCCGTTCTTTACAGCAACTCACCATATGGTATTCCTATGAATGTGGCACTGATAAAAGTTATCTATTGAACCTGAAAGACCTACTCTGCTGCTGTAATATTAAATTACATTCCTTCCTTTTCCCCTATTCACTTGTCCTAGGAGTAAAGTTGATTCATCTGTCTATCTCATGGTGCAGCTAGCATGTTCTCCAGCTGCTTATATCACCAGGATTTAATAGACTTACATTATTCTACCTAGATTTGTTTTGCAGCATGTGAACAGAGAAAGGAAAAAAATACATGGGTTAGTGTTCAGCAAGTTGAACTAAATGATTATATCCTTCTGTCAGCGATCAACTGCTATAAGGAGCCTACAAAACTTTTACCTGATTAAAGATTACTGTGTCAGAGGGAATGGTTAAAATTCAATCACCACCGAATTTCTTCATTTTCTTTTGTGTGTGTACAGTATCTGATTTCACTGAAGAGGTACAATAGGGTGTTGCATCTGGCCTGAGATCATTGAAAGTGAATAGAGAAACAAGCAAATAACCTCTCTGTATACGACCTCTTTGGTAACTTACCCCTTCAATCGGAATGAAAGCCACCTGTCTTGTGGACAGTGTATCTAATGAAGCCTCAGTTACTGCCTTCTGTCCCCAGTATTTTCCTTTTCATTGTAACAATTTCTCAACTTTAGGGTCTGAATCTACATGTGTTCCTTGGGGACCATATACTTGCATTGGCTTGAATGGTGATCTCCTGTCAAGTAGACTGTTTAATAACTACATTTTATTTTTTATTCAGTAGAGACCTAAGTTTCAAGGTCCTTTTTCCAAGGTCCTTTTTGGTGCAGATCTGCACCAAACAAGCAAGATCATAGTTGTACATTTGTTGGCTTGGGTTGAAATTTACCCTGGGTTCAAAATTTTGAGGTGAAAACACTAGCAGACAAAAGACAGAGGTCTCACATAAGACTTATCGCTGAAGAAAGGAAACCTAAAAGATAATTATGTTAATAGCGTTCTGGGTTATATTACCCAGATGTGTGTATTTTTTCAGCCAGCTCTCACAAAGCTGTAGAAAATACGTGATTTTAATATATACACAAGTAAAATAAATTATTTGATAGTAGTTTTATTAGAAGTCTTGTCAAAAAAATGTTAGAAGACAAAATAAATTCCATCAGACTAAATTCTGTTCTAAACTATGAGAAAAAATTAATCCATGAAGAGACAAAAGTGTTCAGGTATCCAGGTATCTCAGTCCATATCTTATTAGCAATAAAACTAACAAGGTGATATATAACAGCCATATCATTGCAGTTACTAGTTTGTTTTTGTCCTCTACCCACTAAATCATAACATGTTCCGTCCTGAACTTTTAAACATTTAAGTAGTGTTTAATTTTATCTAGCCAAGAAGTTCCACAGAAATCAGTGAAGCCATTCATATGAGCTAATCTATGTATATGGTTCAGTGCTTGAAAGATCAGGGACTAAGATAACAAGCATTTTATGGCAGCAACTTTGGACTGTTCAGCCACTAGCATGTTTCTGAGCACTGCAAGATATTAATCTGAATATACATTAGAAGATACTGGGAACTAGTATCTTGTGTACCAGCAAATTTTAGTCTACCAAAGTTTAAATACAGGAGTTTTAGAACCACTACACCAATCACACTTCTTATATTTCAGAACCCTTCTTTGATCTCTGCCTTGTTTGCATGACTAGTCATTTCTGGGATTAGATAGTTTAACTTTTTTGTGCAATATGTAAGAACAGTCACTGAACATAGTCAGAGTAAAAATTACTAATAAAACAAGATGCCTGATTCAAATGTCTTTAGGTCTGTGAAGTCTTGAGCATCAACTTGGCCAGTCCCTCACTTACTTTCCCTCAGGTCCTTCCCATGAAACCATGTCACAAACACTGATGTGATCTGTCAACTAGATGACTCTGCCCCGAGAGGTCACAAAAAGGGAGAGAAGCTGTGTCACTGTGGGTAGAAAATGCGATCCTGAGATATTCATACAAGTACTAGAGCCTAGCAAAGAAAGTCCTGTCCATCATATGTCACGTGTCACCTTGTCCTCCAAGACTTGAACAGCAGGTCACAGCACTGCACAGAGGTCTCAGAGCTCAAATTCTAAGAGAGATCTTCCTTTAGTTTTAATGAAGAGTGAAACTGGTCCTTTCAACTCTGTACCGGAGTCCTAGCACAGGACATGAGGACTTGAACAAGCCATGTGCTAAATACTGTACTGCTTGTGTTGAACCAACACAGCAGAATGCATAATCAAAAGCACAATCACAGCATTCCCAAGAGCACTAAGCAGGAATATTTTAAAGAGCAATGAATCCAGAAATTCCATCAGTCCCTGGAATTCTGTCACTCCCTGACACTTTGCAACTCCTGTTCAGTATACCTAATGTTTTATTGCATCCCAATGTGTTTGCTGCTCACGATAATGATTTGTTGCTGCCAGAGATGAACAGGCTTACATCTTTTTCATCTGTGTACTTCACAGGAACGTAACGCTTTGGAAGGAGAAGTTTTTCCTAGGTTAATTTTAAATGTTCTTCAAAGTCCAAAGAATCCCATTTCTGCTGTGAGACTGTGCTACAATTTAGAAGGATGTTTATCAAATATTCTAATTTTATCTTCTCTATTTCACTTGAAAAATGATTCCATTTTTCATCCTCACGCTTTTTGGGCTGTTAACCCTCTAACTTAATGAATTAGGACTCTTCATCAAGTGTAGAGTCCTGCACCTAGGGAGGAATAACCACACACATCAGTACAGGTTAGGGGCTAAGCTGCTGGAGAGGAGCTCTGCAGAGAAGGACCTGGGTGTCCTGGTGGACAATAGATTGGCCATGAGCCAGCAGTGTGCGCTGGTGGCCAAGAAGGCCAATGGTATCCTGGGGTGCCTTAAAAAGAGTGTGGCCAGCAAGTCGAGGGAGATTATCCTCCCCCTCTACTCTGCCCTGGTGAGACCTCACCTGAAGTACGGTGTCCAGTTCTGGGCTCCCCAGTTCAAAAAAGACAGAGATCTCCTGGAAAGAGTCCAGCTGAGGGCCACAAAGATAACAAAGGGCCTGGAACATCTCCCTAATGAGTAAAGGCTGAGAGGCCTGGGTCTGTCCAGCCTGGCAAAGAGAAGACTGAGAGGGGATCTTACCACTGTTTATAAATATCTGAAGTGTGGGAGTCAAAGGGATGAGGCTGGACACTTTTCAGTGGTGTGGAGTGATAGGACAAGGAGAAATGGACACAAACTGGGAAGTTCTGTAGAAATACTCATAAGAACTTCTTCATGCTGAGGGCGACAGAGCACTAGAACAGGCTGCCCAGAGAGGTTGTGGAGTCTCCTTCTCCAGAGGTATTCATGACCCATCTGGATGCCTACCTGTGTGGCCTGCTGTAGGGAACATGCTTTGGTAGGGGGGTTGGACTCGAAGATCCCTTGAGGTCCCTTCCAACCCCTGCACTTCTGTGATTCTGTGATCATTTAGATGCTTTTGTTTTGAGCCCTGTGGAAACAGGCTGCAAACATGTAGTCAATAAACCAATTTAACAGTGTACATGAAACCAGCCTACGAGAAGATTGCTACATTGCTGCTGATTACCAAGGTATCTGCATAGCCTTCACTGGCTTCTTACACACTACTTTAGTTCAGTTTAATATTTACAGCTTCAAACTTTCTTCTGAAACTAGTTTCTTAGTTTTTTTCTTATTGAATACCCAAACTTAGAAATATTTTTCCTTAATCAGCTTCTCCTTGAAGAAAGAAATTTAATAAAATGTATGCTTCTAAAACAAGCAGAAGCTTGGAAAACATCAGAAAGTACTAACTCTTCCCTGGAGCAGTCCCCACGTAACATCAGAAAAGGACTATCAAGCTGGTTGGTGATAATGCATCATGTGACACAGTCATACTTCTTGATTCTTGATGCTACTAATTGCTGCCTTCCACTCACCTAATAGGTAACCAAGAACATCTATGAAAAAATTAGAACTAAAAACCTGAAACTAAGCTTTTTTGTTGGTAGCATGATACTATCTACTCTATTCTAAATGACATTCAAGGATTGAAATCAAATTATAGATAATGTCATGATGTCACTTAAATATACCACAAGCTAAGAGGCACATAATTTTTGATGGTAACATTGAACATCCCTTAAAGTTTTAAATGTAAAATAACTTTCCAAAATGATTCCTTCTGTCCAAATGCTACAGTATTTAGCATGAAAATAGATACTTTCTGTGCTATTACACACATAAAGAGTGAAAGTTGTATTCCTGCTTTGTTTTGTTGAAAATGTCTACTCTGTACCTCTCTGCTCACACACGATACTCAAAAAAACTGGTTTCATACTAAGCATTTTCTGGTATGTGAAAGTATGACGTGTTAAACTGCTCTGTTAAGAATATCTGTGGATAGTGAATGACTTTTTAGAAGCTTCTCAAGACTCCGAAGACACTGTCATCCATTACATTAAACCTGACACAGCTTTTATTCTTCAACAAATTTATTTTTGTTTCTGAGAGGAAGGAAAACTACCATCTGGGTCAGACTTGGCTCAAAGTGATTAGTGAACAGACATTAAACTGACAACCTCAGTCTTGAACAGCTCCATCAGCAAAAACTCAAAGAAAAATGCAAGCCCTGAAATGGTGCCAGGTGAAGATAGGTTTAAGCTGGCATGAAAATATGAGAGACAAGTTGTATAATGCCTCAAAGTGCTTAATTAAGAATAAAAATAGAAAATGACCAGATGGACAAAAAAATAATATATACATTGAGTGTGAAATTCTCTATTCACAAGCAATGAAAAATATCTAGGATACATAGAATGTGTTTAAAAAAATAGTTACTCCTCAGAACTGTAAGTGTTAAAGTAAAATTGCATTTCATGGTTTACAAGTTAGGAACACCAACAGCAGACTGCTTCAAGTATCCTGGCACACACAGTATGTTAGAGTATTACAAATTCCTAACTTACCTAATGTCTTCAATATATTTATGTCTTGGTTGTATCAGCAGGGTAATAATCTTTGCCTTACTAATGGCACTGTTTAAGGAATCCTGGCACACATTTCTTCAGTAATAACCACTTAATTCTGTAAATGACTTCACTTTCAAAAAAAAATCTTAACTTTCAAGATCTGCTTATCTTAGCAGAGCATGAAAATTCAATTAACAACTCCACCTTATATAAATTCTTTTATCTACTTGGAAAAAGTGCTGATCCAAACTGTTGCAGCATTTACGTGTCCCAGGTTTGGCTTCAACTGTCTGTGGTTTGCATGTTTGGACTTGTGATATTTTTACTGCACTTTTCTTTGTCAATGCCAACTGTAAGCTATTTTCTTTGGTCAGCTGGGTACTCTGACCAACAGAACTCCCTTCTAGTACCAGTAAGAAAGCTGTCAGTTAGAGGTTTGGCATGCCTGGGACTCTGCTTCACTACCCAAGATCCCAGAAAAATAAAAGATGCAGAGACAGGCCCATAAATCATGCGAAGAAAGAAAACATTTGTATCATACTAGGAGCCTAATGACACCACTGAACTTAAGAATCTGGCAGCCTTTATGTTATAACAGAATTTTCAGAGGCCATAAACATTCACACTGGACTGAAACTTGGCATGAAGTGATACCATTTGACTCATCCACATTTTAGCCTAAGCTCTCTTTCTCATTCAAAGGCAGTGATGGTACACAGTGTTCTCTATTTGTAACAGATTTGTGAGGTTTGTACCACTGCTACAGCAAACTCTAGTGGCTAGTTAAAAGCAGAGCTCTGGAGAAGGGAGTATTTGCGTTCACGCAAGGAAAATTACTATGGTTTTCTGCAGGTTTTACCATCCTCCTTTTAATCTTTACATAACAAAATAATTAAATCAACTTCTGATCATGTCCAGTTAAGTTTCACAAAGCGCTGTTTTTATCACAGTCTGATTAGCTCTAAGCTACTCTATGAGGCTTGCAGTGAATTTCAGGATGCAAGCTCCTCTCCAATGTGTAGTGCAACATATGCAGATGAGTGGACCTACATTACACCTGTTACACAGTTAAGCAGAGATTTCTTTACAAAATGCTTTCCAGGACATTGTTTCTACAACAATCATTCAATATACCATAAAGACACAGGAATACAGAATGCCTGATGGTTCGGAGTCATCACAAAATACAATACCTTCCTAGTTTTTATCATGTATCATTTTTCCTAAAGTGATCTTGGCTCCACTACTTCTAACTTGGAGACTTCTGAACCTTGATGTGTTCACAAAAGAACTCAGTCAAGATACAACACATGAACAAGAAAATCATTAGGAATGCTCAGCATAGACTCAGTAAGGGGAAGTCATGCTTGATCAACTTGATAAACTATGGTGAAATCATTGGCCTAGAAGAGGAGGGGAGAGCAATGGTATTGGACTTTAGTAAGGCCTTTGACACTACGCCCCTTAAGATCCTCATAGACAACCTGCTGATGTAGTGGCTAGGTGGGCAGACAGTAATGTGAACTGAAAACCAGCTGAATGGCCAGACCCAGAGCATGGTGTTCAGTTGCACTAAGTGCATTTGGAAGCTAGTAACTAGTGGAGTACCCCAGTGGCCAATACAGGGTTTAGTCCTGCTTAACATCTTCATTATCAATCTGGAAAATAGGGCAGAGTGAACCCAAGTCTGCAAATGAGACAAAAAGTGGGAGGAGTGACAAATACACAATGGATCATGCTCATCCAAAGAGACCTGGACAGGTTCGAGAAATGTGCTGACAGGAACTTCATGAAGCTCAATGACGGGAAGTGTAAAGTCCTGCACCTGGGGAGGACCAACCCCAGGCATCCTGGGAAAGCAGCTTGGCAGGAAAGGACCTGGGGGTCCTGAATGAAGTTGAACATGAGCCTGCAATGAGCCCTTGCTGCAAAGACAGCGAATGGTATCCTGGGATGCATTAGGCAAAATATTTGAGTAGCTTATCAAGGGAGGTGATCCTTCTACTCTCCACAGCACTGCTGAGGCCTCATCTAGATTACTCTGTCCAGTTCAGCACATGAGAGACATGGGCATACTAGAGAGAGTGCAATGAAGGGCCACAACGCTGATGAAGGGACTGGAACATCTCACTCAAGGAAAGGCTGAGAGAGTGGGGACTGTTTGGCCTGGAGAAGAGGAGACTCAGTCATTTCATCAATGTGTACAATTACCTGAAGGGAGGGTGCACAGAGAATGGAGACAGGCTCTATTCAGGGTTGCCCAGTGCAAGGACCACAGGCAATAGGTACAAGTCAGCACACAGAAGGTTTCCTCTGAACACCAGGAGGCACTTCTGTGCTGTGTGGGTGGCAGAGCTCTAGCACAGGTTGCCCAGAGAGGTTCTGGAGCCTCCTCCTAGCAGATCTTCGAAAGCCACCTGGACACCCTGCTCTGGGTGGTCCAGCTTGAGCAGGGGTTGGACCATATGGACTCAGAGCTCCATGCCAACCTCAACCATTATTTGATTCTGTGAGTCCATTAAAAGCGATTAAAAGTGTAAAAGTGATTTCAGGATCAGCTGTTCCCCAAGAGTCAGATAAGTAGCATTTACTTCACAATTAAAAGTGGCAGATGATTATTTTTTGTATCTTTCTTCTGCCAACAGACCAATTTGTCAGTGGAGTCTAAAAGAAATGAAGAGTGGGAAGCTTTTTTAAAAAACGTTTGCAATCTGAAGACTGAAAATGTGAAAATGTTTTCCTTTTCCCTTCCTTTATGTATTCTCGTCTACTGGAAACAGCAAAAGTTTCAAGTTAAAGAAACCTTGAACAAAGGCATCAGCCAGCTATATAAAAGTCTAAGGCAAGATACTTATTAGTCTGCCCAAGTTGTTATACCACAACCATACTGTCATCAAGAATGACACTCCACTCCAAGTTGGGATTCAGGGAAAAATATAAGTTGCTGATTATGTTCCAAACAATGTACTTTTAATACCAAGAGGTCCAAGAATTCTATCTACCTTCTACAAACAGCTCTTCTATGGTCTTTTAAACAAAACTAAAGCTCCTGCTGCTCTGTATGAATGAGAGGCAACAACATGCAATATACAAAATATGCCTTGTTGCTCTCCAGCAATAAGTTAACACTGGGTTATGGAATAAGGTTGTAGTCAGAGGTATATCTTCACAGTATACCTGCATCTGGCATTTACCGGAAGGTAGGATCTTTTGACTGAGAAAATGGAATTCTGGTCATTCCATGGTGAGTGGAATTTCAGGATTTTATTGCACATTGTTCACCATTATACTGACGCCTAAAAATACCATTTTATTAAGTATATGGCAAAAAAAAACCCTTCATCTGAAAAAGAAGAATAGTGACCCGCTCTTCCCAGAACATTTTGGTAAAGCATTTGGTGACTTTAGGATGTGGAAAGAGCAAGAAGTTAACAACCACTTAGATATCAATGAAGGTATCATCTGGAATGTGGAGGTATTGAAAAAAAATGAAGAAAACATCTGAAATGTATAGATAAATCTAGAGAGTTGCATCTGGAGTGGAAAGACATTGCCAGGAAAGCAGAGAGACCTAGTCATGCTAATAACAAACTTTCCTTCAGTGATAACATTCAAGTCTTCCAGGATGTAAGACCAACGTGCTGGAAGCAACTCAGGATTAAGAGAAAACTAATCCAAATATATAAAAAAAGACAGGAATGAAAGATAAGGCTTAAAGGAATAGCCTCAATAAAATGCTTTAGAGAGAAAAATCACCACACTGTAACAAAAATCAGATGGAGACAACTGGAAAATGACTCATAGTTGGATGATAAGATGACTTGCTAAAGATTGGTATTTCATTCTTCCTGTAAGTAACTGAAAACTTCATTTCATATCAATGTTAAGAAATTAAAGTTGCAATATTTATAAATGTATAAACTAAGCTTGAATAAGCTTTCATTACAATGAATAAAAATGGATTCAGCTTGATTCAGTAAATATGTATCACACATTTGCAGCCCTTCACAGATTTATTTGTCTTGAAATTTTGCTTTCAAATATGAGGCATTAACCCTCAGTCTCTGTGATAGTAGAAGCTTTGGCAGCTGGTTCAGAAAACTATAACAAGGTATAAGCCTTCTTGATCTGTTCACATATACAGAGTTTGCAAATATCACAATAGAAGATTCTCTTACACTTGGGAAGGGATGAGATGAGACATGAAAAAAAAAGTGCTGACAAATAAATATAAGGAAGCTGGGTTTTAAAGTGTGTGGGGGGGCATTGTTCTTTTTTCAGTCTTAAGAGTCTGAGTTCACGTTCTGATTGAGAAAATCTTTTATAATAATTTTACCTGTCAGTAAATGGAATGTACAACAGTATAGCTACATAAATGTTTAACGAGACAAATACCTCTTCCAGTACATTTGACTGTTTTTGTGTTGCGGTCCTAAGTACTTTGCAATGGGCTAAAGCTAAGTTTTCAAACAATTTTCTATTCCTTTTTTCAGGTTTAAACATGTACTTTTGCAAATTATTAACAGTTTGATTAGAAATTGTTTGGGTTTGGGGCTATAATTTTTCTAAAAGGCTAGGTACTGCTAATGCCAATATCATTGTTTTGATCACTACACCAAACTTACGCTTGCTAACATACAAGTTCCAAAACCTTTTGATGTGGAACATGATTTAATTGGAGAAGAGCACAAGGATTTCCTTAAAGAACAAGGGTATCATTTTATGAAATAACAATACATAATAATAATATTTTCCCACATTCAAATCTTAGTGGAGACTTTATAACACTACTATCCACAACACGAGTTGATACTCCACAATGGCCGCAGATTCTCCTAGCAATCTACCAGAGAATCACAGAAATGCAGGGGTTGGAAGGGACCTCAAGAGATCATCAAGTGCAACCCCCCTGGCTAAAGCAGGTTCTGTACTGTGTCTTTAAGTCTAGTCTACAATAAAATGTATTTCATTTGTGAATGTTATCTCATATTGAGATTAAAAACATAATTCAGGCTGTATGAAATATATCTTTTCCCTATTTATTGGAAGCTATGAAACTAGAGAAGAAATGAAAGTTAATACATCGAATAGGTAGCCCAGAAAAGTGATATACATATCTTCATGTGATATATAAGAGCAGGAACACTGCTAAAAAGCTTTCATTTTACAATTCAAAAAGCAGATTACCAGAAGTTAATTATTTTTCCCCAAACAAGGCAAGCTTGAGGTAATGCTCCAAATGAATCGTACCAAGGAGAAAATCAGGAGAATAACAAACATACTGTGAGAAATTGCACACAAACATGCAGGTCTGAGCAGCCATGTGGGTGTCAGAGATGTATTTTTCATACTGCAAACCTGTCAGGTTTTTTCAGTTGCCACTGAAGCCCCATCAACTGGTCTCTCCCCTGCTCCATGGCTACATGTAAAAGGATTCACCAGCCATCTGCACGTGTGATGCAGTGACACAGAGCAAAGAGAGGATGTGGTTCATAAATGTAAAAGCATGACTGCTTTCTCTGTTTTCCTTATGTGACAAAATACAGTTTGCCTTTCATTCTAGACAACTGTGGACATTGTAATTTGGAGTAACTCATTATGTGAGGCTCTGGAGAATGGTTGACTCACTGTCAGAAAGAGCAATTTGAAGTGGGTTAATCATGTGCTCAAGAGATAAGAGATTTATCTTCCATTTATTCTCCAAAGGAGGCCAAAATAAGGTGATTGAGTCTGCACAGATAGTCAAATAATCGCTGTGTCATAAAACCATGACTTAACCGCTACGAAAGACACAGAAAACAATTCTGTTTACATATTAAGTAAAATATGCTACTAAAAAAAAAAATCACTAAAAGGAAACTGTATCTAATTATCTAGTTCTGTTAAAAAAAAAAAGACATTGCATTGTAAGCTGAAATACAGGTAGAAGTGTTCTAACGGCAAATCCAAAAAAGTAACCAAAGATCCAGATTGATGTATTTTATTTCCTATGTCTATTTCATGTCCTGGCAGCTGAAATAATACTTCCTTGCTTAGTCATGATCTTCAGCAAGTGAGAGAAAATGAAATAAATGTGAAATTGACTAGGTCAATTCCATTTTCTATGCTGAATGGAACCAAAGGTGACCCACAGAACATCAATAAAGGTAAAGAATATTGGTCAACTAAAACCATCAGGTTCTTCAAAAATTCTAGACTGTTCTATTATTTCTGTTCCCTTTTTTAAAAAATGAAAAGAAAAAATCCAATAACATCCCAATTTATTTACATATGCCATGGAAATCATCTTACTGTATAAATGGACTTCTACGTTGAAAGCTGGTGAATCTAATGATTTCTTTACCAGATGCATGTTCTTACAGCAAGGAGGGGAAGGTGAGCACCAGTGAAAAAAGAGGACAATACCATTCTCACAAGAGAAGGAAACTGAACAGACTACAGGTTTTGGCCTCCAGGAGATGAAGAAAAAATTACTCAATAAGATAAAGGAAAAATGATGTATATAATATATATACATAACACTGATGTGCTTCTGTGGGTGGGTGTCTCGCCACATGGAGCTCAGTTACTGGAACAAAATGTAATCTACTGTAGCACTGGAAAGAACGCACTTTTGAACTACTTCCTCACTAAATTTAACAACGGTGGCTTTAAACCTGTGAGCATCTACAGCTACCTTTGTTTCTGCTCTCTAAAGTAAATAACAAAGTTTAGTAATCATAATAGGAAAAATCAATTCTTAAATCCAAAAGATCGCCCTTCCTTTTTAGGCTAAGAGCAAAAGGGCTGTTCAAATGTCATGTTTAACATCTCTATTTGACAAAATTGTATAATTTGCATAAATTACAGAATCACAGATTCATAGGGGTTGAAAGGGACCTCTGGTCATCAAGGCCAATCCCCCTGCTAAAAGTGGGTTCCCTACAGTAGGTTGCACAGGAAAGGATCCAGGTGTGTCTTGAATATCTCCAGAGAAAGAGACTCCATCGCCTCTCTGGGCAGCCTGTTTCAGTGCATTGTCACCCTCAGAGTAAAGAAGTTCTTCCTCATGTTTGCATGGAACTTCCTGTGTTCCACTTTTTTCCCATTGCCCCTTGTCCTGTTGCTGCAAACCACTGAGAAGAGCCTGGCCCCATCCATTTGACTCACACACTTTAGATATTTATAAAGTGATGAGATCTCCTGTTAGTCTTCTCTTCTCCAGGCTGAACAGTCCCAGGTCTCCCAGCATTTCCTCATAAGGGAGATGCTGCAGGCCCCTCATCATCCTTGTGGTCCCCTTCTGGGCTCTCTCTAGAAGATCCCAATCTTTTTTGAACTCGAGAGGCCAGAACTAGATACACTATTCCAGATGTGGCCTCACCAGAGCAGAGTAGAAGGGGAGGATAATCTCCCTCTACCTGCTGGCCATGCTGACATTCCATAGACTTTCTTCTTGCCTTTGAGTTTATTCACGAGCACCTTGCTCATCCATGCAGGTCTCCTGACACTTTTGCCTGATTTCCTACTCTTAGGGATGTACTGACCTTTGGCTTGGAAGAGGTGGTGTTTAAGTGTTGACCTACTCTCTTGGGCCCCCTTATCTTCAAACGCTCTAGTCCATGGGATACCTCCACGTAGGTCCTTGAAGAGGTCAAAGTTTGCTCTCCTGAAGCCCAGGGCTGCAATCCTAGTTATTGCTCTGTTTCTTCCACACAGGATCTTGAACTCTACTATCTCAAGATTGCTGCATCCTAGGCTACCCGCAACCTTCACATCCCTGACCATCCCTTCCTTATCAGTAAGAACAAGATCCAACAATACATGTCTCCTTGTTGGCTCCTTCACCACCTGCATAACAAAGTTATCTTCAACACATTGCAGGAACCTCCTGGGAACGTATGCACTTGGCAGCGTTGCTTATCCAACAACTATCAGGGTGACTGAAACTCCCCATAAGAACCAGTACCTGTAATCATGAGACTACTTCCAGCTGTCTGTAGAAGGCCTCATCAACCTTATTATCCTGATCAGGCAGCCTGTAGTAAACACTCACAATAGTGTTACTCATGTTAGCCTGCCCCTTAATTCTCACCCACTTGTTCATCACTCATCTCTAGATGAAGCTCAACACATTCCAGTTGTTCTCTCACATGAAGAGCAACTCAATCACCTCATTTTGTCTGTCCTTCCTAAAAAGGGCATAACCATCCATGACAGTAATCCAGTCATGCAAGCTGTCCCACCATGTCTCCACGATCAAAATGAGATCATGGTCCCACAACTACACACAGATCTCTAGTTCTTCCTGCATAGAAGCAAATTTCACAAAATTCATGGCTTGATGATTGATAATTTCTAAGCAGAACATCAGGTATTCTGAGTGAGAGCAGAGAAAAAAATTTCCATCTCAAAATCTATATAAAAGTCAGCCATAACCTGCATTAACAATATTTTTTGCACTAGTGTCATCTCTGTCCTCAAACTGGGCAGGATGTTAGAAAGGTATCCTTCTTCCTGTGGCAGAAGGCTTTATATAAACATCATTTCTGATACCTCAGCTTTCTCTCAAAGACCTTTACAACACAGTCAGTTATAGAGCATCTCATACAGTCAGAAAGTTTTTCATAAGATTTATACTAAATCCATTTTGCTACATACCATATTTTAAATCTTGTCTGTCAAAAAAACTGAGTGCATATCAGTTCCTTCCTCACTAAAGAAGCTTTGATCATATTCTCCAAATCTTGTAGTCATTGTCAAGTTCCCCTTTTCTAGGTGGAAGAATATCTCTTTTAAAGTCTTTCCACAGGTTGTATTGTCTAACTGGCTGTTCATCTTCACTGCTCTCCACTGGAGCCTCTCTTAGTCTGCTCATTTTTTTCTTCAAGCATGTTGCCCAAAACTGCACACAATAATCCCACTGAGGCTTTATGAGATTACTTTATGTGTCTTGAAAGTTACATTTGTTTATATATCCCAATATGGTGTTTGCTTTCTT
The DNA here is from genome assembly GCA_013396635.1 of Penelope pileata. Classification (NCBI taxonomy): domain Eukaryota; kingdom Metazoa; phylum Chordata; class Aves; order Galliformes; family Cracidae; genus Penelope; species Penelope pileata. The sequence continues at coordinate 211,920 of WBMW01004697.1, read as the reverse complement.
ACAATAGCATGACATTGTTGACTAATGCTCTGCTTAGGCAAGCACTGAAATAACATCTGTGCCCTTTTCTATAAAGCTGCTCCTGTTTCCCATCCTTTACTTGTGCACTTTATCATTCTTGCATTAGAGTCTCAGTGCAATGCTGTGAATTTGCCCCTAGTAATTTTTATAATCTTGTTTCCTCAAGAGTTTTCCCAATTTCACAAGATAATTTGATCTTAACTCATAGTCTGACTTACCTACAGAAACCTACTGTGAGGGTATGATATTCGAAGCAGTTTTGCAGACCCACCTGATAGTACCCTCCTGTGGATAACATATCCTGGGCCTGTCTATGTCCCAGAAGAAGGTACCATGTGAAAGTATGGCTAAGATTATGAGAGCTTCCATTATTCCTTCTGCCAAAAACAAACCATCGGGTTCTTTTCTGAAGAAATGTGCTCTTCCCTTGATGATCCTGAAATAATTTGAACTTCAGAGAGCCATTTGCCCTCACTGATGTCAAAGGCAGGCACCACTGCTGTCCTTTATGTATTTTTGTTGGTGGAAGTTCCATTTTGACAAAGTCCTAACCTACTTTGTTGCATGCTTCCTGCAGTTTACCGCTGCTGCTTTTGAAAAACTGCAATTCAGTCATGACTAAAAGTTTTTTCCACTATTGTAACTAATTAGCACCAGTGCTGAATATTGGAGTTGTTATCACTCACATACATTCCCAACTGCATTGCCTCAGTTGAAGTCCTAATGTCATAGACAGTATTAAATGAAAGTGGCCTGAATTTCAAAGGACCTACATAAAGACCTTGTAGGCTTATATCAGACCAGCCAGAAAAAAAACAAAAGAGTAGGTAACTGTTGGTAGCAAATTGGATGGGATTCACATCATGCTACTTTTACTCAGCCAAAGGCATATATAAGAAAATCATGTATTTATTTTTCAGGAGGTAAAATAAATAGGTAAATTATTTCAGTACTAATAACAGGATTTTAAGGAGGTCACATACATGGTCACACAAATGAATATATAAGTATCTGCTGGAAGCCTTTTCTAAAGTATTCTCAACAAACACAGGAACTTTTAAGAGGAATGACAAATGTTTGAGTAGCCACATGCTGACACAAAAGAAGTGCTCCACAGTCCTTTGCAAAATTTCAGCAAAGTCAGAACCTTTTAGAATTAAAAATTTATGAAAATAAAAGTCAGTATTTTAAAAGAAACCAAATGTGCTATTCTATAGAAATTGTAATTATGGGAATATATTTCTGTATTCCATACGTAAATGAAACATTGTCTACCCAGGAAACATTACCACTTTCCAAACTGAATAAAGAAGTATGTGTATGGAAAGTAAACCCATCATTCACTAGGGCCATGTAATCATGTTTAGAAAGAAATCTTTACTGTATCTTGAAAGCTGTAATAAAAATGGTTATCTTCAATAAAACCCGCATTCTAGCAGCCAGCTTCATTTCTGAAGGCAGAAATCCTTACCTAGCATGAGAAATCCCTAGACAAACTGTTCCAGGGTTATTCCTTTATTGATGTAGCTGTTACCTGCATAGAAACGGCCACAAAGAGTTTTCCATCTGGTGAAAGTGAAAATGAAATTTGAAGCATAATTTTTTAAAGAAAGACACATGTTTGTTTTGTTAACCCTGATATTTGTGCAAGGTAACAAATTATAGCATACCACAGCTAAACTGAAGAAGATGTGTTGCTAATGCATGTCCAGGAGCTACACAAAAGATACAAGCAACATAAAGAAACTAAGAAAGCCAAATAAAAAAACTATTTAATGTTTCTCAGCATTTCACCCTAAAATAAATTGTATTAACCAGCATTCTATGTGTCAAAAATGCAAGGCAAAACAGAGATCAAAACTGAATGCATCAGTATTAAAAATTATTTTAAACTTCAAGGCACAGTCACATGATTAGGAAACTTTGTATTGCGTAGTACTTTGTTTTAAAAAAAATGAATTAAATGATATAAGAGAAACAAAAATGGGATAGAAATACAAGAGTCAAAATAAAAAAAACAAAACACCTAAGCTGCTATTCGCAAGCTTAAATACCATATTGTACATATTTCAAGTGCATCAACTTAGTGTACCAGTAAGTAAAAACTTAGATGCCTATTTGAATCATCCTGAAATGCAAAAGAAACTTCAATTTGCCCTTTAAAAAAATAAAAATTAATCCTTACCCTTTAAACAGAAATAGCTGGAAAATAACTAAATCTTTCCTCTCTAGACATTGGTCCCTCTCTCATCCAGTTGGAATGTGGAACACTCATATTTTGATACTTGACTTAACTGCACTATATGCTAATTGGAAATCAAAGTGCTACAGGTGAATTACCAACTAGGTTCCATATAAATATATTTTTAAAAACTCAATTCAACATTTTCTGTGCTAGCAATGAACTTCTCTGGTGCATTTTCACTTATAGCAGATATTTTACATTAATTACCTAGTACAAAAACAACATTAATGGAAGGAGCAGTCCACAGCCTCACTCCTGAGGAATTAATTTTATTTGCATACTCAATTTTCAAATTTCCAAATAGGAACAGAATTTTGAAGGTAGAGGTCAGATTCCTTCTTCAGACTACTACTCCATTTCTCCTCTTGTAAACATTTAATTACACCAGAGAATTATGCACTAAAATATCAGAAAACTTCACATTTAAGTTCATCATGCCATCCTAACTCTGTCTGTTTGTGCATATGGAGTGTGAGGCAGTCTTAATTTCACTATCATGCCTCTTAAATGCAATATGTTGGATTTGTTTTTTGCAACCATAATTTTATAGGTGGAGAAAATTGAATGAACGGTTTTCCTTTCTAGGCCTACTACATGGACATGCAATGCTAACTATGACAGATGCTAAATTATAAATTCAAGCTGATTGAAAGATGGATGGGGCATGAAATAAGACAAAAACTAAAAGAATAAAGAAAGTGTTGCATGCTAGCGAACAAATAAGTTGTGGCATACATGTACAGGAGCTTTAAAAATATCTGATAGCCATATTCTAGTACACAAAAGTTTCTCATAATCAACAGCACAAGTTACAAGAACTAATCCTCAGATACACAAATATCCAAAGAGAATTTAATGATAAAAATAAATGTATCATCAACTAGGAGCATGTTCACCTTATGAACTGCACAGTGCATTACAAACATGCAGTCATATCGCTCTTTCCATTTAGTGGTAAAGCTCAACTTTTCCTGAATTTTGGGATTCTTCACCATTTTACATATCAGACCTGTCAGACCCACACATACAGTTTCATAACAGATTAGTAAGGATTTGCACAAAAGGGACAGTAAAGGATAGGCTTCAGTTTATTAATATTTGGTTTGGGCAGAATATCTATCTATCTGTCATATATGCCATGTGTTTAATTTAGCTCAAAGAAATCTTACAGAACTCCCAACTTGTAACAAAGAACACAGAATTCATCTACCTAAATTCCTGCAATACCAAACTGGGGCTGTCCAGATAAACAATTAGAAGATCAGTTTCAAAGAAATTTAAGAAAACTTCCTTGCAGGAGGAAGATGAATTTCTTAAACTTGCTACAGCATGAGGTTCTGGAAGCACAAATTTTCAGCAGGACTAAGCATCCCAAGAATCCCAAACAGCAACTCAAAGGATGTATTTGTTTGCAGACGTTCTCTTCTCTGTCATACACACATTCACTCACTCCTCTCTGTCTCCAGAAGGTCATCTTACTTCTGCAGTTCAGTCAAATATTTTATCTGCTTTAAGTTGGATAGGGTGATAGCGAATGGCTAAACAATATAAATAAAACGCCCGCGTAAGAAGCCAAGACAATAGCAATTCTGTAACTATTGTAAGAATGCACAACCTTATTTGCAATAAAATGAAGAAAGAATAATGGATATGATTGCCAGCTGGAAGAGAGAGTCAACCTAGACTGTTGAAAAACAGCTTTCAACAACAGTGCTGTATTGGATTTAAAGAAAGTTATTCAAGGCACACTGACCCTAGGAAATTATTGCAGTAACATCAATGAAGGTCTCCTTTGGGAAAATCCTTACTGTACTCACAAATATATTACATCAGATCATAAACATTCATAAGATGTGACACAAATGAGTAACTGCAGAAAGTGTCAAGTGTTTCTTTTGGTATGACCACTATGAACTGAATGTAATCTAATTTCACTCCTACTGTTTTGTAATACGCTCACAGTCCTGATTAGTGCTCTCTGAGGGAACTGACACGCTTCAGCATTCATGTAATTTCTAGCATAACAATTCACTTCTGATGCTTTTGAGTTAGTTTTACTGCCCATTTAATTCAAAAATACATCTGTTTTTTATGGGCAAATCCTTTAGATAGTTAGCCCTTCCTACATACAAATTTTGAAACTTTTCAGATAAAAAAAACCAATCCCCTCCTGACACCTCACTATTCTGTTTTCTCATGACTGATTTGAAGTATTTATTACTATATTTTTAGTGTGCTCTCCCAGTAGGTGGAAGACCTACTTTCAACCTCTTCTGTCTGATAAAAGAATTGAAATCAGGCCTCTCACTTTATAAATGTTTTAATCAATCAACTGTCATATAAAAGGTGTGTCCTAATTTTTCTATTTCAATAGAAAAATGAGTAGTCTGGCTACTCTTCTGAAAACTCATCTTTTAGCACATGATTATAAAAGATGATTTCAGACTGTCTAGTTGAAAATGCAGGTATTCTTGTACATCAGTTAGGCCCAAGAGGGCATAGGGATGCAAATTTATGTCTCAGTCATATCTTCACTGAAGTGTTTTAATGTCATGTTATTCTGAGCCACTAAGTTTTTCTGCACTTTAGAAAGGGAGATCAGGCACTGGTTACACACTTCCCCTATAGCAGTCAAGCTGGCCACCAGCCTGAGAGCACCAGCTATTTCTTCTAGCAGCCTGAGCATGTACAGTGTGCCAGAAGGGACTTACACTGCCACTATTTTCCTCCTCAACTGTTTCAAAGGAGAATTCAGTCAAAACTCATCTATTTATCCACAGAATAAACAAATCCCTCCTTTGCGCTGTTCAAAACCAAGCACCAGTTTTCAAAGCTCCAGTTTTCTCCACAAATGTGAAACAGCACTTTGTTCACCAATAACATTACAACACTGTCCTCCAGGGAAATGCTCTATTTGCAATATATTCTGTTTTCCACTGTTATATATTCAACATTTTCTCAGTTCACTAGAAATTGACTTTCTGTATTATGTAAAGCCATTACCACTACGTTTTTAATTTACTTTTTATTTTCTTGTATGTAAATGCAGTTAAAAAGTAGAGACTCATAGAGCAAAATACAAAAAAGAATGTATACAAATTGGTAGAAGATACACTATTCCACATACAAGACCCCTCATTCATTATTCAGTAGATGAAAGAAAAGAAAGAAGAACCTGGAAAAGGATAGTGAAAGATATTATTACTGCACTATTTTGAAAAATTAACTATTTCAAGCCGCTTAACCTTAGTTGGGAACACTGTGATGGACTGGAGCTCTTAAGGAGAGGAATCTGCAGCAAATTAAAATCTTGCCAGCTGCTTTTGAAAAGGAAAACCTTGAGAACACTTATAAAGTGGATCCATCTTATTTCTCCTTTTATTGATTTGAAAATGAGTCACATTTCAAATGCTTATTCCCATGTGTCATCCAGAGAGGACCACCCAAAGTCATTACATTTTAAGCAAACTTTCAGTTCTTCAAACCTTCAGTAGTCCTCTGTACTCATACCCTCCTGACCCCATCTATTTGGCTCTCAAACACGAGTATTAAACAGGACAAAAAGAAACATGCCCTGGCTTCTTTAAAAACAGAAAAGGAGAGCAAAAAATGTCCCTACAATCTCAAGGTGGATTTATTCAAAAATACTGGGAAGAAAGGTAAGAATTGCCTCCCTTTTGACAAAAAAAAAAAAAAAAATCCATAATCCATCATCATAAACCTTGCTACAATTACTGAGGCCCTGAAGTTCAGCTTTAACTACCCTCAAAAAGTGTTGTAACTCTGCTGCAGTAATATATTCAAATAAATTGATTCAAACAGAGATCATCAGGTGACATGGGAGTAACATCTTAATGTTTAAGTAATCACAAAAGTGCAGTTAAGTCTTATTCCTGGACCATTACTGATTTGGAAATATAGATACAACAGCTTAGTAGTTAAGAAGAACTAGAATTTGGAAAACAGTTAAAACTAACAAGATACATTCCACTATATTATGTTTTTACTTTCAATAAATGCTCACATTGCATTCCCAAACCTCATCAGACTAATTAAAAGATTTGCTTATGCTTTCTGCTTTTACACTAAGACATACACAAATGTAAAATCATCAAAAGCCATTTAATCTCCTTGCTAAGTTTTTTTCTTGTTTGACTCAGGTTTTTCCCTTTGCTTGTATTCAGGGACAGCAATTTAAAATAGATTCTCTACTTGAGAACTGTTGCACAAGAGAAACCACTTAACATGTAGAAGGACTTATTGGTTGGTAATTCCCGAAGGGAAAGCAAGCTGATTTATTTAAGAATACTTCTCTTTCATCTAATACATGTTTGACGGTTATACTGGCTTTTCAGTTCTAAATGCTGTTTGTAATAAGAAGCTCCTCTGGAAGTGCTCCAACAGCTCAACATCCTTCTTACGTTGGGGGCCCCAGAACTGGACGCAGTACCCCAGGTGAAGACTCATGAGAGCAGAGTTGAGGGGCAGAATCACCTCCCTCAACCTACTGGTCACACTTCTTTTGATGCAGCCCAGGATCCAGTTGGCCTTCCGGGCTGCAAGCGTACACATCATATGATCATATGATATAATCATATGATTATGATCATATCTTTCTCATTGTTCACAGTCCAACAATCTAGTGGAAGATATTTCTTCTTTGATATAACTAAGTTAGGTTAGTGTTATTGTGAAAGAGTCTGTAGGAGGAAATTTTTTACTCAGAAGGTGATGAGGCACTGGCACAGGCTGCCCAGAGAAGCTGTGGATGCCCCATTCCTGGAGGTGTTCAAGGCTAGGTTGGATGGGGCCCTGGGCAGCCTGATCTAGTGGGTGGCAACCCTGCCCACAGAGGGGGGTTGGAACTAGATCGGCTTTAAGGTCTCTTCCAACCCAAGCCATTTTATGTTTCTATGATTCTATTATTCTTTGACCTCCTCTTAGTACCTGAAGAGTGTCAGTGACAAATATGTAAGATGTAGCTTCAAGGGTATGGGCTGAAATGAATGGTAGAGGGGTTGGATATGCCAATGACTAATGGCAACTAAATAAAATCACAGCAAGATGAATGAGGAACCATCCAGCTGGACAACTCACGTGATGACCAGACCAGAGACCACCAACATAAGTACATTCAGTGGCAGGGCAGGTTTGGAGAAACTCCTTCAAAAACCACACTGGAGATTTACCAGCAGACCTGAACATCAAATGAAGAGAAGAGGTTGCTGTGCAAACTGATCTTTACTCAGAGCTTAGTTGGTCTGCAACAATTACAGTCAACATTTCAAATTGCTTATGGCCTGAAAAGCCCTTCAATTTGGCAAGACACTAGGAGTTGATTAAATTGTTTCTGTCTTCAATTAATATTTCAGTACAGTCTCCTCAAAGGAAGTTTTGAACAAAGGAAAAAAATCAAGAGAAATTAAATTATATTTTTTCTCAATAGCTGAGTAGAACTATTTGAAAAGAGAAATGAAAGGATTTTTTGTAATTCATGAAGCATATAGTTACTGTAACTCTGTTGTAGATCATTATTCTCTGTACTAAAAAACTTCCACAATGTTATTTATAGCAGAAAATAAATCTGTATTGATTAAATAGACACTTATTTTCAAACGTAAAAATAAGAAGCAAAACTAGAAAAGGAATTGACTGGCAAGATAAGGATGATAACAGGTAATGGAAATAGTTTATAAAAAGAGAAAATAGAGACTAGAAAACCCTGAAATCCCCTACCTGGAAAAAATGTTTATGAGTGAAATATGGGAAATGGATGCAAACTAAAAGAGGGGAAATTTAGACCGGATATAAAGGAAAAGTTTTTTATAATAAGGGAAGTGAAGCACTGGAACAGGTTGCTCAGAGAGGTGGTGGATGCCCCATTCCTGGAGACATTCAAGGTCAGGTTCGACAGGGCTTTGAGCAACCTGATCTAGCTGTAGATGTCCCTGTCCATGGCATGCAATGGTGCGGCAGACTAGTCAGCTGAGTCTTCACCGTGAGGTTTTCCTTTACGAAGGTAGTCATTTAGATGATCAGTAACAGGAACAGCATTTAGCTCAAGCATGTGGAGAAAAGATCAATGCAGTTGTTTCATTAGTATTAAATTTCAATCAACTGACAACCTGCTAAAACTTGTTCAGACGTGTTTAGAAGGCTTGGCCCTCTAGTGGGTTATTTAATCTATCCCCACATAACACATTTAGGCCAAACTGATATACTGTCAGCAAACCATTCTTCCCTTATATGCTTCAGGTGTTGGTTCAGACACACACCTTCACTGTTGATGATCCCTCCTGTGAGCATATCTATTGCCCAGCTATTTTTAATTTTTCTCAGTCTAATCTAAAATATGCCTGGCACTGAGCTGGGGAAGAAGGTAGTCTATATAACTACATTTGTTATACCATTTAATTAATGAGTCTCCTAAGAGATAACTTTAAAAATGTGAGAATCAACTTTACAGTATATTAATCACCGTTAAAAATAATAACAATAAACAAAAATTTATTGCACAGTGCTTAAACTATAAAGAAAATCATGTATACTTCAAACGTTACCTAAATATAGTGTCATAACTTCTTTAGATAGGAATTCGGGAAAGTGTCTTAGTACAATTATCACAATGAAAATTCAATGCACAAAAAAAAAATAATTCTCAATTCTACCAAATATCTATTTGCTAGCTGTATCAATATCTGTTTTATGCTCTATTCTTGAAAATAAAATTGAATTTATGTAACTAGACTACTGTGCCTGTCTTCATTAGCCAATAGAAAAATCCCAGTAAAGTATAGTAAATTCTTCAAGTTACATCATTTAGTAGGCCAATTAAAACAATCTGAGACCGTACTTTGAAAAATGACTGTGAACAAGTTTCTCACATGCATATGTTTTCAGAGAGAACACTTATCCACTTCAAGCTTTTCTTTCCAAGTCCCTTATGTAGGCTTGAAGAACATTTCATTGCTTCACCCTCCTACACTGTATGACAATCTTTCTGTGTCATGGCAACAGTTCTGCATTTAGAGGACTGTCTGCAGCTCTGCCTGCAGGAGAAGTGCCCTTTGACACTAAGGGACAGAGGGAGATTTGTAAGTCTCAGTCTTCGTGGACTTGAAACTCGTTTTTACAGCTGGTTTACTGTAGGGCTAGATTTACTTGGGGGAGAAAAAAAAAAACCTCTCTATTCCTGTGCATGATTAATGGCTCTTCATTTTAGCTCCTTACCCCATGCTCTCCTCCCATCTGCTGCATGCCACATCATTTATTGTAGTTTAGGTTTAAAATATTCTAGCTTTGTCTTTCCTCTGCAACACAACACATTCAGTAGCAAACTTTTATATCCACTGCTAAAGTGACAGGAGAAGGCACTCACCAAAACGTGTGTATCATTTTAATAACTTATGTATTCTGCATTCAGCTTCAAGGTTTGCCTGGCTAGTGTTTCACATCCAAAATTATGACGAAGCCTGAGGTGCTTTTTACGCTTTCCAAAAACACTTTGTAATTCGTTTTAAAAACTCATCAGAAATACCAAACAACGTAATGCCAGGAACACCATATCAAATCTGCGGTCTCACAAACTTAAATGTAAGTTCTTTTTAAATGGACAGAACCATACATTCATAAAGCCATAAAATCTACTGGAAATACAAAATAATGAAAATCCACTGAATAGGATTTTTCACACTTGTTTATCATGAATCACTTTGATTGTTTTCTGAGGAGGTCACACATAACCATGACCTCAGGCTTCAGTGCAAAAACGACATTTTAATATAGTCTGAATGAGATAGATTAACTACACAAGAAATGTAATAGTCTAAAAGCCCTCCAAAAAGGATAATGCTTGAATTGTTTAACAACTTATCAGTCAATGTTTTTACCTTTTAAGGCTATCACAGATAAATGCCTTATCAACAAATACTATGTCCTCCTAATAGGCAGCATTTTCTGCTTACTGTCACGGTAAGAAGTTTATCATTAAAATACATATTTGGTAACTAGTTTCTAAATGCTAAACTTAGATAAAAGATTAGATAAAAGAGGTAATAAACTACCTTTCTGAGAGAAACTGAAATTTGAAATCAAATTTTAATAATGCTCTCATTGAAATAAAAGTGAAAGTAAAAGAAAGACAAAACATTCCGTTTCAAGGTGCTGTTAATGTACTTTAACATTTTAAGACTGCTTGATGAAACTATAGGTATCCTACCAAAAAGCAACGGAAACAGGGCTTGCAGGGACGTGTATTCTTATACATGCATAGCATGCAAACCTGTAACATTTAGATTAAGAAGACATATCTATTATAGTGAAATAAGTAGATTTCAAGATAGCACATACATGATGTGAAAGTTCAAGCAAAAAATTAACTTTCAAAGGACTGGCTGAAAATTGTGATAATGCTTTGTGTACAAGTTTATACTTTGAATGCTTGTGGTTTATTTGTTGCTGTTGATGTTTTATTTAAATTACTGCATTTTTATAAGAAAGTAGAAGTACAACATCCTTGTAAAATTACCAGAGCTAGGTTACTCAAATAGGGAACAGAAAAACAATCAGAAATTAAGAAAAAGCTGCATACCAAAACAGAAGTTACATATGCCTATTTTTACACCTGTAATTTACTAGCATGAGTCAGTCATAAAATAACATCTATGCATTTTTCTACTGAGCCACTGAGTATTATTTTATCTGTCTGTCTGTTCAATAGTGTGTACAGAAAGAGCTTTGATAGCTATAATAATACAAAGAAGAATAATGAAAAGATCCACCTATGTATCACTGAAGTGAGAGGAAAACAACATTAAAAAAATAAAGTTTTCTATTTTTCTGCCTTTTAAAAGAGATGCAACGCATGGGAAGTCTAATTCTAGGAAATGACTTGAAGGGCTGTAGGAATTATCTGACAAAACCTATCAAACCAGAAATCTTAGTACATGGATGCACTAAAGTTGAGATCTGACACAGAAATATAGTGGAAGTCCAGGAAGGACAGTTCAAACAGTCTGAAACAATGTTTTACAACTCATGTATTTTGTGTATGTGTATACACATGTACTTACACACATTTGAAAATTACTACTTGTGTAAAAACAAAACACTACCATCTCCCAAGAACTGAAAAGGAGTAAGCACAACTAATCTAGCAGAATAGGGCAAATTTTGATTACATGTACAAGTGAAAATCTGAAAGTTTGTGAGAACACTACAAAATTCTAAACAAGGGCTAGTTTGGGACAGAAAAAAAAAGGGGAGTTGGTTGGGGGCAGTATATAGCTCCCTGCCAGCCAGCAGCAATCCCAAAAGATTTAAGATTGCTCAAAAGCAATCTTAAAAGAAAGCCTACTTGAAACTAGACAATACAAAGCATGAGGTACCTTGTAAACACAAGCAATGTGTTCAATGATTCAAAACACATTGTTTCTCAAATCTTAATACACTGCAGCATACCAACAACTTTTACAATAGCAGGTGGCAATTCTGGATTTTAATGTCATTTTTGGCATACTTATTTTGAAAAAACTTGGAATTTTGATAGTATGGACACCCACACCTTTCTCAAATCAAGGTTCCTCTGATAGGCACGTCGACTTAAAATCTTATAAATCATAAAGCAACCAAGACAATAATTTGTTTCTGTCTTGGCTAAAACACATACCTATTTTAATTACTCTACATTTTAGACATGTCATTTAATTATCATAAAGTATTGTAAGTTTAACACATCAAACATAGAGTGTATCAAAAACAACATAAGAGTTACTTATTACACAAAATTTATTTTTAACCATGTATCAGTATCTTGCTCATACTGAAAATTCTCAATTAGCTATTCCAAGCTTGGCTTGTTGGTTTCTGAAATATTTTCTATAATAAATGGTCTTTTGCTGCTTCATCAAATCTATTACTTTGAAGTAGATGGTGAGGAAGAGGAGGAAACAGATCTCAGAAGGAAAAGTCTGATAATTTCTTAGCGTTTCCCAACTTCCTTCTCAAATAGTTGATTCAAAAATTGGAAGAGGTTTTTGCTATATAACAAACTAAGCAACCATTAGTCAGAAGAACATGTTAAATCACAAATACACTAGTGGGCCATTCATGAAAATAATCTGACCATGAGAAAACTCAACTCAGGAAAATACCTCTCCTTATCGTTACTCCAACAGAGGCTAACATTTAACTGCATAAATCCAATTTCTTAATTGGGAGCCAATCAAGATAAAGACCTAAATCATGTTCTCTAAACAATTTTTAATAACAATCATTTTAAAACTCAGGCAAATAAATTAGTTTCTGGTTTAATGGAAAGCAGATTCTATAATAATAATAAAAAGATTCTGCATAACCCTTTTCTAGTAAAATACACTGAAGTTATTTGTTAGTATTGGCTTTAGTTTATTTACTTTTGCTTCAGGAATTCAACAATATTATATGACACTTTGTACAACTACTACGAAAATAGATTAGAAAAAATAAATTCTTTATTGTAATACTAACATTTTATTTGCTTCTTTCTGGATTTTTTCATCTAAGTTGGCAAAAAAAATTTCCATTGATATCTAAAAGCTGGTGAGCCACTTATGGAAGCAATTTCATGCTTCGTGTTGGGAAGTGACTTCCAAGTTAAACTAGTAAATGAAAAACCTAGTTCAGTTTTTCACATTTAGGAACTGTAGAGTATTGCTTGAGTGAGAAGTGAAGCATCAAATTGTTATGCACACCTATGATAAGTTTAGAATAGAGGAATCTGTTTTGAACTTCAATATATTTCCTATTTCAGACTTCCTGAATTCACTCACAGAAGAAAATCAGGAATAAGTAGAAAGTAAGAGCCTACAAAGGGATCTATTCAGGAGTAATTTACTGAGAATAATTCCATGCACAGGAGGATAACCCATGCAGGTTGCAGTGCTATTATGTGAAACTCAAAGAGCTGTGGAATCTGGCTGCGATTTCTTTTGGGAAATAATAAGAATTGAACTCAATCCTGAAGTAGCAATCAGAAGACATTGAGATTTGATGTCAATCAAGAGTACAGCTCTGTAGACATGGTTCGCAACTTCAAGTATGAGCAAAGGAGAAAGTTCAGAAATGATTCTCAGTGTTTCAATGAGAAAATCAATATTATCATTAGTTAAAATCATTGTAATTAACTTTGCATGTAGGAACTACCCAGGAAATATCCTCGAAGAGTTAGGAGGGAGAGAAGAAATATATCAATTCAATTGTGTTCAACCTTTGGCTGAGACAGCTGAGCATTATTGCAAAATAAACTACATTAATCACGGTTATGCACAAAATTCTGTGCACCACAAAATATGAGCCACCCGTCTTTTAGGACTCAGACTTTGGCAATGTAATATGGAAGCACAGAATATTTGCTATCTGAAAGAAAAATCCCACTGTAGCATGAACGTTAATTTCTTTTCCTTCTTTTCCTATACATCTTATATGCACAAGAGCTGCTGGAAAGCACAACTGTACAAACTTCAACTTACTTTCAAAAATCCACTCCAAACTTTCATAAAGGTTTCAGTATATGTTATAACACACATTTTAGTCTTTCATAGCCTTTCATAATCACAAGAATGACAGCTCAATTGCTAATACCTGTGAGTAATACACAAGAGATGCATGCTTTTGTCAAATGCTGCACAGTCATCAGTCCCTGCCAGCACTCACACACACTTTCTATCTACTTTCATACGCATTAGACAACTGCACAGTCAACACTTAATCAAAATTTCTTCTATTCTCTATATTCATCTCTAAATCATCCGTCATTTTCATTGGATACAACATAAAACTTAAATTTTTCCTCCATCTTTTCCTCATGCAGCACAACTAAATATTCTATCAGGATATGACTGCATATTACCCACTTCAAACAATAGTGATCCAAAGAGATCAATTCATGGCTAAAATAGTTACAGCTTCTTTTACTCACAGCTGCCACACCCAGGGGAAAACAAAATCTAACCTTATAAGCATCCCTACTTGTGGGCTACTATGTATATAGAGGATAGATAACAAAATCTTCATAAAGGTTGTATTAAGATCAGATTAACAAAAATGCTAATGTTAACTAAAAATGGAAATACATAGTAGTAAAAAAAAGTAGGTGAAGAGAAAATGCAGGAGCATAACAGAGATGAGAATAAAAATTCCTTGGTAAAAAATCATCAGTAAATTCATGGCTTTTCTTCCTTACTGTCTTCCTTTCCAGTAGGAAAGTGTATACGCAACCAGTCCAGATCCTAGGATCATGAAGAATAAAAATTTTATGTGTCACTAGCACCCCCACAACTTCAGAATGCAGCTAGGGTTTGGGTACAGCATTACTACAAGGGACAGCATGGAGGTGAGTCCTCTCCATCTGCCCTCGGTTAAGCATCTGTATGTTGGATCCCATGACAAAGGCCTGGTCCCACAGTGGAGCTGCCTGAATGGGACAGTGACAGCAAAGCTCATTATCCATGTGCACTCCGATTGCATCTCCTCTCTGCAGCCCTTCCCTGACTGGGGAAGAGCCAGTGAGAAGCTGTAGAGCTGCACAGGAGCTGGGAGGCTGAGTTCTGCCAGCACCCCAGACAATGAGGCCTCTTTCCATCCATCCTGTGTCAGAACTACCTGTCCTTAGACAGAATGACAATTGTACGACATCTGCTTCAATGTGGCTCCAGCAACTCAGACCAAAGGGATATAATTTTTCTGTCGGTAAACTCTGTTACTGATAGGAAAGTTACCAAGTTTAGAAACTCAAAATCTGCCTTGAGGGACAAAAAGGTGTGATGTAGAACACATAAGATTCATTTTGACATACTCCTGCATGTTTAAGCTTCATATATTATACGCAGTAGTGATGGAATGTACTATAAACTCCAAGACATTATTAAACTTGGAAAAAATCAGAGGTGTTGAAGTAAAACAGAATTTCCATCCATACAACACCAATGACCATTAGACTGCCATCAACCATGTAAACATAGGGTGATCGACACCATTCAAGATGCAAAGTGTGTAGACTAGTATAGATAGACCTTTTCGCGGCTTCATTAGCCCCTGTTAAAATAGCATAGTATGAATCAAGTAACATTTCTGAAGGAATACAAATTTTTACACTAATGTTCTGCATCTGGCACATTGTCCCATTTTGTGTTCCAAGCAGCCTTAATGTCCTGAGAAATGCTGAGGTAAAAATTTCTGTAGGCTCTCCTTCAGCATTAAAAATGTTCAGCTAAGATTTTGGCCACAAATGAAACAAAACTGAAACACTTCCAATGAATACTTAGGGAAAAGTATTCTACCCTGATAGACTCAGCTATATTTACATAAGCAAGGAGGGCACCAAATAGGAAAAGATCTGTGAAGAGATTGCTAATAAGCCTGGAAAAGGTCTATCAGGGAACTGATAGAATGAATGCAACTGAATGCACCTTCTTGTTTTACTTCATCAACATGAATCCATTTGCCTGCTTGGACACTACTTTACAATACATACTAAGACGCAGTAAATAGGTGGCAGTTCATATTGCACACCTTAACTGAAATGTTAATACCGAAACATTTTTTCTTACAGGTAGAGGATCCCACACACCTGCAAGGCATGGGACTAGTTAGATCTGCAGTTTTACTGATTGCACTCTCTGGGTTAGCATGTTCACCAGGCCTCCAAAAAATGAAGCCCTATTTTCTAAGAATTATCATTCTTAAGCACTTGTTGATTAGCAGATAATACATGAATCTGGTTACATAGATCAGTTCCATGTAAACTAAATGAGTTATTGTCATAAGATGTATAGGGAATCACAACTAAGTCAGACACCAATGAGCTTTAGATTCATTGACTCTATACGATAGGCAAGCAAAGTTGCAAAATGGGAAATAAATATCAGACCTGAAGTCCTTCCTCCTGGACTTTCATGTATCCTTAAAATGAAAAGGTAACGCACCATGGACATTCTCAAAAGCATTTAATAGTTTTTCTAATGGTGGCTGACAACTTGCTGCTCCAGGTAATTTCAGTAACCAAGGAGGCAGATGACCCAGTACACTTACCAGCTAGGAAGATGGTGACTACAGTACTTGTATTTATGCAGTGGGAAACAAATTATTAAACTTAACCTGCTGTGCTACAATGTACCTATGAACAAGCAGAAACTCTGAAGGAAAGCATTTGAAAGCCTAGGAAACAAGTGCATGCAAAGAAGGACAGAGAATTTTCCTACAGTAAGAGATAGTGATCATTCCATTAGTCTAGGCAAAGTTTTGAAGGTTTGATGAACTGAGAACAAGATGCATGATTTTCATAAAATGAGTACTTACCACCTACAAATTCTGGATAAATATTTAACATAAGAACAAGGAATGAGAAAAAGGCAGTATCAGCTTGAAATACCAAGACAAACATGCCAGCTTTTGTTTATTTATCATACCAATTAACACAGAAACAGAAAGGAATAAAAAATAAGGCTCATCATCATAATCCTGTCTTTATTGCAATAGCCAGTCCCAGCATGCCATTATCCCTGGTCTCGTGATATTCATTGCCAACGAAAGGACCATGAAATTATAGAAAGAAGTTTGCAGCTCTTTGGGGATAGGTAAGAGAAAAGATAAACCTACAAGCCATTCATCTGCAGAAACTTCTATTTTAATCTGGTTCAGGTCATGAGGGATATGAGCATAGTGGTTTCAGTCAAATGCTCTTATCAGTGAAGTACCACACAGACCTGAGAGGGACAAACAAAGAATGAAAACACTAAAGTTCTCAATAGAATAACCAAAATGTTTTTATAAAGTTATCCGGTGAAACTCACTGCTTTTGTATCCTAATCTATGCTTTTGATGGTGGTTTCAGAAACAGGCATACTCTTGATGCCTATTGATTTAACATTAAATGTGCACTCAGATACTCAAGCCATGTTGTACCTCCATGGGCAGTAACCAATATCACTAATTTAGAAGTTTGTCAGAAAAAGTCATATAGAATTCTGATTCTACAAATGCCATCCTACAACAAAAAATAATCAGTCTCAACCACAGTTTTTGCAGGCTCAGGATTTTATCCATCAGATCACAAGGGAAGGGCGCAAGAAATTTTTTAAATTTCAAAGAGGTCTTGCTAAGGTTTTCTTTTTTAGGTCGATGTTTATTTCTTCTAGGGCATTTTTCTTGCCTACTGTTATTTAGTAAAACTGCTGACAGAAGTAAGAATCTCTCTGGAAGTTTCTCAGAATTTTCTTTAATGGTGGAAAGAGGGATACTAAGAGACACTTCCATAAAACTCTGTCAAGAGAAAGTACATCTCAATTAACAAAANATCCTAACTCTAAAATAAAACAAATACTGATGCAATAATGCTACATCAAACACTGTGATGAATTTACACTGGCAAAAGCTTGGTTGTATGACGACAGCACCCCCCAGTGAATAAGTGCACAGTGCATTGTCCCTTCTAGAGCTCAACTTCAAAGCCCTTGGAAATCTCCTTTGAGTTTTGAACCTTTCAGATCAAAGCTTTGGAGTTCATTTGTACTTCTAGGATCAGATGAAGGCAGTCAGTAAGACAGCCATGATTCAAAGAATAAATCACTTCAGAACAATGTCTATGAACATTCTCTATGGCATTACACTTGAAATTAGGTTTAGAAAGTAATACCACACAGGGTCAAATTCCGTTTCAGGAAAACTGAGGCAAAATAACATTTTATTTTATTTGTAACGATCTCAATGAAATTTACCTTTCTATGTTACAGGTTTGTTTACAAACAATTCCCCACATAGGCTAAGTCCAACGTCTTGATGGTTCATACCTGTGCCAATTTATACATAGGATGAGATGCAATGCTTTTTTTTCTTTGTTTGCTGCTTAGGCCAATGAAGATTTGAGAGTTTTTTAAAAATGTACACAGAAATCTAAAAGAATAAACCTTCTACCATCAAACAAACAAACAAAAGCCCTCAGGATCAAGCCTGTGGTTTGATGTGCATGCAAACTAGACTAAAATATGCCTTGTCCAATCCTGCTATATGCGTGGTTGAAAAGGACAAAAATAAGCCCTACAGTAACTATGTTCACACTGAACAATGAAAGCATAAGTTATATTACACATTTTAATTTCAACATTTATAGACTCTTCTTAAACATGCAGAAGCAATAACCAACTTAGCACTTACACAGCTGATGAGGAGTGGTGTAAATGCTTGATTACTTCTCCTGGTTGTCAATATAAAAGATTCAAGTCCAAGCCAGCTGATGAACTGTGATCTTGAAGAATTATACTCTACAGTCCCAGCACAGTTCTAAGTGACTTGATATTAGAAAGTTTGTAGCAGAGCTGAGAAGTGCAGCCACAGCTCCAATAATGAGCCTGCTCTTTTTCTTCATTAATGTGTATGCTGTATACACACACTAATGTGTATACAGACCTGTGCAAAAACAGACCACGGTTGCCTCTTTGTTCTTGCAATGCATAAAGTACCTTTGCAGCCCCAGAATGTAAAGTATGCAGTGGTTTGACTAATTCTCACACATCATTTCTCTTTTTCAGCTAGCAATGTCACGACTAGCAATGTTTCTTCCTTTGTAAATACACTGAGCACTGTATCATAATGGGCACTGATTTGCTAGGAATAGCAACTGCCTAGTATGAATACTGTACTGAGACTTTATCATGTAGAATTCATATTATGGTAATTTTAAAGGCCTTCTAGATCAAACTTGTTATTTCTAACTGTATACACAATTACAAAAGCAGTGGAAAATAATTTGCAAACTGCTTTATTTTGGAAGGCTTTTCTAGAGTCTCCTCTGGATATTTTGTGAACCATCTGCAGATAGCTGTTTGGGAAAATATTCATGGTGAAACTTCTTTTTAAAATCTAAGCTACCAACATCAACAGGGCTTTCTGAGTTTGAGTAAGAGTCTAGTTTTGCATCATTTACAGAAATTTATGCGGGACAGATTTGGTTGGGGGGGTGGGTCAAAGGGGGGGGTTCTAGAGTGGTCTCTGATTGTTTTAACCATCAGTACTTATAACAAAATTTATAGACTACAATATTAATTATGTCCAACCATTATGTTCAACTGAGACTTTTTTATTTCTTCCATCACTGAAGCCAAAACAAGCCAATTGATGCACACTTCTCTCCCAGAAATATGAGCAAAATTCTTTTTGTGTGCCTTAAAAAAAGTCAGTGTGTTCAGACAAGTTTTGATTAACTGCGCAATACAGAGAAGCACTGTTATACTCAAAAAAAGTTATGTTTCTGATTTGCTTCCTGTTGAATAAAAACAAAACTTGAAACTACTGCAAGCTGTTGGATGAAAATAGTATGCACAGTTTTCTTCCATATAACCAAGACAAGGATTTACAGAGGTTTTACCTTTTGATTTGACCAACAGAAGTACTGAAAACAGATAATGCTGTTGCACTAGTTTTAAAGACCTTTTTTTCTTTTATGTATTTTAATTGCATTAGTAAACCTAAACAAACATAGCGGCCTTCCCACACAAAGCTTGCCTTAGATAGTCTCTTAGTCACAACTACAATAATGTGCATCTTCCATAAGGATGAACTCTTTCCCTGTCCTCAGCTAAGGCTATAGAAATGTGCGTTGTTTTTTTTTTTTTTTTTGGTTGTTTTTTTTTTTTTTTGCATTTTTCTTTTGCATTTTTAATTTTGCATTCAGGAGGGGTTTAGAAACATTTACTGAATATACCAAAATGGAAGCAGAGTTATGTCAATCCTAAGCTGACTCCAGGTTCTGCTAACTACTGATGTTAAATCCCAGGATAAGATGATGCTTTCTGGAGAACAGCAAACAGTATGTTTATCTGTGGTCAGTGGTCACTGAACTACCTAGTCTTTAAATAAACCTAAACCTAAACATAGTGAGCAGAGTCCACTTGGCTTATCAACCTTAGCTTGTTTTTTTCATTATTGTTTTTTAACTGAGGTCGTCATCTTCAACACAGGGATTCTGCAAGGATGCAGAAGGCTTTATAAAACAAAAACAGAACAGTAAACAAGGTACTCACAAGCCAGGAGACAGCTTGGATAGCCACTGGAAAACAGCTGTTATGCATTCCTTGTAATTACTACTGCTGACCTTGAGAATTGTTGCACTCTCCAAGGTCTCCCATTTGCAGAACACCATACTGTCAGCTAGGCCAGGTGTATTAGCACACAGATAACAAGCTTTGCTTGTGACAAAACATTTTAAGTTTTAGTCAGTTGTTAAGATTTGTTGCTTAACTAAATGAACACTGGAAGTCAGCAATGAAGATATGTGGAGTCCAAGATGTAGCACAGACCAAGGAACAACTATTTGTAAAATCACTTTCCTAACAAGGCATATATAAAACTCAAGTTTCCCAATATCTTCCACTTCCACCCTTATCCCCTACTCTTGTACAGAGTGACAACATCTGCTGCCTAACACAGAAGCAAAAGCTCAATCATCCAGCCACAATCCTGAATTTTTTCAAACTTCCATAACCGCACAATCTAGAATTTAAAATCACTTTAAAGAATTCTGCTTCTCAAAAATACAGAATGAGTAGAAAGGAAAGAGGAAAGAGCAAGAGGAAGAGCCATCTCAACATTGTGTACTTGGATTTCTTTGAATGGCAGCTGCACGTTCATTCCTGTGGACAACAAATGAAACATTATCCTACCAAATACTTAGATCTTAACCAATTGCTTTCAATTAAAACTGTGTTTTAGTTACGTAAATATTTTTATTTTGAAGTCACCTTAATATGATAGAATCATTGAGGTTGGAAAAGACCTCTAGGATCATCAAGTCCAACCACCAACCCATCATCACCATGCCAACTAAACTATATCCCTACGTACCACATCTGCTTGTTTCTTGAACACCTCCAAGGATTCTATCACCTCCTTGGGCAGCCTGTTCCAATGCTTGACCACTCTTTTTGAGAAACTTTTTTTCCCGATATCCAACCTGAACGTCCCCTGGCACAACTTAAGACCTCTTGTACTATTGCTACTTACCTGGGAGAAGAGGCCAACGTCCACCTTGCTACAACCTCCTTTCAGGCAGTTGTAGAGAGTGATAAGGTCTCCCCTGAGCCTCCTCTTCTCCAGACTAAACAATCTCAGTTCCCCCAGGCGCTCCTCATAAATCCCCAAGATGTATTTAACTCCACTCACCACCACACACTGGGCCTGGACATCCAGCCACTTTTTTACCCAACAAAGAGCACACCTCTCTAAGCCATGAGCTGCCAGCTTCTCTAGGAGAATGCTGTGGGAGGCAGTGTTAAAGGCTTTACTAAAATCTAGGTAGAGTACACCCACATCTTTTCCCTCATCCACTAGGCGAGTCACCCAGTCACAGAAGCAGATTAGGTTGATGAAGCAGGACCTGCCTTTCATGAACCCATGCTGCCTGGGCCTGATCCTCTGGTTGTCCCACACGTTGTGTGATTGCACTCAGGATAATTTGCTTCATAACCTTCCATGATAACGAGGCCAGGCTGTCAGGCCTGAAGTTCCCTGGATCCTCTTTCTGATCCTTTTTGTAGATGGGCATCACACTGGCAAGTCTCCAGTCATCTGGGACCTTCCCAGTTGTCCAGGACTGCTGATAAAGGATGGAAAGTGGCTTGGCAAGCATTTCCACCAGCTTCTTCAGCAGCTTTGGGTAGATCCCATCTGGTCCCATATGAGGGATGATCCAAAAGTAATGCCTCCTATTTTTATGCCTCCTATTTAAATACAGAAAAATGGCATCTCTTGACATTCATCAGCATTTCTGGAGATCAAACAGTGGATGTGAGCACAGTGAGGTGGTGGGTGGTAAGTCTTTTTAACTGAGAATTTTCTCTATCAAATAGTGTTATTGTGCTCTTTGCATCTGTTGTAGTTTCCATGGAAATAAATAAGAGGCTTTACTTTCTGAGCAACCTATGTAAAATCTATTGGGCCAGAATTTCATGGGCATAGCCACCAAAAAAAGAAGAAAAATTAATGACTACTTGATTATTAAATACTGAGGTATGCTCAGGCAAACTGTTCTAGAGTTCAACAGGAGAAGATACACATTGATCTTTTGTTGATAATTTTTTAACAGGAAAATCTAAACTGACCAAATAAATTGTATGCTGGACCTGTCAATGAGCCATAAAAGGAGCTCTCTTTTTCCTGTATACTTGCTCCCCAAACACTTTCCTCTTCTCAGTCATTCATTTATGTGCATATCTATACTTTCTGTTGTCATTTGCCCACCCTTAGGCCATGTCTGAGAGAAATCTTTGAGATGAGTGCCAGTATTTAAAAATAATACAATACTCTGTTTCAGGAAAATGTATGCCAATCATCCGAGAAGAATGCAAAAAACCTCTGCTTTATTTTATTGGAAGAATTAAGGAAAATTTGGAAATTTGTTCAGATGATGGAGTGTCAATTTAGAACCTGAACATACATAAGGAAATACTGATACGGTGGATTATAAAAGAGCAAAGTTTCATATTTCTTATGAAGTCATTTAATGCATAGAGTATCTCATTTCAGAAAAAAAAAAACATATATCTATATGTCAACAATTAAAAGCCAGGAACTGTGAGGGAAAAAAAAAATCCTTCAAAGAATATGGTTCTGGGGAAAAGAGACTACTACTTGACTTGGAATACATGGCATTTGCATTAATCTACAGTTCATTCAGAATGAGAAGGAAAGAAGGCACAGTGCAATTGTGCCTATAAATAGGCCTTTATTGCTTAAAATGTCAAGAGAGGGCAAAATAAGCTACAACTTCAGTATAAATTGTGGTCCAAGAGTAATTTTTAACTTTGAAAATAATAAGCAATTTTTAAAAGATTTATAGAAACCTCAGTATGTTTTGTCTGTGCTGTGTAAAAAAAACAGGGGACTTAAGTGTTAAAACGGAATTGTATTGCTAGATAGTTTGTTATGCACTGAAAATGGTCAAGGCTAACTAGTTGAAAACAAAGATCTCTATCTTTTTCCTTCTCTTATGTCAAGAAGGATGGGGGAAAAGGGACACATTAGGTGGAAGATTTTGAAGAGAAATCATTTGAAACAGACAATACTCCATCTGCTATCCATTTCTATCTGCTAATAGGCAACATAACAACAGCACATGAATTATCAAGCACAGAATCCCCATCCCATGTACTTTCTTCTTCACAATCTTGTACATGGTTCGGGATCTCTCTTTCATTGTGTTTTGTTTGCTTGTTTTTTAGTTTTCCTCTGGGCACATTTAAAAAACAATTAATCATGTATGATGTTCATGGATTATCTATCTCCCTGTCTAGAGGCATTTACCTTTGCAAAGTAATTTTTTCTTTCGCTCTCATTCAGCAACCTGAGGCAGGTGTGGCTGCAAAATTCCAGTTTTATTGAATCGTAACACAATTTCAAACCTAATCAGAAGATGGGTTCCCACCTATCCTGTATGCTCTTTGCTGTTTCACTTATTTCAAATTATCGGTAAGTAATTAGATGAACTAACCAGTTTAGCAACTCAGTTTCAGACCAGTTTGCACAGACAACTGTAACTAAAGGCCAAGAAGATAAGGGTGTGTAACTAACTAGCACAGAGGAACTTCTCCCTGCAGGGAATACAGAAGTCTGCAGCCAGTAATGAAGTTCTCCATGCCCTGATCCTAGCAGTGCATGGTAGTGCTGCTGCAGTAATGACTTCAGAGGCCTTGACTTTTGAAATAAATCCAACATAATGCTTATGAGTTTCCAAAGGCCTGCCACCTGCTACAGCCTGCTGATTAGTCACCTCCCAAAGCTCTGTGGTTTAAAAAAATAAACTTTAGAGATCAAGGAACAGAACAACAGATCTCACAGAAACTCTGTGAAGGTGATGAGGACCTGGTGTAAAACTGTCATCTCTCAAATATCAGACAGGAAAGTTAGAGATGCTACTACTCCTTGCTTTCAAATTAGAAGAGTGGCCCTGAGAAGAATACAAACATGCAAACTCAGCTCATCATTTATCCAACAGGTTAATTATTGTGATTTGCAGATTTCAAGAAAATCCATGCTTAGGTACAACCTCTGCAATAAATTTATCTCATGCAGTAACATTACAAGGAAAGTATTTTTACATACTTGAGAACCAGAGAATTTGAGGTACAATTTTCTGTCAGTGCTTGGGCACAAAATTTTGGCTAGATAGTCAAAAAAAAAAAAAAAAAAAAAAAAAAGGTTAAAAAAAAAAAAGAGGTTGAAAGGAAAGTTTTGCAATTTTTTTCAGCTTTTTAAGTATACTTCACCAAAAAACATTGTGTTAAATGATGAAAAATTAGACTAGCTCTATGGCTGAAGGTAAATAGAGAAATACAGACAAAAATTTTTTAGGAAATCATGAATTTTTTCTAGGTCCAAAAGCAAAAGACGAAATCAGAAATGTGAAGAATATTCTGTTATCATCCTGAGAGGTTCACCAGCAAATCAGGGATGCCTATATATTCAACTGCAAAATGAACAATAGGGTGACTAAATTGCATAGTGACTTAAAAAGTGACTGCATAATTTCAAAGTGACTAGATATTCCTGGAGGATTCAGAATCCTAGTAAGGGTATTTAAGTACAAAGCACTGTACACTTATCCCAGCTCTGTTATGACCTTCTCTAAGCATCTGCTGCTGACCGTGGTTGAAGAAAGAAGCTGGACAGCCCTTTAGTTTGTACCAGTACTGCCAACATTCTACCCACAAGGATGTTGCCCTGTATTATTTTGCTCTGGATGAATCCACACACTTCCCTGGCAGCCCAGAGTTTTATACATGTAGGTACTATGCTTTCCTCTTTGCTGTGCCCATGTCTTGTTCTGTTTAGCAAGACTGCATTGCCAGACAAATTAAAGATGTTGATGTCTGATGCACAACAAATGAACACTGTTCCTATGTGGATTAACACTGGTGTGAGAAAATCTGCTAATTAGCATTATCGTACATACAGTTCCACACCAAAAATATTTTTCAGCTTCCAAAGTGTGGTCCCTGTTTATATGTAAGTACTAGTGCCACCTGAGACACTATAAGGCATCTGAAATGTTTGCATAGGGCTTATAGCCAGGAGAAAAGATCTATGAGGAACTTGGATCTTTCAGAAAAAACAAACGGGAACCAGTTGAGATACCTTAGTGTCTCAGATGATGGCAGATACTTACATTTGAGTAACCAAATCCCACCCTGAATGAGAGAACTACTGAAGTTCAACACGCAAAGAGCTTTCTTGTGCTTCCATTCCATACACATTAATTAAATTGTAAACAGTTAAAGAAAGCATCCCTAACTGCTACCAATTTGAAATAATCAGCTCCCTGAAAAACTAGTGCTGCTTCAGCATTGCGAAGGTAACACTTTGACTGGAAAGCAGATGTCTTCTTTTTAATTTCCGGTAAAATATTTTATATTTCATCAAATATGTCAGTAGAGAATCCTATAATATTTAAAGCCTTCTGAAGCATAAACAAAACATCTGTTCCTGAATCAACCAGCTCTGATCATTATGTTTACATGTGTAGTGACTGAATTAATATCACAAAGACAATTACAAGTCTGGCAAGCAATATCTTCCAACCAATTGCCTCTTCAAGTTTGTGACTTTAATGTGGTCTTTGTAATGAATATTACTTATCTTTATAGCATCAATGATGCACTATGTTCTTTATGGACAAGTTAAGTCATGACCTCTGCCTGTTCCAGACTGTCAGTGGGAATGAGACCTGAAATACTAAATATCAAAAAGTACAGCTCTGAACATAAAAATCCTCCTTTAACTCTGAGATAAACAACAGACTGCATATTTGCTGAGATCAGCCGCCAGTGAGTCACGACCACATACCCAGGGCTTTTTATTACAGTCCTGTGATGTACACACAACACGAGAAAAGAGAAAATTTTAACACTGGAAAGTGACAGAGTATTCTATGTCGTTCTTTTGCTAAAATAAAAAATCCAAGATATATATAGACACATACAAATGTATATGCATTATAGTTGTTATTAATGCTGACTGGAGAGACAATCCCACATATATGCCTTTGGAAAGTTTGTAAATGTTTGTATTTTTTTCCTGTTTCAAGTCCATCACTTCTCCTGCACTGCTTTACATACTGTCACTACCCTTACTAGTTCTGGATACCTAGCAGCCCATGTTGCAGGATATCCAGGCTCACTCAGCAAGCAGATTCTGTACATAGCCAGAGAGACCGCCCTGTAGTGCCAGCTGCGAGTCATCCTGGGCACATCAGAAATCAGCCACCCTCAGCCAGGCCCTGGGCTTGCCATCACAGAATCACCTGGAATATTATCAATGACTTCGGAGAAGAAGCAAATTTTTCTGCCATCTGAGAATACAGAGGAAAACGTAGCATACTAGCAACATTACAGCCACAGAAGATGGGTTTGGATTGAAGGAGCATCCAGTACAACAATTACTTTCACAAGGACTAAGAGGCATTCACTGTGAAAATGTTTCACCTTCTCAACAGATCCTAGTACAGAGCTTTGTAAACAATACCTACTTTTCACATTAATACACCTTGTTTTTAGTTTATAAGTAGAAACAGAAGGATGTAAAGACAATCAAGAACTGCTGCCTCAAAGCTCTGCCTGAATATCTGATGAAAACTGTGTGTTTATGTGTGTGTATCTACCAGCTGGCTGAATGTCACATACACAGAAAGCATGTAAACATGTAAAGAAAATAAATTAAGGTCTAACTGCAAAATATTGGCATAAATTTCCCATACACTAGCTCTTCTGTGTTCAGCCCTGATGCTTAGTACAATGTAGAGTACTCTAAAACCAAATATATCTGCAAACAGCTAAACTCATGAAGCAACGCCTTTGTTTAGAGCTGCTTCTGTGCAGATTATTTGCTCTCTAGCAAGGATTACATTTACACTGTAAGCCTTTTCATCTTTGGAGGGAAACTCCTTGAGTTTCTCTCCACTGCCTTACTGTCAATACTCAAAACCTCTAGGGACTTAGTATACTTCAGGCTTCTCCTCTAGCAAATGTGACTGAGCTTGGCCAGTAGGTTCAAAAGTTATTGGTGAGGACTGAGGGAAACAGAGGGAGGGAAGAAGAGACTGACAAAGCCAGAGACATGGAGGGGATGATCTCATAGACCTCATCTCCTTGGGAAACCATGAAAGTATGAGCGGTACAGTTCAACAGCGATACATAAAAGCTGGATTAGAGTAATGTTTTTTGGTCATTCTTTCACATGCCACAAATATGGAATACTCATTTAAACAAAATCCTTATTACAGCTTCTGGAAAGACTAAAAAAATGTTAATAACTAGGATACATACATATGGGCTGCAGACCACAAAAAGGAGTTCACTCTCACCTTGTAGACCATATCTGTCAGCTCAACAAACACAAATGGCAATCAACTCAGCTTACTCATACTTGTATGCACAGGATCAATGGAATGGTGAGTGATCTTTGCAAAGACAAAGATCAAAGGGGGGAAAAGTATAAGAAAGGCTGGTGTGCATGCACAAACTGTTTTCATCGAACCCCTATAACACAGTCATATCAAAACAGATTTTCTGAAGATGTACTACTTGGGATGATGACCCTTCCAAAACATCACAGTTCTGTGGGGTGAAATATCTGAAATCTTAGGCCAAGTACTAATACTGAAGACTCACTTTTGGCTTAATGTATCCAAATGGAGAAATCTCCTTTTACTTGCAAATATTTTATCAAAGGAACAATTTATTTGTTTTAAGCATAACTGTTACAATTTTAGATACAGTATATCTAAGTAGTGGAATATTTTATACATTATGAATGTTGGATATAGTTCTTAAAACACCATTCAATTATTATTGCTATTTCTAGAGCTCAAGAAAGCACATTAACTTACATACACAGTAGAATAACTTTCTTTCTGAAAGTAGTTTAATGCAGCAAAGATTCTTTTGGTGTCCAAGCACCCTCTGCATCCTTTGAGTTGCACATTGGTTTAAAGTTCAGCTTTAAACACTCTTCAAAATATTTTTTTTTCTTGACAATCTCTCCCAGACATCATTGCTCTTTTTCTCCGTTTTTTGAAGAGTAGTGGAAAGCAGGAAAAACAACTACTTGCTTTAGCTGGGAATCAAAGATTTCAGAGGGTGCATGGAGCAGGAGGATGGAGGGTGAGTTTTTTTTTCTTTTCTCCTTAGGCCTTCTACACAGAGCAACATCTGTAAAGTGACCTGGTAACAGTCTGTGACATTATTATATGGCAATGGCCTTCACAATTTGTTGCAGATCTTAACACATAAGCTCACACATGAAACGGCTGCAGAACAGCCAGAACTTGCATCTCAGCACACAAACAGAAGCTGCTACAGTCAAGTTGCCAGATGTTTATATCTCCTGGCTCCTATTTCAAACCAAATTTTGCCAGAGAACAACAATTAGCTGGTACTAGCTGGAAGGTTTGGCAGGACTTCTGTTTTGTTTTGTTTTGTTTTTTGTAAGATAATTATCTACATTGAGTAATTGTCTACACTAGAAATAGCTAGAACAGAAAAGTACCTGCCATATACACTACTTGTAAAATATTTCAGCAGTCCATGCACAGTTTACCCTGGGGTTGTGAGTTTTTTTTTTTTTTTTTTTTTTTTTTTTTTTTTTTTTTGAGTTTGAGTTTGAGTTTGAGTTTGGAGGGTTTTTTTGGTTGGTTTTTCCGTTTGGTTGCTTAGGGTGGTTTTTTCTTTTTTTTTTTCCCTGTCTGTATAGCTTCTCTCCAGGCCTGCTTTTACAAAACAGTGTTGCAGCAACTGCAGTTACAGCAGCACTGACACAGACAAGGATGAATCATCAGCTATCAGAAAGGGCAGAATAAATCCAATATGAACAGGTTCCGTTTTTCTTAAAAAGGTGGCCATAGAGAGCCACTGATAGTAAGAGGCTTTGAGCATGCAGGTTTTCACCAAAGTTCAAGGAGTAAGGTATGTAATGAGGATGTTGAAATCGCAGAGCAACAGGGTTGCTTACTGTAAACAACAACATTGTGTGGAAGTTTCTCAGCCTCAGGAAGAAATGTCTGATAAAAAGGAGAATGTTTGCCTTAATACTTTATCTGCTATGTTATTTAATGTGTACATAATAGAAGACCAGGTTCAGCAGCACACACTGCCTACTATGGTGGAGGAATTTGGGCCTGTTTCCTTCAGTTATATAGAATGATATTCCTCTTCCAGAAAAAAAAAATCATGCATCAACACTATCCTAACCAGCAATCCTACTGCACCTTATTTAGTCATTGAAATTTCTTTTCTCTTGGAGTCAATCTACAAGGGGTGCTCTGAAAGTAATGCCTCTGATTTTCTTATGTTGGCTCACGATGGCATAGGCAGATGTTGGTAGTATTGCAGTAGATGTTGAACCTTCCCAGCAATACTCCACCATGTTTTGTTGCCCTGCAGCAGAGAGGCAGTCTGACACAATGGCATCTGACGTGGAAGTGGGTATGAAGCAAAGGTGTGGCATTGAGTTCCTACATGCGCAAAAAAATGGAACCCACTGACATTCACTGATACTTGCTGAATGTTTCTGGAGACCAAACAGTGGATGTGAGCACAGTGAGGTGGTGGGTGGTGCATTTCAGCAGTAGCAACAGCAGAGAGCAATGTGAAAGACAAGCCACATTCCGGATGGCCATGCACAGCTGTCACACCACAAAATGAAGAGAGTCTCAATCAGCTACATTGTGATGCTGACTAAGCTGAAGGCTCAAACTTCCACAGTCTGGATGGAGAAGAAGACAACCTTTCTCTTGCAACACAATAACACCAGGCTCTATACCAGTTTGAAGACCATGGAGCACACCGTCAGTCTTGACTGAACAGTCCTACCACACTCACCATATAGTCCAGATTTGGCACTTTCTGACATCAAGCCAATGAAGATGGTCTGTATGGGCAACATTTTCACAGCAACGCTACCGCCATAGTGGCTGTGAAAGAGTGGGTCACCTCCACTGCTGCAGATTTTTACGAGCGCAGTACACAGGTTCTTGTTCATTGCTGGCAAAAATGCATAGCTAATGGTGGTGACTGTGTTGAAGAATAGTGTTTTGTAGCTGAGAATCTGCTCTATCAAATAGTGCTATTGTGCTCTTTGTATTTGTTGTAGTTTCCATGGAAATAAATAGGAGGCATTACTTTCAGAGCAATCTATGTAGAAGCACATCATTAAATTTTTCTTTCTCTAATTATTCTAATTCACAAATAAGTGATGTCATTCTCCCATCTTCTGAAAATGTGTTCATAATATTTGACAACCTAGGGAAAACAATTATTGCTACATTTATTGATGATTGCTTTTTTTCTTTCCTTCTTTTTTTTCTTTTCCTTCCCTCCTTCCTTCCTTCCCTCCCTCCTTCCCTCCTTCCTTCCTTCCCTCCCTCCTTCCCTCCTTCCTTCCTTCCCTCCCTCCTTCCCTCCTTCCTTCCTTCCCTCCCTCCTTCCCTCCTTCCTTCCTTCCCTCCCTCCTTCCCTCCTTCCTTCCTTCCCTCCCTCCTTCCCTCCTTCCTTCCTTCCCTCCCTCCTTCCCTCCTTCCTTCCTTCCCTCCCTCCTTCCCTCCTTCCTTCCTTCCCTCCCTCCTTCCCTCCTTCCTTCCTTCCCTCCCTCCTTCCCTCCTTCCTTCCTTCCCTCCCTCCTTCCCTCCTTCCTTCC
This sequence comes from Penelope pileata, assembly GCA_013396635.1. Taxonomy (NCBI): domain Eukaryota; kingdom Metazoa; phylum Chordata; class Aves; order Galliformes; family Cracidae; genus Penelope; species Penelope pileata. The sequence goes on along the minus strand of WBMW01004697.1, from coordinate 180,941 downwards.
TTCCCTCCCTCCTTCCCTCCTTCCTTCCTTCCCTCCCTCCTTCCCTCCTTCCTTCCTTCCCTCCCTCCTTCCCTCCTTCCTTCCTTCCCTCCCTCCTTCCCTCCTTCCTTCCTTCCCTCCCTCCTTCCCTCCTTCCTTCCTTCCCTCCCTCCTTCCCTCCTTCCTTCCTTCCCTCCCTCCTTCCCTCCTTCCTTCCTTCCCTCCCTCCTTCCCTCCTTCCTTCCTTCCTTCGCTTAAGTCTTGTAAAGATTGCTTTCTGTAAATTTATAAAGAAAAATAGAAAGCTTGCTGAAGAGATTTTTAGTCATTTATTTACTAGTTCTAACCCTCTTAAAAGAGAGGCATGCACACACACTCCCTAACCCCCAAAAGAAAAAAAAATTATTTTATCCTCTTCTGAGGGATAATGATGCCTTTGTGTGACAGTCAGTATAGTGAAACAGAGTATTCAAAACTGTATATTCTCTACAGACCTGCTTAGCTGATGTGTCCCTGGGTCATACACTGATCATGGCTCTAGTAGCTGCCTTGTCTAGTAGATGTCTGGCAGGATTGGTGAAATTATGCCTTTGAGTGGGTGAAGGCTATTTGCAAGATCTCCTGCTGAGCCTGCTAAGCCATATATTGTGGGGTAATTTTTGGATTTTTGCCAGTTGCAAACGGGGCCTCCAACAAGGAATGAAGTTGGAATGCCACATTTTGCTGCACTCTATTTTCCACTGTCCCTGCTCTGCTGAGCACCAGAGTAAAAATAAATTAAGAGAATTTTTTTTCACGGTAAACTCTGCCATCCCTTATTACATGTTAGAATTTATAAATGGTTCATCTGATTAACTGTGATTTTTTTTTCTTTAATGCTTACAAATAAGAAATATTTTCCCATTGACCTCCTTCCCTGTATCTGCAAGTGGCAGGACAAGATGACATACATCAACTTCATTTTCTTATGAAGACTGAAATCCTTAGTAGCCTATTGTTGCTGTAGTTTAGGAGTATCAGAATTAGTATGTGGTTTTTACATACCTTATTAATGTTTTTAAGAATGTTGTCATTGGAAACTCTTGTCAGTCTAATCCATTTCTAGTTCAGTAAAGCATTGTGTTTTGGTTCCCAGGCCTCAGCTACCCTTTGTGTGACTGGTTTTCAAGTGCTACTGTATTTTGATGGGAAGTATGCCTTATGACAGAAACAGAGTTATTGCCTTAAAATACGGAAAGGTCATAATGCTTGCTGGGATTTTGGCATTTGGACATGGGTGTCCAATAAGGAGTTTTTTTGAGATAAATGTTCTTGGATTTATTAAACAATACTTTATAGGTCTAGAACAGGCTCCTTATAATGTGGTATAAAGCATGAGATGCAGAAGTTTGGAAAGGGATTTTTTTTTTTTTTTACAGGTTGTTCATCTTGGAATCATTTAGTATTAAAGTACCCTACTGTACGTTGCACACAGATGTGGTTTAACACACAAACCAAATAGCCTCTTGCTCTTTTCTTCAAGGTTTCAGAACCAGATTTTATAGTTTTTGGCAGTATGTACCTAAAAGTTTCAAAATTGTTCTGTAAGCAATATCTTGTGGTCATAAATTATCACAGCCATTTTAGGTTTGTAAAAACCCTACATAAATCTCCATGTAAGCACAACAATAAAAAGTGTAAATGTGCTTAGTAATGTTTCTTGGGTCACCATTGCTCTGAATTGTGTGTAACAGTACCCTAAAAACTACAGCTAGGAACCTATCTTATTACCTATTTGTTAACTCCCATCATAACAAACTGCAGTAGTAAAATCACTAAGCTTTGCTGTTTATTGCCTTTTTGATATGTGGCAACATCAGTGGACCACAGGCACTCCAAGATAAAACAGGAGGAGTTTTTTTTCAACATTAATAGTGCAGATGTCAGATCTTTGCCTTCTTGGAGCCAACAAACCAAATCTGATTGTTGTGGGCTTTCTGGGAAGTTGGCTTCATGCAACCTCTGGGTTCCTTATTTACTGGTAGAGAGAGCATTGCTAAACACATGGCTGGCATCAGTCAGTCATTCTGGAATATTATCTAAATGACTGAACTGTTATTGGAAACATCCCTGTAAGCTCAGCTGTACTATGTGCTTTATGAACTTAGAGGAAAACATGGTTCTTGCTTCAAAGAGCTAATAATGAGGTTCAAAATGAGGCACACCACATCAAAAGGGAGATATAATATAGGGGGGAAGGAAGACAGAAGATACTGAGGTGCTTTTGTCCAGTGAAACATAGCCGAATCATGCCTTCAGTGCCTAGTTGTTTTAAGTAGCCCAGTTTAAGAGTTTTAATTGTAGTTGCTCCAGTCAGTCCCCATTTCCATGTGTGTGCCCCAGTTCCCCAGAGAACTTGGTCTGAATCCAAAACCTGCTCTGCTTTCCTTAGCAGAACTGTGACCCAGATACATTAGCAGCTAAACAGCTGCAGAGCACCAGATTTTGCTGGTGAAGGAGGGCTCTAATCTGGAAGTAAAAGCAGCTGGATAACATTTCTGTAGTGCACCTGATCTACTGGTCTGATTGTATTTCTTATTGTAGCTGCAAATAAGTTAAAAAAGTATAACAAAAAACCCCCCTTTTGCATTTTTTCATCTACATTTTTCTAGTTACCATTGTTTCACATAAATGTTACATTATAAGGAGCACTGCAAGGTTTATGCAAAAAATTCTTATTTTTCCAGGTAGTTAATGAAACAAAATGTAACATTATTGGTCAGTTAATTTTCGTATCAGGGTCTCCATGCAATAACTGGACTGCAATATCTGTAGAATAGATAGGCCAGATGAATGAAAGACATACTCCTGGAAAGAGTGAATCTTAAGCACATCTTACTTTTAAGATTGATGAAGAACACAGAAAATATGTAGGTTGCTCCAAAAGTAACACCTCCTATTTATTTCCGTGGATGCTACAACAGATACAAGCAGCACAATAACACTGTTGGATAGAGCAAATTCTCAGCTACAAAACATTACTTTTCAATATAGTCAAAACCATTACCTATGCATTTTTGCCAGTGATGAACAAGAGCCTATATGTCGTGTTCATAAAAGTCTGCACCAGCAGAGAAGACCTGCTGTTGCCACTACTGAAATGCATTACCCACCACCTCATTGTGCTTATATCCACTATTTGGTCTTCAGAAACATTCAGCAAGCATTGGCGAATGTCAACGGGTGCCATTTTTTTGCACATGTAGGAATTCAATGCCACACCTTTGCTTCATACCCACTTCCATGTCAGACACCATTGTGTCAGACTGCCCCTCTGCTGCCATCTGTCACATGGCAACAAGATGGAATAGAAATTGCTAAGAAGGTTCAACCTCTACTGCCATACCACCAACATCCACCTCCAACATTGTGGGTCAACATAATAAAATCAGAGGCATTACTTTCAGAGCACCCCTTGTATATAACAAAGCAGAGCTGAACTTTTAATACAGGCTTGTCAATAACACAGAATACAGTTCCCTTTCTCCTTTACACACTAGTAGTGCCCTCCAAAGTCACACCTAGTCTCGCAGAGCACTACCTCAGCCGGCAGATCTTATCACTTACACTGCAGTAAGAGATGTGGGCACGGTTCAAATGGAAGAGACAACAGTTTCTGGCCTGTGGATCTTTCAGCCAGGTGGACAAAAGAGGGAAAACAAAGGGAAAGCCTACATGTTAGAATGTGGAATGAGCACTGTCAGGGCAGTGGTTAGCATATGCTCAATTCCAATCCTTTTTTAAGCACAGCCAGCATCATTTCTCAGATACCTTCCCATTTTACAGAACAGTGTAGGCAGAATGAAGAGTGGTTGGCTCATGATGCAAGTCAGATGCAAGACGGAAAAAAGATGTAACTTGCTTTTCTAGACCATCACTGGATCCATCCCTTTATCAGGATGATACTTGTCTTCTGAATTCTGTGGGACTTATCACTGATTCCACATGTTCAAACAGCATGGAAAACTGCCTTCCTCTCCTCCCCAGTCTACAGGAAAATGTATGTATCTCCTTTCAGTTTCATCACTATGGTCTGTGGTTTTATCGTCATTGTTCAAACTGTGATAATTATTGTCAGTGACAGGAACACGGGAGGGCAAGACTCTCCCCCTTCAGGTGATATTAAACAAAATCCTCAGCTGCTGAATATAGAAGCCTGATACAGATAAAGCTGCTGCAGCTCCATGCCTGCAGGTTCAACCTGTATAGAGGCTGAATGCGTACTTCCAGTAGGCATGCACACACACATATACAACACATAAGCATGCATACACATGGCCAGCCCCACAGATCAACACAGACAGAAAACTTTCAGCAATTACACAAATAGCACCAAGCAGGTTCATCTTGTTCCCCTCTCTAGCTGAATGAAGATCCTTTATGAGAAAATACGTATGTATGTATGTAATGTGAATCTCTCCAGTACCCAGACTAGACATACAAGCCTTTGAGGCCTGCGGGTACAATCCTCCCTTCCTCACACCAATCCATGCAGAGACAAACATACTGCAAATTCCTCCAGCAACTTGTGTTAGACACTCAGTCAACTCACCAGTCAGTCCTCAGGCCCTCTCATCTCCACGTGTCTCACTCACAGAGTTAGACACTCACACACTCACTTGATTGCCAAGCCTTGTGGTCTCACTCATATCCACTGAGGTCACATACTGATACGCAGACCCTCCCTCCCTCTGGCTGCAAGCTCCACAGATGCACAGACCCTGTGACACATGGTCTGACTCAAATTGCTCCTTATGCACACCTGCACAAAGAATGAAGAGCCTCTCATCCAGATAAATAGCTAGAAATGGAGATTAAGAAGACAGGACAGACTGTGCTGATCAGAGAGAGGGCATGGATAGACAAGTTCTTGTCTTGCACATGACTGGTCCCTCTTATCTCCTTTTCCCTCAATTCTCCACACCACTTCTTCCCCAAATTACCTTGATCTCTCCCTTTCTCAGATTTTTTTTTTTGCTGTTAAATATCCCATTGCAAATTTTGTACAGTCCCAAGAAGCTCTTCCCCTGCATCCCACGACACGTCCCACACCCCCACACCCCCAAGGCAGTAATCCCCATCGGTCTGAAAGGTGATCCAGAGAGATGTTCCCATTGACTCATCCTGATGGGTGTCATTGCTGGGTCACAGGGCTGATGCTCCCCTGTGATAGCCCTGGGAAGAGCCAAGCCTGGGAGTTACTTCCTCTGACTGGGTTATTGGGGTGCCCCCACATGCATATTGTTCTTCTTGGCATCTGTGGAGATGTGCCTTTTATCAAAAACCTAACAAGTATAAATGATTAGCAGCAATATCAGAAAATGGCTACAAATCTCTCTTCCAAATTGTAACAGGCAAATGTCTTAATTTTTAAAACAACATGGAAACTGCAGGAGGAGGGACAAATGTTGTAGGCAGAAAGTCTCTCCTACTCTCTCCCTTCCCCTTTCTTTTCCTTTACTTTATCCTTTTCCTTTCTTCAGAGCTCCAGGAAGTACATAATCCCTTCTCAAGTCCCCCAAAGTGGCTTTAGCTCCCTCATCTGCACAAACAAAGCTAATGAGCACATTTGAAGCTCAAGCCTCATCTAGACCTGATGCTTGGAAACGTAGTATATGTAAAACATTCCCAACATAACCAGGTTCCAGTGCTGAGCAGACTCAGTATCCCAACTGCACTGCATTCAAAAGAAAATTACTTTGTTTATGTAAATGTGGCTTTCAGAAGTTTTCTACCTACAATCTGGGCAAATTTAAATCAGCAGAACATGCAGGCAAAATCAGGATTTTCAGTGCATAGGAAGCCTAAGGTCACCTGACACACAATAGCTCTTCCTTAAACTGCAAACCAAGGCTAGGGGTTATTTTGTAAAAAGAAAAATCTCTGCAATATGTCAAGATCTTCTGGATAATGGGAGTCTCAGCAGAATATGCAGCCACAGCTGCCTTGTCTGCCTTTAAGTGATGTTTGAGATGCCATCAAACACTGTACAAAAACTGGAGGAATGACTGAGAAACTAGGTTACTGGGCTGTAGCTGAGCAGCAGAGAGACTAAGTATAGCCAGGACACTTAAATCCAAGCAAATCATTTCCAAACTCAAAAGTCATAAGGTATCACAGTGTTCTAAGCAGCTAAGGAGACCACAAATGAAAGAAGAAAATACCATTTTCTTGCATCCCAACAGTACATCAGGAAGCACAGAGAGAACAGCAGCTTTTATGCTTACTGACTCAGTAAGCCAGATCCTTACTCCCTGGCTCCATGTCTTTATTTACCAGCAAGATGCTTGTAGAAATGTGGTCTTCTTCCTTGCCTCCTCCCCCATCCCAGCTTTCCATCTTCCACTAGCCAAAACATACGCAACAATAGCATAAGGGTAAAACGGGAAAAAAGAGTTACAATGAAAAAAACACTCTGGACCACATTCTGTAATCAAATAGCCTCCAGGTTCTGCTCCAACCGAGCCCATTTTTCCCCTGGCTGTCGGTTATTCCACCCTGTAGAAAAGGGCTGTTATTGTGCTCTGCACAGGTGCACAGAAAGGCTCCTAAAGAGAACTCCCAATGAACACAAGGCATAAACAAACTCAAGTGTGGTCTTCTCTTCAAGAAAATAATTCAGCCAATGTGAAACTCCCTCCTTGTAATAAATTAGCTCCTAAGAGTATTCAAAAGCTGACCTCTGACCTCCTCTTGTATTATTCTCATGACCACCAGTGGGAGAGGAGGTCAAGTTGGTCAGTTCTTCTCACCAGTCACTGATGCCTCTTTAGCAGAGGACGGCTGGGGGAGGAGGGAGAAGAGAAAGAAAAGGAGAGGGAGGGGGTGGGGAGAAAAATCAAATTTGCTTCTCCATTGAAACAAAGGCTTAGTAAGTAAACTGAGGAGGCCCAAGCCTCCCCCGGCAGGCGTCCAATTTTACAACACATTTGTAAGTGTGCTGCTGTCTAAATATACCCTACACAGAGAAATTCCACACCATGGCTACAGCAGTTGGGCCAGCCAGCATCCAGCTGCTGCAGGATTTTTTGGTGTTAGGTCTGCAAGATAAAACCATGGAAAGCTGATGGAAAGGCCACAACTGGCAGCTTGTTTTGGCTGACTCACATGCGTAAGACTCGTCTCCTTATTGAAAGAATATAAAGAAGGTTAGGGTGCTAAAAATAGAATAATTTGTTAAGTGGCACATTCCACCCGCCTGTGGCTGGCGCATGCTAAGTTCATTCATACTTGCAATTTATTCCTTGCCAATTTGTTTCGACATTTTCCACTTTATGGCTAGTGATTTTTAGAATAACAAAAACATGATAACACATAGCATGAGATAACCTTTTTTAATAAAATCAAATGCTAATTTGTTTCATAGGAAACCCCTCTTTTGATAGTTACAGAACTCCTGCTTGGTATATGGAGTTCTTCAGAAAGTATTCTAGGTATCTGTAGCTGGCCAGCACTTGATTTATTTTGCCAGCATATGCATCAGGCTGGACTATGAAAAGAGCCCATTTTTATTTTTATTTGAAGTACAAAAATTTGGAGTACAAAAGCTGTCCTGTAGTTTCAGTATCTCCCATTGCCTATATACTTCTGTCACCTCTGTACTTTGCATTGGTTAGGGGAAGGATTGGGAGTTTCAGCAGGGAAAGACTATTTGACTTGTGAGAACAATACTTATCTGGAAGATAATTTAATTAACTTGCAGTAAAGATGAGTGTTTTTATCTCTGCATTCAACAGTGTATAAATACCTCTACTTGGGAAATCATTGCTGCTGTATCCTAACTCCTCCTTGTAACTCCATGATTAAGTTTTTTGAGAAACTGCAGGGCAAAATAATCCATTCTACTAGAAATAAGCAAATGCTTTTTCAGCAAATAAATGTAAAGTATACCATTCAGTTATATTTAAAAGGATAGTGAATTTAAATAGAAGTGATATCTGAGCATATAGAAGGAAGTAGAATAAGAAAAGCAAGAAATCTTCATTAAGGCAGAATATAAATACACTTTTTTCAGTATTGTGGAAGTTTCCATAAATCTGATAAGGAAAATCACACTCTGGGAACAGAAAAACCACTTTTCACTCTAGTTTTTAAGCTACACAAATCTTGCAGTGAGTTTATGTTAAATTTAAACATTTTTTTCTACTCTTGTTTTCTACTCCACAACTCTTCCCAGTTTAACGAAGGAATTGCTCAATAATACAAATTGATACTGTTGACACGTGACTTGACCCAAACCAAACTCTGATGACTTTTCCAAGACAACAAAGAGATACTGACAGTACCATCATACAACCAGCTACCATTAGTGACCTGTTTGATTAGTAACAGCAATTGGTTAACTTAAATAATAAAATAAAAGGCACATCCAAAAGCTCAGAATTTCCTACATTGTCAGCATCATTTTTAGAATCCAAAGATTTTGGAATAAACATACTGCTGTGCTAATTGAAATATGAAACTATTCCAGAGCAAAGCTACTGCTGATCTCATAGTTGCTCAATGATCTGTATAAAACAAGCAGCGTGATCATATATCTGCTCTCACTAGATAATTCACAATAAAGAATTCCAGTAAGCGGCCATGCTTGTAACTTGCTGTGAGACAATGCAAGCTCTATAGTTTCAGGAAGACCAAAACACACAGATTAGTCACTTGCTCAATAATTTTACAGTCAGGTTTCCTACAACTTTTCCCCAGGAGCACAGCTATCAGTTTTCAAAAGCCATTCAATAGCAGGTTGACTTCTGATACTGTGGGACTGAAAGTAAGTGAAATGATGAAGCTGTGAGCAGTGCCTTGCTGAGCTGGATGGAAGAAGACAAGCTTTCATGCTCTCCCCGCTTGTTCCCTTTGCAAACACTGTTTGGTAGCTGGCTGTATTAAGGAACATGGCACGAATATTCCTTGGGAGAAAAACAGATTTCAAAATGCTTCTTGCTGTCAGAGCGTGGCTGTGAACAGTCTTAGGTGCAATCTCTTGACGCAGGGCCTGGCCCCACAGGAAGAAGGATGGGTATGAGATGAATTTTACATCATACACAGATCTATCTGGGCTGTAAAGCGAATGTGAAAGTATCCCTGTATTCACACCTAAAAAACTTGGGAGAGGTACTGAGATTAATAAAGCTCATATGGAGAGTCCTCTGTGTCTCCTGACTCATGGTATGTTAAATCAATCATGAGACCTGCACAGACACTGATATCTTCATCCCAGTTAATGTCACTATAACCCAGTGAGTGCCCAAACAGGACTCTTCAGACTGTGGCATTCTGTGGGAATACTGTGATCCCAAGAGCCAGGATTGAACTGAGATATGAGCTTGTGGCTATCTCTTTTCTTTCTCACTCGATCTGAAACTTGCTTATAAAATACACGTTAAGAAAAAGCAATAGTAAAAATAAGTGTATTGTCACTCATTAAATTACTAGAGAAAATTTCTACCCATTCTTTCACATACAAAGATGCATTCATAGAAGGTCCATGAATTATTAGAAAAGGAGTCAAACAGTGAGAAAATGGAGAGCTCTGATAAATTCAGAGAAAGCTTAGGGCAGGAAAAGTCTAAGTGATTTGATATTTAGAAGATTTTTGGCAACACGAGTGAAACAGAACTTGCCTACATTAACACAATGAATTTTCTGCATGGCAACATGCCTGAAGCCAGAGCTGCGAGCAGCCTCTGCTTTAGCCCTGCAGTTCATTTCTGGGTTCAGAGCCTTTGTTATGCTGCTCCAGCATCAGCACTCTGCTTTTTTGAGGGAGTTGCCAGTTTTCACTAAGAGCCTAAAAAAAAATAAATGAATCTAGTATGAAAAAGCATTAGATACATTCCTGTAATATTTTGGAAGTTATTCTTGGCTGACTGTATAGTATCTCAGGAGAAGAAAAGAAATAAAATCAAAACCAACACACAATAAAAAGAGATGTGCAGTTGAGCTAGCTTACGTTCGGGCAGAAATCTACCTCTCTGAAAAGGGCCACTGATCTCCTCTACATCTCGCTCAAGCCATCAAAACAAAATCTGAGCAGCACATACAGATTTTACCCTATTGCCATTTTTTTCTCCCCCACATTCAGAATAATTTCTATAAGTATTTTGATGTTTTGGCATGGACAAAACATATAGGTGCAAGTCTTCAACATCCTGTACTCATGTTACAGTAAGACAATAGGGTTAAAATTTAGAAAACTGTTTGTATTTTTTCCAGAGATGTGAGGCACAGAAGTAAAACTACAATTTACATAAAGCTGATGGCCATTTCTAGCTCTCTACTATGGAGACAGACAGATCACTTATATAAGAGGACAGAATTCTTTTTGAATCCTTATATAGATCCCTCTATTCACATTTAAAAAAAAAAAAAAAACAGATCTAATATAATTTAATTTAATTTACATCCAAGTATTTACATCCGGGTGATTTGATCAATCTTCACATGTTTCAGAGACTGGGTAAAGTTTCTGAATGGATTTGTCTTGGAGATACAAACATAAAACACTCCAAAAATCAAATACCTGTAAATATGTAGAAATTCAATTTAGATGTGATTATAGATTCATAATTATTTGAACTTTGTTTTAAAATTTGGATTAAAAGCATATTATCTTAATGTATTTATAGAAAAAGATCATATTGAAAACATTCAATCATTTGTGAATAGTAATTTCAGCAAACTGTTATTTTAAAAAGTGTATTTATATATGATTAGTAGGCATATTAAATGGAATCACTGAAAACTTCTCTATGCTAGTAAAATTACCCAGGATCTTTTAGAATCGTACAATGATTTTCAAAACTGGTTAGATCTGCATCACAGAACTAATATGCTATTGGCGAAAATGACCTGCTTTTACGTCTGAACTGAAACCAATTCAGTACAAATAAGGAAGACTACCTGAAACTCACTCAATATTCTCCTGTGTTAAACACCATAAAAAGAATTTTAATTGGATTGATATCAATCTAAGCCATGCATCATTTTCAGATTAAGCATTTTTTGCAGCAGTTTTTAAAATGAAGAAGTGAATATTACAACTTTTAAACAACACCATGGAATGAATACTCACCTTCGAGAAATGACATCATAAAATCATAGAGTCATAAAATGGAAGGGATCATAAAGATCATCCAGTTCCAACCCCCATGGACAGGTTTGCCATGGACAGGTTTGCCACCCACCAGATCAGGCAGCTCAGGATCCCATCCATCCTGACCTTGAATGCCTCCAGGGATGGGGCATCCACAACTTCTCTGGGCAGCCTGTTCCAGTACCTCACCACCTTCTGAGTAAAAAAATTTCTTCCTAACATCTAATCAAAATCTCTCCTCTTTTAGTTTAAATCCACTCCCTCTTGTCCTATCACTATTAGACCATGTAAAAAGTCCGTACCCCTCCTGCCTCTAAGCTCCCTTCAAGTATTGGAAGGCCACAATCAGGTCATCCTGGAGCCTTCTCTTCTCTAAGCTAAACAAGCCCAGCTCCCTCAACCTTTCTTCATAAAAGGGGTGCTCCACCTCTCTGATCACCTTTGTGGCCCTCCTTTGGACCTGCTCCAATAGCTCTGCATCCTTCTTGTTCTGCGGGCTCCAGGCAGTATTCTAAATGGGACCTCACAAGGCCAGACTAGAGAGGGATCACCTCCCTCTCCCTGCTGGCCACCCCTCTTTTGATGCAGCCCAGGATATTGTTGGCCTTCTGGGCTGCAAGTGCACACTGCTGGCTCATGTTCAGCTTTTGAGCCATCAGGACCCCCACGTCCTTCTTGGCATGGTTGTTCTCAATGAGTTCACCCAGTCTGTACACATATCTGGGATTGCCCCGACCCAAGTGCAAAACCTTGCACTTGGCCTTGTTGAACCTCATCAAATTCTCAAGGGCCCACTTTTCAAGCTTGTTCAGGTCCCTCTCGATGGCATTCCTTCTGTTATGTGTCAAATGCACCACTCAGCTTAGTGTCATCAGCAAACTTGCTGAGGGTGCACTGTCTATGTCATTGATAAAGATGTTGAAAAGCGCCAGTCCCAAGACAGACCCCTGGGGCACACCACTCATGACTGGCCTCCACCTGGACCTAGAGCCATTGACCACAACCCTCTGGCTGTGACCATTCAACCAATTCCTTCTCCACAGAATAGTCCAGCCTTCAAATCCATATCACTCCAATTCAGAGATAAGGATGCAGTGCAGGACCATGTCAAAGGCCTTGCACAAGTCCAGGTAGATGACATCAGTTGCCTTCCCTTTGTCCACTGATGCCATCACTCCATCATAGAAAGTCACCAGATTGGTCAGGCATGATTTGCCCTTGGTGAAGTTGTGCTGGCGGTCTTGGATCACCTCCTTCTCTTGCATATGCCTTAACATCTCTTCCAGGAGGATCCACTCCATGATCTTCCCAGGCACAGATGTGAGGCTCAGCGGCCTGTAATTCCCTGGGTCCTTGTTTCTCACTTTCTTAAAAACAAGAGTCAAGTTTCCCTTTTTCCAGTCACTGGGGACTCTTCCTGATAGCCATGACTTCTCAAATATGATGGAGAGTGGCTTGGCAACCACATCAGCCAGTTCCTTCAGGACCTTGGGATGTATGTCATCCGGCCCCATAGACTTGTACACAGTCAGCCTCATGAGAAGGTCTCAGACTTGCTCCAGTCTTACAGTGGGAGAGATTTAATTCCCCTGACCCTAGTCTAGAGGTTCAGGGACAAAAGAGGCATGAGGCACCTGACTGCCAGTGAAGACTGAGGCAAATAACTCATGATTAAGCACCTCAGCCTTCTCCATGTCTGCTGAAGACAGTTCTCCTTTCTCATTTTATCAGAGGGGGTAAGCTCTCCTTTGCCTGACCAATGTATCTAAAAAACCCCTTCTTGTTATTTTTCACATCCCTTGCCAAGTTCAGTTCCATCTGTGCCTTGGCTTTCCTGATCCCATCTCTGCACATGCAGACAGCATCCTTATATTCTTCCCAAGACACCCATCCCTGCTTCCACTGCCTATTCTTTTCCTTCTTATCCCTCACTTTGACCAGCAGGTCCTTGCTGAGTCATGCTAGTTTCCTGTCTCCTTTGCCTGATTTCTTATTCTGGGGGTTGGAGAGCTCTTGTACTCTCAGAAATGTGTCCTTAAAGAGCTGCCAGCTGTGTTCCAATCCTATGTCCCTAAGGACAGATTCCTAGAGGATCTCATCCAAGAATTCTTTAAACAGCTGAATGTTCACTCTCCTGAAGTTCGGGTCCTAACTCCACTCTTTGCCAGGCTCACGTTCCTCGAGATCATGAACTTGAGCACAGAATGGTCACTACAGCCCAGGCTGCCTCTGATCTTAACCTCTTTAATGATCTCTGCATTGACGAGAATCAGGTCCAGTAGTGTTTCACCTCTCATTGATGTGTTCAACACTTGGATGAGGAATTTATCCTTAATGGACTCCAGGAGTCTCCTGGATTGCTCGCAGCTCACTGTGTTGTCTTCCCAGAAGATATCAGTGTAATTGAAATTGCCCATCAGCATTAGAGCCTGCAAATACAACGCCTCTTGCAGTTGAAGCAAGAAGGCCTCATCAACAGGTGCCCCTTGATTGGGTAGCTTGTAGTAGACCTTTATTGGTCTGCTCCCTAATTTTAACCCACAAGCTCTCATCCTGATTATGACTCTTTCTCAGAGGCAGCTCCTCACAATCTATCCACTTTTTATCATGGAGGGCAACTCCCCTGTCCCTCTAACTTGCCTCTCCCTTCCAAAAAGCTTGTAGACCTCAATCATAGTATTACAATTATGATTCATCCCACCAAATTTCTGTGATAGCAATTAGGTCTCATTTTTTCTATTGTACCACAGTTTCCATCTCCCCGTGCTTATTTCCCATGCTGTGTGCTATCAACTGGAGGAGCCCTCCCAAAAACGTCTGGCACAAAATCTCTGGCTGATTCCTAAAGTGACAGTGTTCCCTGGCTCATCTATGTCACTCCCCTTCCCCCATCAAACTTAGTTTAAAGCCCTAGTGATGAGCCCAGCTAGCTTGCTGTACAGTATGTGCCTGCCCTTCCTGGTCAGTTGCATCCCGTCCAATGTCAACATGCCTGGTCTATCCAAAATGCATCCTAGATCATAGAATCTAAAGCCTCAAGCCACGCACACCATCCACACAGCCATTCATTCAACTGGTCTGTTCTCCTTCTTCTGCCCGGATCCCAGTCTCCAACTTGACAAACCCAGCCCAAGTTTGGACTTAAGTTTGGTTGCACTAAAGGTAGGAATATTTTTTTCAGTTTTCTGAAAAAGCAGTTCCTATTACTAACAGATTAAAGTCGATCAGCACATGTTCTTCCAATCTATGAAAGTTTTCAATATTTTACTTTGAAACCATCCAAAACTGAATGAAAGTCCAAAAACCTTGTGAACCCTAACTGAAAAAAAAATGAGCACTTTATTTAGATGTTGACTTTTTGTTTCATTTTATTTTTTATAATGTCTAATTTAAACAAGATGTTTATCTTGTTTAATTAATCTGGAATTCAGTCCTTGAATAAAATCAAACCATTTAAGAAAAACAAGAAATGCTCAATAATCTGTGAAAAAAAAAATCGTATATGAATTACATATAATCAGATTTTTAGGACTCATAATGGGTTTAAAAACAAAACAACAACAACAAAAAGAGTAGATTTGCTTGATTTAAAGCTTCTGTAAGTCATAACTGAACCATGCCACATTTAGATAAATAGCTTTATGGATGAAATGCAACCACAAAACTAGTATCCTTCCTCTATTCACTCACTGAGCACAGATACTCAGATGAAGGGCTCATCTTGTGATTAAATCCATTTTGCTCAGGTATGTCCAGCACTGTCATTCAGGACGGATATATTCCTGGTCAGCTGACAGAACTACATATCTTCACCCCTGTGTGGTGCAGCACTGAGGCCCATGCCATAACAGCTGGTTTAACGCAGGAGCTTAAATCCTTCTGGGTAAATTCTGGGTGAATTTAGACCTCTTGACACACAGTTCGTTCACAACCTCAGGCTCCTTCTTGTATCTCAGACTTTAAACTACATCTCTCTGGCTTTTAAAAGACAGAGTGCTTCCTTTCTCCAACCTGTTACAGCTACCCTGCCCTTTCAGATAATCCAAACTTCAAGATAAGGGCTCACTACGCTCTCCCAGGCAGAGCACTGGAACTAACAACAAACAATGCCATTTAGTGAATGTGCAAAAACAAAATAAGCAATTTCTCAAAACTTCACAGCAATTTGTTCAGAAAAACTGATTAGCTGTTTCTGAAATTTGCATTATACTTGGCTTTGACAGCATGCAGTTACTAACAAAAAGTTTTTTCTGGGTTTATAAGCAGTTTGTCAAGAGCCTCTGCAAGAGGGAAACCAGGGCAAATATTTTCTGCTTTGAAGTATCAGCGAAGACATGCAGCGTCCCTGGTTATGAATGAGTTTAGAATCCACTGAACTAGAAAACAACTGTGCCATAACAATCTGAACTAGAAAGAAGACAAACATGCTCTATTCTGGGTGACCATTCCCTGCATATAATGTTATGCAGTGTTTAACTCCAAATATCTTTGTTACAATTAAGTACAAAGGCTGTTTTATTTTCCGAACTTCATAGGATTTTTATACATGCTCTTTTTTCCACTGTAGAGTTGTTCTTTTTAAAAGTGTTTGTAGGCAATTGGCTTTAAAAGGGCTCCAGGGGGCTTTTCCCTACTGTGTTAAGCTGTTTTGATATTCTTTTACAAGCACAGTCTTAAAGTCGCTCTCCCAGATGCATTGTCTTACTAATCAGCTTTATGAGGTTCAAGGTCACCATTCAACATTAATTATTCATTGTACGGTTCACAGCTGGAGATGATGCTTCAAATGGTAAACAATATGCACGTTCAAAAATACTCTGATAAAGCACCTTCTTCAAAAGGCTTCAGATCAGAAGAAAAAAAGGTAAGATTAGCACAGCACTGTGGAAAGTACATGCTGCCATCAACCACACAAACACCTGTGGCTTTCCTATCTTTATACACACATTTTCACTTATTTCAATGTTAACTAAATTGGAAAAAGGGCAGGTTGTCGCTGCTGGTAATAAAATAGTTCAATGTTTAAGCTAAGGAAAGCCATAACAATACAACAGAGAACAATCTGGATGTTTCAAATGCATGATTCAAAGACTTACAAAGTCAAAATGATTGAGAAAAAAAGCTATTCCCAAATGAAAACTCATAGCATGGAAACAGGGTATAAATATCTTACATTTATAGTAGTCCTTGTATGTGTTTTAGATCTGTGTGCTGTCAATTTTAGAAAGTGGGTTTTTTCTTCTTCTTTAGGCAAGCCAAGACTTGTCACACTTTGACAGTGGCAGGAATGATGTCATCAGCAAAAAATAATCCTTTTTTAAAGGGCTATTTAGATTTTGGCAAACTGGTGTGGGCAAGCTGCTACAACAGATTCTGCCCGCTCCCTCCTCTGCTGTACTCATGCCTTAATCTATTAAGAATTCAAGAACAGTTGAGGCTTTGAAACAGAGCAGAACCAGAGCCAAAAACTCCTATTATAAGTCTAATTATACTCAGTTCCTTCTATACACATTCTAACAAACATAGCACTTCTCTGTGTACAATATACTTGCTTAACTGAACCTTTTTTAATTATAGTACCATATTAAAGACCTTCTGTTTTCTTTTCTGATGTCCTGTTTTACAGTTAAAATACAAAATACTCGCTGCCTCCACTCAGTCACACTCCTGCAATTACTCCATGTCTCCTGATAGTACTTCAGCAATTATTTTTATCTGCAGCTGGTATGTTTTTCTTTCCTCTGCATGTTAATTTCTTGGTTTGTTTAGACAAAATATGTTAAGCTGATTTCAAAAATATGGTTTACAAAGTGGAGGTCACTACCAGATGTTATTTAATACTTTCAGGCTGACGCTTTTTGTCCAGGAAAGCGGGCCCTGTGATGATTCTCTTGTCAATAACTGTTGAGCTGACATTTAACAAATGGATCTGATTCAACACAAATATTGAAACTGATATCTTAATTCTGGCACAAATGTGTTGTTTAGATTCACTTCAAAAGTGTGAGACACTTTGGTTAAGTTTTTACATAGTACAAATTTCAAATGTTTGCACCAATGTATATGTGTTAATAAGGATGTGCATATACAAAAACCTTATTCAGTTGCAAAGTACAGTATTTTGCTTCACTAATGATTGCTTATGATAGCTTACAAAAATCTAAAGCAAGCTTGAACTACACACCTCATGCTGGCTGTATTCTATGCTTCTTCTTACTACATCTGAATGCACAATTTTTCATTGCCAGCAAAACAGGCAGTGAAATTAATCATATAAATACATTTCTGAAAGACAAACCAACTATTACGTCCAGCTCTGTTTTATGCAGGACTGAAGCTCAAGAAAGCATATTTTCTGTGAGTAGACAGAAAGTAATTGTTAAATCATTAAGAATGTGAAATGCTATTTATTTTGTATTCACTGTAAAGCACAATAATTTTGCATTATTGTTCTTAACTTCAGTTCATACGGCAAAACTAACTACGGTACTTCCCCCACTGTCTCTCAAATATGCATGCTTTCAAAAGCTTGAGTAAAAGACATGCAGACAGGCTGCAAGATAGCAAGCTTAAAATCTGAATTATCCAATTTGCTCATTTTCTTTTCCTATTTAGAGTTCTTCTATGTGTTATATAGCATCTGGCGTCATCATTGAATCCTATGTTACTGTTGCTGAGAAAGCATCACTTGCATTTTAAGTAAAGAGCATTGACGAATAACATTTCCTCAGCATCTATTTTGAATGCAACCAATACAGATGACACTGAAGTGTAAAAGAATGAGAGTGACTTGGTTTCAAGAGAGCACATCTCTACCTCCAGGTCTTCCACTGTTTTTCCCTTACTTGATTCAAGGAAATCTCTATCCTCCCATACTTACAAAATTATACATCAGCCTTTGAACAGTTTCTGACCCTTGAACACAAGGGATCAGTTTCTCTGACATTAATACAGAAACTTTAAAAAGAAGCATAAGTTATAGCCTGATCTTACTAAGAATCTCTGCTGAGCGAAAGTGTGCTTCATTAAATAGTAACAAAAATCACTTGTAAATTTTTATTTTTTTTTTAACATTTAACACATATACAAGACTATGCCATGACCAAAGTGCAACTTAACCTTTCTAGTTTAGTTCTTCAGCTTTCCCTTTGATATCTGTTGACATAAAAGGCATTAAGTGTCTGACTTCAAAGAACAGCTAGTGTGGATATTTGTTATACAGCATGGTGGTCTTTGTTCAAATGGCTGCTGTTTTTGTATAGGTTTTCTTTTTTCTTTGGTTGACTTACTGTATAAACAGATTTCGATCTTGGCCTCCCTGTCTCAGTATTCACTATTACAAAAAATTATATAACCTTGCATAAAGTATTCAAATTAATTTACCAAGAACATTTTCTATTTTTGTATAATTGTAAAATCATGTTTCCAAAATTATCTGTATTTATGTCAAATTTCATTTTAAAAATTTACAAATAATTAAAATTATAGTTGAACTAACAATTACACTCAAACTTGCAAGGAAGTGAAAAATATAAAAAGGTTAATTTCCTTTCCAAATTTTACACTAAAAACTATCTATCTAGAAATGGAAACAGCCATTCTCTGATCAAATTCATTTTTTTCTAACCATAGTGATTTTCTCCAATATTCATCATGCTCATATTAATTGCATCTAGAACGTGTATGTCTAAAATACTGTTCCCTTGAGTAAAGCAAAGAGAAAAAAAGGCAGAAGCAACTTGATTGCAAAGGCTGAGGTAACAAAGCAGCAACAAGCACTGCCACTGCTGACAGAGATCTACACTGCCACTCACTCACATGCTGGACCAGCTAGCGTAAATTAATGCAGCACTCCCAAAGTTAATAGAGATGTATTAATTCACAGCAGTTGTGAATCTGAGACAGATTTTTGGACCAGTGAATACACAACAGCAAGTAACTCCTCTGCAACAATTATGGATGAAACAGTCTGGCCTGTGTTCACACTGAGAGCATTTCATGTATTATAAATAAGATTTCCCAAGACTCCCTTCCACAAAATCAATATAATGCACACACGCAGCATGACAACCTGCACTGAGCTGTCTGGTCACGATTTTGGAGTAATGTCATGGTGCTGTAATGCAACCAGATTGCATAGGGTTTATCAGAGCTCTGTCTCACAGATCAGTTCTTAAGAGACAATCCACAGGTTTTACCACGTATAAAAAAAATCAAAGAAACAATAAAAAAAATACACACAACAAAAACAGCAACAATATGCTTTTCTACTTCATTGCAGCCTCTTCAGGGAATCTGATCCATTGGTTTTATAAATGAAATTTGTATTTCCATGAGATTCTCAAACAAAACTTGTAAGAGAAACCATTAACTATTTCTTATTTATTTAAATTGCTAGGCCACTAGAATGGGAAAAAAAAACCCACCTTTTTAAAAATGGTTGTTCTGAAATATTGTTGGAGTGGTATCAGGGAAACAAATTAGGCTAATACAAATATCTTGCAATCTGGTCCTCATATACATTGAATGAAAATAAAACTTTCTGTAATTCACATGTGGTTATGAACTGTGCTTATTTTTGTGCTTTTGAGCTTTACGTACTCTTATTTTTCTCTGTGAAAGAGACAGAGGACTGGACTACAGAATTATCAGCCACAGAATACCAATCGCCGGAAATTCATGATGTTTGGTATCTTACTCCCACAGGACTGCTCAGGGAGTCAGAAGTGTTATATGAAAAGAAAATAATTGTTCTTCATGAGCTAGTATGACCCTATCTGGCAAGAAAATTTCTCGGACAGCGTAGGACAAATGGGGACCAAGATAATATGTGCATGACATTGTATAAGCCTAGTTACTTTTAGTTCCAGCACTTTTAGATCAATTTATAAGTAAAAGATACAGTCCTACTTCTGAAAATTAGAAAGGATAGGAACTCCCTTATAATTTCTTCCACTGCTCTTTCGTTGGAGATGGTAGAAAAGAGGGAGAAAAAAAAAAAAAAAAAGAACACAGAGAAACTGCGCACAGGGAGTAAATACGACCCTGTATCACAGCCTCTGTGAGCTGGGAATGTGAGAGGGAATGCATCCCCTTTCCAGTTCCTCCTTGGGGTGAGCTGTAGAGGACATCAACTCTTTCTGCACCAGATTCCACCAGCAAAATGTTAAAAAGTTCAGAAGTCTCTTCTACAATGTCTTTTGAGATCTACTGGTGGAAAAAAATAATTTAATTCCTTCATTTGAGCTTCATGAGAATAGTGCTTGTAAATTTTGTGACAGTGTCATACTTAACACTATTTGTAGCCGTTAAGGTAACACTGCTCCTGGTCAAGTAGGACTACAATATTGACCAGTGTTTTTGTGCATGATTTTTATTTTTTCATCAATAGATAGCAAAATACTTTACAAAATAGACCCTTTATGTTATTTCCTCTGTAACTCTTTAATGCTGTGCTCACCCTTGTGTACAGAAAGGTCAAGGCACGAGACAGCCTCAAGTCTAGACAAATCAATGCCAAAGTCAGGTCTAGAATTCAGGAACTTAGTGGACAGTTTCATGCTCTAACCAGAAGAGGAAATATTTTTCAAATTAAAAATTAGACATGATTTTTCCCAACTCCCCTTTACAAATCAAAGCACTAAAATAGACTTGTGTTTATCCCTGTGACCTTTTCATGCTCCAGGTTTTACACCAGTATTTTCTAGGTGCAGCAGTTCTATAAATGGATAATATTCAGCATCATGTCCTATGGGGCTTTTATTGTTGGTTGAATTTTAAATGTTATATCTGTGTCAAAAACAACATCATAATAGGGAAGAAAGTAGAAAATTAAATTGAAATTTAGATGAGTGAAAAGAGCTGTTACCTACTACCTATGTAGAATACAACACGTTAAGATTAAACCTGAGGTGAAAACCCAAGTTAACTTCAACAAGATATTCCCCAAATATGAAATGAAATGCTCTGTACAGAGTGTTTGAGTGTTGTAACACATGAAAAGGCTAATTATATCACACATTCCAAAGGTGTACATTCTGATCTGTACAGCTGATAGAAACACGTAAGACAAAAAAAAGGTGGGTCTTGTTTTTCTTGTTTACTTCTCTGCTGATGACACTTTACTACTGCAGTAAAGGAGAATACCAAAAGTATATATTGGAGGATAAAAATCTTCTCCATTTTTTTCCTGCTAGAAGCTCTTTATCGGTCTTTATCTGCAACAGAGTTGCAGCCCACAAAACGAGTTGGCTTACTGAGTAATATTATAACTGTTCTAATTATTGAAGGAAGTGAAAAGTCACCAAAGCAAACATATTCAGTCTACTAATTTTACTCATTGATTCTGAAGTGACATAATACAGTTTCATTTTAAAGCTTTCTTGAAAAAAAACCATTTTCCTGTGTTTATTTTCTTCTTTCAGAAAAGTCTCTCTGATTCGTGGCAGCAGATGTGATTTACATGATAGCAACAAGAGGTTTCAGTTGGTATGATCACTGAAGAAATAAAACCCTTTGAATATTACTGTTTTCATACATTTTAAAATAAATATTACTAGGGGGCTTTCAAATGATTGTCATTTATGATTAAAAAAAAAAGAATAATCTCAACATTTAATTACTAGGGCCATTATATAACAAATGTATAATAAGAATAAGAAAGCAGGCAGAGGAGGCAGGAAACCAGCACGGCTTGGCAAGGACCTCCTGGTCAAACTGAGGGAAAAGAAGCACATGTACAGGCAGTGGAAAGAAGCACATGTCACGCAGGAAGAATACAGAGATGCTGTCCAGACCTGCAGACATGGGATTAGGAAAGCCAAGGCACAGATGGAACTGAACTTCACAAAGGATGTTAAAAACAACAAGAAGGGATTCTACAGGTACATTGGCCAGAAGAGACAGGCCAAAGAGAGCTTATCCCCTCTGATAAATGAGAAGGGAGAAATGGCTTCAACAGATACGGACAAGGCTGAGGTACTCAGTCATGAGTTCTTTGCCTCAGCCTTCACTGGCAGCCAGGATTCTCATATTTCTCACAATCCTGAAACCTCACATCCCTGAACCCCTAGGTGGGAACTGGGTGAGCAAACTGTCCCCTCCACTGTAAGGGCAGAGCAAGTCTGAGATCACCTCATGAGAATGAACGCGTACAAGCCTATGAGGCTGGATGACACGCATCCCAGGGTCCTGAAGGAACTGGCTGATGTGGTTGCCAAGCCACTCTCCATCATATTTGAAAAGTCATGGCTATCAGGGAAAGTCCCCAGTGACTAGAAAAAGGGAAACATCACTCTCATTTATAAGAAAGGGAAGAAGAAGGAGCTGGGGACTCCTTATCTCTGAATTGGAGTGATACGAATTTGAAGGCTGGACTATTCTGTGGAGAAGGAATTTGTTGTTAGGCTGCAGGCAGTTGTGGTAAATGGCTCTATGTCCGCGTGCAGGCTGGTAACGAGCGGTGCCCTCAAGATGACGGAGCTGGGCTTCTTTCTGTAAGAGAAGGCTGCAGGGGGACCTCATTGTGGCCTTCCAATATTTAAAGGGAGTTTATGGACAGGAGGGAAATTGGCTTTTTACACAGGTGGATAGTGATAGGACAAGGGGGAATGGTTTTAAGCTGAAGGAGGGAAGGTTTCGATTAGATGTCAGGGGGAAGTTCTTCATTGCGAGGGTGGTGAGGTGATGGCACAGGCTGCACAGAGAGGTTGTGGAGTCCCTGTCCCTGGAAGTGTTCAAGGCCAGGTTGGATGGGTCCCTGGGCAACCTGATTTAGTACTAGATCTGGAGGTTGGCAACCCTGCCTGTGGCAGAGGGGTTGGAACATGATGATCCTTGTGGTCCCTTCCAACCCAAGCCATTCCACGATTCTATGAAATTTTGATCTAATTTTTGCCTTAAAGTTATGCCTTAAACTGGACCAACTTTTTTCAGCTGAGAAGAATGGAAACACATATGGTATTTGTTATCTAGCCAGAAGTGTGACAATCTGTAGTAGGTTTTTATGTTTTTAAACTACAATAGCAGTGAGAGCTGAATTTTTACATGCTCTTCTTATTGAAAAAGGACTTCATGAACAGCATGGGAGCTGAGTGGACTAGACTGTAAGAGTTTTCAATGTGCTTCTTTACTGCTTTGAGTTTAAGACAGAATATATATATATATAAATGAAACAGCTATTTTTTAATCAGGCTCTTGGTCAGGAGATATTGCCATTTAATGCAAAAAGACATTTCAGTGACAGATTTTAAATAAATTGCAACAATATCAAATAACAGGGAGAACAGGCAGGAAAACTTAGATTAAAAAAAACAACTGTCAAGTTTCACAAGTTCAGTAAAAGCACAATTTTGTAAAGGCATATAATGATTTTGCCTATAAGCATAAAACTTGGAATAAAATCATATATTCAGAGGAGGGGGAAATACAAGTGGGAGGAGGAAATCTTTCTAGAAGTCAATTCAAAACACACAAAGTGAAAAAGTCAGAATTTCTCATAAAGAAAGACACTCACGCAGCATATCAGAAATGAATAAGTGCCCATGTAAGAGGAAAAAGATAGCTGATAAAGACAAATGATTTAGTCACACATGCATTGTAGGAAATCCGACAATCTTCTGACATAGCTTTCTTGCAGAGCATATTACTTTCCTCAGTCCTCTATGAAGTCTAGGCTAGGATTTACTGCAATTCCTCAAGAGAAAATTTCCTAACAAAGCTGATGTGAAGATTACTATGTAGAAGCTGACACAGAAGGGCATCTGAGTATGACAGATGTCTACAGATCTACATCTACAAATGTTTCATAGTCTACCTTCAATAGATTACTTTAAAAATATGCTACTGCATGCTTACTAAAAATGCTATGTAAATAAAAGACAAGAAACAATCTTCTTACACTACCTATCTCATTGGTGGTACACAGGACCTATTTTAAAGCAGGATCTTTAACAGATACTAGCCAGGAGGGAGAGAGGAAGAAACAGTCTCAGTATAAAATTGCCCTCTTGTCATTCTTATTGGCATAAGAATGGGCTCAAGACTGTTGACATCACAGCACCAACCATGAATTGTCGTCTGTATCAGCTGTCACACTACAGTTTCAGCTAGCAGAAGAGATATCCATCAATTTTCACTGAAGACATGAAGCCATGGTTAAGGGAAAGACGAAATAGTTTGTAAGAAATTAAGAGTCACTTCGAAGAATAACTAATGCATTTGAAAGCACAACTCTCAGTTTACTGCAGTATCTGAGTTTTGACATTCTTTCTTCAACCTGTAAGAATTTATTCTGTCTTTCCCTGTTCTATGGCATGTAAATCCTAAAACTATTCAGAAAGGACAAAAGAACAGTAGATTACCTGTATTTAGTATACTCAGTTTTACGACGTAAGTAAGACTACACTTGCATCCTGGCTAAAACAAGCACATCATCCTGATTACTGATCTTTCCCCTCCCTACACACCTACCAAACACAGAGCTTCCTTGCGAAAATTCTCAAGTTTCTGAACCAGTGTTTTTTTTTCCAAAATTCACACAAGCTTGAAAGGGAAAACCTCGTAACCAGAGATTTGAAGAGGTAAAAGTGAACACATAAAAAAAACTGCCCTGCGTTTATTTGCCACTAGTGAGAAGCCAGAAACAGCGACTCCACACACAAAACTCCTATAGTATGCTGATTCCCCCAAGAAATTCAGCATTTTGTTCCA
Source organism: Penelope pileata (assembly GCA_013396635.1). Taxonomy (NCBI): domain Eukaryota; kingdom Metazoa; phylum Chordata; class Aves; order Galliformes; family Cracidae; genus Penelope; species Penelope pileata. Next base: position 156,121 of record WBMW01004697.1, on the reverse strand, counting down.
TTTGTTGTTTTTAAAGCCAGTCAGCTTCAGTGTTGCCTACACCAGCGAAAACAAGCTGTTCATTTATTACAAGGATCAGGGAACATAAATATGCAGATGCTGCACTTACCACCCACAGACTCCTGAAGTATGTACACAGGTAAGCACTCATTAAACCCGTCCCTAATATTCAGGTATAACAACAGTACAGAGAGCTTTGCAGTACATGAAAAGACCTGCAGTCACTACATAAAGTCTACCAGGAAAACATGCTCAAATCCCAACAATATAGTCTTTGGGGACAAAGATTCTATTTTGATACAAACACTCCTTATTCTAAAGCCTCCAAATGCCTACAGCTTTTATGATTGCTAAGTACAGATCATAATTTACGTCACTCATTGTTTGGCTCCCTGCTTTTTATACACCAGTATAATACACCAGTAACCAGTTACTACTTTAGCTTGGAAGTTCACTTTACTCCTTTTGTAGAAAATGGAAGGAAGTCATGCTTAGAATCATTTGTTACTATTGTGAGTCTACAGAGTCAAATTGCCTTTCTCCGCACACATGCTCAGTACTTTTCTGCATTGTCTGCAGAAATCTCTCCTGATCTCCCAGCTCATAAAATATCGCAGCCTTTTCCCCAGAGAAGGACTCAGGCTGGCTTCCTGCAAAGCTCCTGCCCAGAGACGGCTACACTTTATGAAACCAGGCACCAGCACCGATTTCATAGCACCACCTGATGTGGGAAACTTGTATGAGAAAACTATGCTTCCACACAAAGGCAGCAGATGCAGAATTTCCTTAAACACAATTTTGCCATGAAAGTTTCACAAATCTTCAGATACTAATATGTTTTGCAAAGTTGCATGCAAACAACTGCATTTGCTTGAGTTCACTTGAAATTCGCTGTACTCTAGATGAGCAAAATCCTATTCAGAGGAAAAAAATGAGTAAAAATGCACACATTTGAATATCAAAACAAAGCAACAATCTGAGTTTACATACAGACACACTGAACTACAGTAAACAGAAACCAGCAGTGAGGGTGGTTGAATGGCTGGTGAAATATGGGAGCTGGAGGGATTTGTACTTTAAAGACAAGTTAACACTGCACATTACTGTCTAATAGCTTCTAGTTCAAGACTCATGCAGCATCTCTGGTTTTAATACCAACCATCTGTATTAAACTCTGACTGTATTAGAGTTGCATATCTTTAAGATACAGAAAAAAAAATGAATTAGGTAACTACTAGTCACCCAACAACGTCCTTTCTGCAGAATAAAAAGCACAAGTTTCTGTTCCTGAAAATATGCCCAAACTGCAACGTTTTGACTGCTGATGCAAAGACAGAAACAACTCTCCACAGTCACATTAGAAAATATTACATCATTGAAAGCTACCTTTGAAAATCTGCTGTTTTTTTTTAATTTATATTTGTAAGGGCTAAGAGAAAGAGCTAGTAAGGTTCCCATACATGTCAGGCATCTACTGGTATAAACATACCGCTTGGCCCTGCTTATTGCTTATTAATCTAAAAGTTGTTCAACTTTCAGGCCAGAGACGGGAGAAAGAGGAACCCTACCTCTGCACAACCTATGGTCTCACACTAAAAATAAACTAATTTCCCCCTTTTCTTAAACTCTTTTCTGTTTTTGTTTGTTTGTTCTGGATTTTATCAGTCTTCATGCTGGTGAATCATGTCTCTGTCACAGCTGATTTCATTTATCTATCCTGGGAGAAAACAAAGGCTAAAAATAACTCCTTTGGGGTTTCTGCTGGATTTTTGCATGAAAAGAGACAGAGTAAGTTCATTCCAAGCTTGTGCATCAATGTTTTGCTTTGTCTTTGCCAGGGTTGAGTTAACTAGTACCATGTTACAATAAGAAAAAAAAAAAAAAAAAAAAGAGGGCTTTTTGCTTTCCATAAAATCCTAAGTTGGCAAAAATTTAACAACATCTGTGGCAAATAAAAAATGAAATATTCTTAATGTACAAGTTTGTACTACAATATTTTATTTGCAATTCGAGGTTTCTTCCCCAAAGCGCTTTGCCATTTCTCATAATGAACACAGGCTCTATCAGGTCCTATTAGGCTGTGATATTTGGTTAAAAGATTTTTTATTTCACTTAAGAATAGTTCCTAGATTTAGACGATCATCGCAACCAATATTCAGCCTCACACAATGGAAGGCTTTTTGTCTGGGGTAGGCTGGAAAACTTGCAGGAATACTTGCTTCTATGATCTCCAGTGCTTCTCTCTCTCTCACATATGTTAGACATACCTGACTGGCTCACCATGAACACAGCCCCATGAGAAGTGCTTTGATGTCTGTGTCTTATTCCATGAAGTAGAACTCGGGTCTATCTATTCTGGACAACGGGAAGTTTTGGGGCTAAGTCTACTAGGCACACAGGGGGAACATTCAGGTTACTATTCCATTTAGCTGTTTTCATCCATGTAATGTTAACCATAAAAATAAGTCATGAATTCTTGGGTTAGCTGCACATGCAGACACTGTGTTAAAGACAGATTTTTGGAAGAACTCACTCTAGTTATAACCAAAACACAGATTTCCAGAAACCTCACAGCATCTAGCAAGATTAGTGATGAGCACTTCAGGCTGCTTTCTACTATGTGCAAGTGCCCTGAAAAGTTAGGTTGTCGAAAATCAAGCTCACAGTTTTTAGCCTGAAAAAAAATATGTTCAAAATGAAATACACATTGTATGTACCCAGAAAGTTTTTATTCTTCTACTACATCTTAAAAAAAAATGAGATGGTTAAAGTTAAAAGAACAAGAGACTATTAACAATATATTCAGATGGTTTATGTATGCTAGTATGACTAATTGAAGCATGATCATTGAGACATGCAGAGAGACCAGGTGAGTAATGGCACCAGGAGCTTGGTCCCAGTGTATCAGGCAACTGATCTTTTATCCTGGTTTTGACTACTCCATTCCAACCGTTCATCTCAAGCACTGTTGGCTTGGAATCGAATCAGTGGTAGATGCAGTATACACCTCTGAGGGCCTGCAAACACAGCTCAGGAAGATGAAAACACTTGGACAGGTAGCTACACAAACATTTACAGCACCACTGAAGCACTGCTGTACACAGACCTCTGGTTTCAAGTTACCTCACAATGTGATCTAAATTACAGTTGTTGGCTAGCTTAGTGTAAAAGATGATTAAAGCATCAGTGTGAATGAAAGTAATCAAAATATTTTTCTGTAGATTTTTAACCACATTTGAGAGATGGAGTACAAAGACATACCAGGGAAAAATGTGCTAAATTTAAAATGAGTCTAATTTTCTTTCTGGAAGTTTTGCAAGGTTTGAGACTGTACCTTAAACAGTCACTCACCAAAAGAAGAGACAAGCTCTCTAGAACCAGCAAGGAACACAGATTCCCTAGCATCAAAACAGTCCATCGATAAGATATTTAAGGATCATTAAAAAAATAAAAATAAGTAAAATTGAAGATTATGACTTCAATTATGATACCACTGGAGGTTCCCAGATTTGTTTTTTCCCATTTCCAGATGTTTTAAAAAATTCAGACAAAGTCATAGGACCACAGCAAATCAAGTGTACCATCTTGGATGTTACAAAGGAATACTGGAGTGGCAGCGTTTGCACATTCTATCTTGAGTGTTATTCTGTGCTGAACACTTCCAAAGGTGATGTCATGAAGTATGAAAGAATTCCTGAAAACAGTATTCATCAAACAACAAAAATTTACTTCTGTAAGTCACTTGGCAAAATTGCCCATGATATCACCACATTCCAGGCTTCTTACACTGAGTGAGCTGGAAGCATTTAAGTTCATGAACTCCAGCCTCTCTTAGCCACTCCCAGTACAGTTTTTCTAACTGGAGCCACAATGTGCTTCACAAAACGTTCCAAATCAAGCTCTGAAGTGAATGTGTGCTTCTTCTTGAGAAGTAACTGCTTATTCTTTCTGCCATCTCCCAGTACCACCATTGCTCTGTTCTGTATTACGTTACATTACACGAAGCAGCAGCTTTTTCACATATTTTGTTGAACATTAATATAGTGGAGCTTCACTGAGTTGTGGTTGTTGTGGCTGTTCAGCTGCAAGCCACAAGATCTGTATTGCAAGATCAAAATGAATAGCACAGGAAAAGGAAGAACAAAGTGTTTCCTCGTAGAGATAGCAGTAGCAAAATATTGAAGAAATATATAATTTTACCACCATATGCAAGACAATTGCATTTTCAATGCAAGTACATCTAAAATGTACACTTCTGAGAGCACAAAAACAATAAGTAACTTCCCATTCCATTTGTTCAAACATAGTTACTTTAGGTTCAGAAAGGATTTGCTGTTGCATGACTGAACATAACAAGACAAAATATGATCCTACCAACTTTTCCTTTCTGAATCATTTACAAGATTGATCTACAAAATTACTCAGCAAAACTTGTAAATTGCGACTGAAACAGGAATCACTCATTCTTACTTCCAAATGCCAAGATAGAGGAATTGTTACATGGAAGTTTTCTTTCAAAACACTCATATCTGATCTGTAAGCTCTTTGAACTTAAAATATTTGACACACTTTTCCTGTCATTTTTAAGCATGTGTCTACAAGGACTTTCATAGTATCTCTATGGAGGAGGTATAGGTACCCATTAACTTGTAGGATTTGGAATAAACACAGCTAGTTTACCACAACTGTAACACAGGAAACAACACTCTAATACTAGCATTGTATTCAGTTTTCAAAATGAAAAATATATCTATGCACACACACGCAAGAAGATGATAACTAAAAGCAAAAATAATAAAGTCTGACACTACTTGGTGACATGGCTCTATGGCAACAACTGTTGACAAATATAGGAAATGCATGACACAGTCAGTAAACATGCATGATATTCATATATTGACCTGTAGGTAATGGCCAGTGCAACATTATGCGATTAAAAAATTTGAGGGTTCTTTTACACCCCTGAAGGGAGCAAAAGGTAGGATTGGAGACTTTACTGTCGCTGAGATATGAGAGGGAATGCAAGAGGAAAGTAAGAATTTTTAATTCAACCTGACCTCTAAAAATACCTGCTTACTGTGAAAGTAATGGCTCCTATTTGAGTCCTGAAATCACCAGCATCCTGAAAATGAATGCTTGTTATACTGCAGCCTCTATCATAGTGGGAAGCATCTGATGCAAAGAAAGTATTGATAGGGCTAGATTCACAGTCCAAGTGCGCTGTGAAGCATGGAACTGCCTGGGCCTACTAAGATCCAAAAAGCCTGCGATGGGGCAAAAATGCATCTTAAAGCTGGGTAGAAAACGAAGTGCAATTCAAGAAGTTAATACTTTCTGAGATGGGACCTTTAAATTACCTTGGAAAATGACTTATCTGATTTCAGCTTATATTTCTGCTTAAAAATGAGGGGTGTTGAGAAAGAGGGATATTTTATGTCTGATAAATACCCAGATTCTTCCTTTTTACTCACTACATTGTGAATGCACCTCCTGCCTAACCCCTGGCCCTCTTCCTGCACACATACTGTTCAGCACCAATGGCTCCTTGTCTTGTCAATCCCAGCACACCCCTATTTGTTCCCTACCTCTTCTGAATAGTGTTTCCATTTTGGCCAAATTTCTGATTTAAGTCTCTGAAACTGAACTTCTTTATTATTCTGGATTTTTCTTTTAAAAACAGCCTAGCTAGGGAATTCATAAAAAGATCTCATCATTACTGAAAGCAGACAAGGGTTCCCAGAACATGCTTCCCTAAGTTATTCCGGTGGTTTTGGAGACTCCTCAGCAACACAGCTCTTTTTCCAGAAGGAACTCACTTTCTCAAGCCACACCTTCCACAAAACTAGACCTAGAGAAAACTTCAAGTTTCATTTTTACTTCTAAAGAATAAAAAAGGAAAAATTGCTTGTGATTTATCATTCTTATGTGAGTTCTGCATGAAACTTCGGTGAGTTCAAAAATCAAATATCAGCACACCTGTAGCTTTTTATTGATCTTCAACCAAAGTATACTACCTTTCACTTATCCATACTATAATTCACTGCAATTGCAATCCCTACTCCTCTTGTCTATTGAGACTCAACAAAAATTTCACAAAAGCCTTTTGTTATTAGTCAGCTGATTTTTAAAAGATTATTTTACCCCTCTTTTCCCATTTTAGACCTCTTCTACCATCTTCTTAATTCAGTTTTAAAGAGAAAGTAGCTATATTAGAAAGTGTTTGGAAGTTACACTGGCTTATGTTTTATTTCAACAGTTATCATTGTTAATTAAAAAATTCCAGAGGAAAGTAGCTTCTGCTACAAAAGGAAGAGCAGCTTGTGCTATCAATCTTCCTTTGAAATAGAAATAATTCATTTTCACACAGATAAATGGCCATTTGTATATGATCAGTTGAAAAAGTGCATTTTCTCGGGAATATTAACCAGTGAATTATTTATTTATTTTAAAGCATCATTTTTCATCTGAAAGCCTCAGAGTATGTTGCAGGAATATGGGAACTTGCAGCAAACTCATTGCAATTCCATGAGGTACTTGGTTCCATGCGCTTTTATGAACGGGTAAAATGAAGAAGAGACTGACTTCCCAACCACAGAATAATCAAATCTAGTAGCATATTAGCAGAACGTATGCTACTCTTTCAAAAGTGCTACAGAAATTGTTGCACTTTTTAAAGTATTTGACACGATCATACAACAGGACTGGTCTAAATGATCATAGTTTGGTTAGACGTACTTACATAGAGGAGATATTAACCACTGTGATAGATTGCAGCAATTGACTTTCTTCATTTAGCATGGCTAAGATAACTATGTCATATAGCTTAGAATCTTACTAATTAGCTCTGTTTTTTTCCTTTAGTTAAGTAATCATTTTCCATAGAAACTTACAGAGCTAAGCAAAGATGTGGAAGGCCGACAGGAAAATAAGAAAAGCACAAACAAAACCCGACTGAAGCTTTCAGCCAGGTGGCCATATGTTCCCATGGTTCACAAAGTTCAAATCTCATTTTTGCTGGCAAAACAACAAACTTTTACCCTCCTACCATCATTCACTTGGATTTTTGCCAACACATTAAAGCATTTTTTTCCGCAAAAGAAAACACTTTGCCAGCATCATTTACTACTCCTCCTAAAAATACTTACAGTGCAACATTACATGCATACTTTAGACTATTTTGCTTTCAGAAAACATCATTCCCTGTAGCAGTGAGACAATAAAAGCTTTTAAAAACATGTTCCTGACTAAAACCAGACAGACATAAATGAGAACCTTCCTTAAGATGATGCTCATTTCTTGTATTCATAATCATAGAACATTTCACAATACACAGGCGTGAATTTAGGTAAACCCATCATCATCTAGCCTTTTAAATCTCAGCCCTTCAAAACTGCTTAACACATTGCTGTTTGGAAGGTCTATTGACTGACCTAAAAGCTATTTTAATAAGAAGTTCTTATGCCAGAAATTTCTATTCCTCCTGTCTCAAACTAATGATTCCTTTAGCTGAAACATATCTTTGCTTCATTTCTCAAACACTTTTTTGTAGATGATTGCCATCAAGGAACATAAGAAAAGCTAGGTGATTAAAGCAGGGGAAAAAAAGAAAAAAAAAGACAAGGGTCAAAAGACAATGATTAATACCATAGCAATTTTTCCCTTTCACTTTGCTTTACAGCTTCTATGCAAAACAGCACACACAAAAGAAAAAATATGGGATCTGCAGAAAATGCAAGTTGACAGAACAACAAACATGGTAAGTATTACTTGGCTAACTAACGATCACTGCATTTGTATGCCTGTAATCATTAGAAGGAAATGAAAATCTGTTAGCTTGTTATTCAAAACTAACATTGATTTTAAGACAGGGAAGATTAAAGTTGTCTAATACACTGTCTTCCAAACTGAAAAATATATTTTATGTTCACACATCTCAGACTGGGTAGCACTGAGTGTTACAAAATCTATACATGCAGTAATGTCAAAGTAGAAACCACACAGCCCCACATCCACTTCCCATTTCTGATTTGGACTTTGTGGATTGTATTTCTACAAATGTGTCTTTCCACAGGTTACTGTGCAGTAGTCCCAATCCCTTTGAACAGAAAGTCTCCTTTGGAGTCATGCCTTTGTAGAGATTGAGGCAAACACAGGACACGCAGAGATTGACCACATAGTATCTGCAATCAGATAGCTAATGGACTTCAGCCCACAGTGGCTCAGCATAAGCTCATGTGTAAACACCATGGCTTACAATTCATTTAATAATTTGAGTGCAGAGTCTGCATGGAGAAGTTACTCCATTGCACTCAGAGAAGAAGCTTCAGAGCTGACCTAACATCCTGTGTCAAGGAGTTCCTTGGGTTTCTTCCTGAGTCCTCAGACTGGCTTGGACAGCAGAATGACAGACTCCGCTTCCCAGGTTGCTAGTCCAAGACAGGCCAGCTCTGTTTAAATAAAAGCACTCCAATTAGAACTAATAGTGAAAGCCAAAAGACCTTGAACCCGAACTGCTTCCTTCACTGTTCCCCTCTCACCTTCCTGGATGAATTGAGGCATTTTAAAACAGGCAGATAAGGAGGCTGTGGTTACTATAATCAAGGACATTTGTGAAATAAGTATGAGTGAGGTAAGCCTGAACTGTCAGATAATTCTATGCTATTTCTTTGTTATCAAACAGAATACAGAAACTACTGAACAAGCAGAAATCCTTTATCCAGGGAAAAGTAGAAAACCCTCACCCAGGGAAAGGTCTAAATGTTGCCAGGCTTTGATACTCACATGAACCTTGCTCAGCCACTGCTAGAAGAAAATCCATTTCAGAGAAGTAGTGAGAGGAATGGTGATGTCTTGAGTAGCAAATTCTGTAATGAGCTCACGCCTCTTGTATTTGCAAAAGAGATAAGAACTTACTGGATGAGGAACAGCTAAAGATAAGATTCAACAACCTTGGTCACAACTTCAAGTCTTCATTAGCTCATGCATTAAAGCATCACAATTCCTCTGCTGAAATCAGATATATTGGAAATGTCTATTACTGCAGCTCAAACAGATACAGTTCAAAAAGGTAACAAAAAGTAACCTCAAGCAATATTTTTGGACTTATTTTTTCTTAATTGTTACCAATTTGTGGTGGAATACTTACTTGTCGTAAGGACTAAATGGGTAAGGCAGGGGCTTATATTTTGGTTTTGTTAATTTCAATTTAGTTACAGAGATTTGAGCTCTAGGCTGTGGCAAAATCTTTAATCCAAACATCTAAACTGAGACTTAAGTTCTGAGCAGTGAAGGTCTCTGAAAATTTTACAATATTGCCTATGAAAACACCAAAAATAAAGTTTTACATTCAGCTGCTGGGATATTTGTTTCTCATGTCAAATAAACCAACTGGTAAAATCTGCTAAACCATGGCTAGGTGTTTATCTATTGAAGGCGAAGAAAGCTGCCCTTGCAAACAAGCACTTAAATTTTATTTTACCCTAGGCCACCCACAGTCTGTTTGCTCATCACACACAGACTGCTACAAAGAAAGCAGAAGGGTAGTGTGGCCTTAATTTTCAGGTTTGAATATTGTGTGTGAGTGATAAAATTAAATTTAGACCCCAAGTAAATATGCAGAGGTTCAAGCACACAGGTTGGTTAAGAGCTTTCACAAGTAGGCAAACAAACAACAAAGGAATCCATAAAGGTTCAACATAATATCACAGAAAAAAGGACCTCAGTAAGACAGTCACAGGCTCTTTCACAGAAATCCAATAGCTGCATACAAGATTATGACTCTAAACTTATGTTTAATTAACTGTACACTGGGCTGACTGCTCATCGTAATAGCTGAGGAAATTCGAAAGGAACGAGGATACCCTCAGCATCCTGATTTATGGATTACATCTGTTCAGCACGGACCTGCCGCAATAATACTGAAGAGATGCATTGATAAAGAAAGATAAGGGCCTCTGCTTCTCTCCCAGTTCTTCAGATTAAAGGCATTCTTCCTGAAAAAAAGACCTCTGTTGATATATAAACTTATATCCTTGACAAGCTGAAGAGATCAGTGAAATTCAGATGCCTGATTATTTAAATGGATGTCAGATCTCAAGACTTCTCAGGAAGATGAGTAAGATTGAATTTTCTTGTCCAGGGCTTTCCATAGATGTATTCAGAAACAATACTCCAACTCCCACCAAGAAAAGAAGGGAGAGATGTATGAGAGATGGAGTTGGCTGTGGATGGAGAAGGGAGCTGAGTGGAGCCAGACTAAGCTCTTAAGTGGTCATCAAGATATACAAGCGAGCTCTGGGTGAGGGTGCCTTTAATATTCATCCAAGCTGCAGCTGTTTTCCATGCAACTCTTCTCAGGCATGAGCTTCCCATCTCCTCTCCACTTCCCTGTCACAACCCTCAAACCGCGCCCTCCCCACCTCACCTCACCAACCCCTCATCCTGGGGAGCAGGCATCACTCCAGAGCTCCAGTGCTTCTGGGGGCAAAAGGGAAACAAGAATTCAAAATCTCAGCCTATTCTTTCTTCTGAGACAAATTTCATGTCACAAAACAATTCTCTCCAGCCAGCAGCATGGGATACAAGCAGCAGGGATAACTACTTTAACAAATTGTACCTTATTTTATTTAGAGCTGAACCTGGCTTTCCCTGCAAGAGGAACCAAAAGGAGGACTTGCAGTCCAAACCCTTGAGGTACAATAGCAATTCCTTGGCTGGAGTTATCCCTCCCCAGTGCTCATTTCATTTCACCCTAACAGGCTCATTTTCTAAATTAAAATGTAAACAGAGCTTTGCAGGTGGGTATCATGACATTAGTGAAAGCCTTCTACTCACAGACGTAAAAGATTACACATATAAATCAAATTGAAACTGTTCATACTTCAAAAAATAAACTTAATCCTTTGTCAAAATGAGAAAGTATGTCAGATTAAGATGATGTCTGCAATTCACTGCAGCCACAGGCTAGAAAGAATAAGAAAGGAATTAAATATAGGAAGAGTATATGCTTTGCTTATCTGAAATGCCACGACAATGCTGCAGATTCCATGTACTTTGGTATAAAATCACTTTTTTTAAGTAACACAAAATAGCTAAGTAAGCACAGGAACACGTGGAAACCTGTAACAAAATTGTATCTAAGAAAACAAATATCAATTACGTTGTATTATTCAATTTGCATTACTACAGGGACAAGACAGAACTCATTGGAAAGGACTCTTCAGTAGCAAGTGCTGTGAAAGAGGTCATCACAAAACCAGCTTTATTAACTCTTTGAGAATTGTTGTTGAACATATTTTAATACTAATGAGCACCAAGCATATTGCAGACAGCTGACTAAATAAAAAAGGCCAACAAGATTATCTATTCTTGCTAGTCTTTGGATGTAGGCACTAATGTAAACCAGAGGAGATAAGTAACTTAAAAAAAAATGCCATTACAGCATACTAGAAGCAAAAGAGACATGTGAAATGAGAGGAACAGAACTCAATACAGCGTGCAATGACTGTAAGCTTCAGTGCCCACATACTAAGCTTTCTGTACTGTAATGGTCTGATACATTCATTTTGACCCAGAGACCAGAGATAAATTGTCTTAGCAATACAAACAAACAGCTAAGCAATTAGGCCAAAGTTTTTGGAGAACATAACGATAACATCTAAAAGCATTGTTGGGTGATGGGGAAAAACAGCCCTGGAGATAGGAGGTTTAGTCTAAAGTCAGAGAGTATAATTGCTTCTCCAAATTTCAGTGTACTAAAAGAAAAAACAGATAAGCACCTGGCACTGGTATTTGTCTGGCGTCTGTTTCCGAGTATCCAAATCAAAAAGTTACTTTCATTGTCCCTTTTATTGTTGACAATCAAGTTTTGCCTATTCAAAAGAAAAAGTTTACACATGCAACTGTGAACGTGTCAGAGATGAGAAATTCAAGATAAACCACAAAGTTCCAAATAATTTCTACAACTTAAATTTCCTTATAGTAACTTATTAAAATAAACTTTCCAAGCACTGAGGTTAACATAGCAGTCAAATGACCAAAGCAGTAATTTTATCTATCAGCCTATATGCACTAGCCCTATATAGAGGCTCAAACACAGGTGTACGCTAGTTGCAATGCAGAACATCATCTACAACAACGTGTACTGCCTCTCAGGCACAGAAATAGAGGTAACAAGTGTTTAACCTAAATTGTGTACTGATTTGTCAACAAGCATTCACTTGTTGCTTTAAACTTTGCCCAAAATGTTATCTATGTAAAAAAAAGAATTATTATCTAGTTTTAGAAATAAGTGAAACACCAGGCCTAGAATACATTCCTTCAGTTTGGATAGTTTCCCAACCAAAAAAAACCCCAAAAAACAAAACATTGTAGATTTAATAAAATCTCCCAAATTGATTAGTTTGTTGTTGGTTTTGTATGTAAAACGGTTTTATTAGATGTTGACATATGCTCATCGAAAAATATATAAATTTGAATTTAGTTGAAAAAAATGCAGTATGAGGAAGATAAACATATATTATACTTTCACTGCAACTGAATGACCAGTGGTCTCATTGTGTTCACCTAAGGAAGGAAACTGGCATTATGTTTAAACGAGTAATGAAATTGAGATGCATTTTTGCTGAAGGACTTATTTTTCCATGTAACATTTTTCCTTGAAAGCTAAGGAAATCCAGAAGAGATTTTGAAAGATACATAATTCAAACATCTATAGGAGAGGAGGCTTTGGAATTTTGACAAGTGATTCACAGTCATAACTCCATCCCACATACGAAGAAGTTGCAGTAACTCATATCATCTGAACTCCAATATAACACATTGGAAATAGGTATACATCTTGCACAAGTACAAAAAAGACAGTGTATGAAAACCATCTGAACTAAATGAACAATAATTTATATTTCAACAAGGAAAGGTCTCTACTAGTAATTCCAGTTCTTAGCAATTAGCAAACAGGACAAAGCTGCAGCACTCCTTCGTAAATGTCAAATTAATGCTTAAAAAACACAGCGAAAGTCATCATTCATTTGTCTTAGGGTAAGTGAACAGTCTACTTGTTTTCTAGACAGAAATAAATCGAACTCTGAACATTTTTGGCTCAAAATCCACTATGAAACACCATAGCCAAATTAAGTCATATTAATTTATTATTGATAAATTTTGTTTTATTTTGAAACTGATTTTTTAAAATTTATTTTAATTTCATAATAATTTTAACAATTCTGAAATACAGAAAAATAGTGTTCCGTCATTATACAACTCTGCATAGGTAATAAAATTTTCTCTCCTTGTCTCTCTCCTTCCTCTAATCCATTCATCACAACCTACTGATTAACAACACTGAGCTCCCTTAACCTTCACTTCCAATTTCTGCATCTTTCTCTCTTACACTGTCCTAGAAATAATGTCTGTAGGAGCAACACATTAAATAGTCAATGTTACTTCTTAGGAAAGTAGGCTGTGGAGATGAAAAGTCACTCTTTAACTGGAAGGCACAATTCTGGCTTCCAAGGATGTGCTGTCAACACAGTGCGCAGAAGGACAGCAGTAAAATGTTCATATATTAGTAAGGTAATATAACCTCTGCCCTAGTGAGAATGTCAGTTTTTTATTGAAGCCTTCCCCCTCACAGCCACAACCTGATCTCCTATCAAAATAAATGGTGTTCTCATTCCTTCAAGTTCTTCAGCATTTTCCCTCTGATTGCTTAGAAAGCCTGCCAGCAGGGTTGGGTTTATGATTTGATAGCTGGGCTGCTTTGCTTTCTGCCACAGGAACAGCCCAAGAAAGACACTGCATAAGGAAAAAGGAAAGACAACTGGCACATGCAATTTCTAAAACACTTTTTTCTGTTGAATGCTGCCAAGAGAAAACACATGGTGTGATGTGGCTTGTGGATGGAGCTAGATCAAATCAGGAATGACCTATGCAGTTTAGGTGCAGATAACCGTAAATCCTGCCACTGTGCTTTTCTTTTCCCTTAATGTATTTTACACAAATGGACACGATGGATACAATAGATATGAGCCTGTTACCAGAAAATGTTTACACATATGATTAATATACATGAAACTTGATCTCACATAAAAACCATTACAGTTGAAACTGTTACAAAACAAAACCAACATCAAAAGAAATTATATGCTCGCTTATTTCTTACTATATCATGGTAAAAGACAAAACCATACTTCTCTGAGCATTGCAATCATCATGTTTTTCTAACCTTTGGGGAAGGCAGTGGGGAGAGACAGAGAAAGGGAGAGAGAGAAGAATGCCTTGCTTGGCACTTTATTTCATTTTTTTGTAACAACTAGGACATTAAGTAATCTGGTAGGAAGGGTTGTACAGCATCATCTTCATCAGAGAGAATACTCTTAATGTTACATCCTTCAAACTTTCACCACAGATGCATATAAATGCAGTTGTCTATACTGTCAAACATCACGGAATAGTGTAATATGAATCTTTAACTGAAAACTTCAACACGTAGTCATAACAAAGCCATTAGAAAGTGATTCGTTCTTTTATTAGCTTTATCTTCGTGCATACAGATAAAGCATGCCAAATTCAAAGACAACGAACCCAGTCTTCCTCTTCTCATCCTTTCAATAATGTATTATTTGATAAATGAATCAGAGTTGCATTAATTCCATCCTCCACCCTGCTACTGAGATTCATATTAATCATTTCTGAGTAAATCAAAGCCACAAATGTGAGTCTTACTTTCATCTGGGAAAAAAAAGAAAGACATCATTTGTAACCTATTTCTTAGTGTCTGTTTTCCAGAAAATAAAGTTTAAGCACAATACCAAGTTCAATCTTTAGGGGTAAGTTATTTTTCTCATTAAACTGATGTTCAAATACCTCTAGCATTTTTCTTTACCATGGCAGATTGCCATATTAACACTGGGGAAATTCAGACACTTATAAATTATTTTTCTAAGAAAGTTTGTTGAAGTGACAAATGGACTTCAAAACAGAAAAGTGTTTCTATCTTTCATTATGTTATAGTGCAGTGCCCTCCACTGGCCAAATGTCCTCACTTAAAAGAGCAAAGTGAAAAGTTTCTCTCCAGGGCAAAACAACAACAACAATAAAAACACACAAGAAAAAAAAAATAGCAAAAACAGCAGTGTCAAATACGTAGGAAAAGGTAACTACATAATAGCATTAATTCATACTGATGCCAGCCTAGTTTTCATGTTACTTGGCTATAAAAGTGCTTCATTTTGGACATAAATCTTCAAACAGCCATTTTAGAAAGTTCAAAATTAAAAGTGATGATACAAAAACAGGGGGTAATAAAGAGTGTAACTCAATAACTTTATAACGGCAAAAAACATACAAGCAGATTAATAATTACTACTGTTTGCTGAATTTTCCATATTCTACCTTCTCCAGTTCAGTAACGACAGACCCTCATCTAAATTTATCTTTGAAGTAATTAATAATGCAGTGGACAGAACTAGTTGCATCAGTACTACCTATATTAAATGTACTTGAGAGTGAGAATTAGTAAGTGCCAACAGCACAACAAGAGAGCTGGAAGCAAGCTATAAATGCCCTCTCTCCGTTTTTACCGTAGATTGCCCATCTGTCTCAGTTTCTTTCAAAAACATAGATGAAAGTAAATGTGGTGAAGGGAGGCAAATCATAACATCAGGAATATTCTGCACTCTGACCAAGCTTGCTGTTGTCATTTAGTGAACAATCCCCTTAGGAGATTATTTTATCTCTTACGATATTCCTTTTAGAAGCTGGTTGATAGCCATTATTGCATCACAGTTTCCCCAGTAATGATACGGGCAATATTTACATGATATATCAAGTGGCTGATCATGCTTTCAAAAATGAACAACACCAATATTTTAAAATAATTAGTGAATATTTACAAAAGGCAGTACACAATGGATTTAATTGACGATTAAGGACCCTAAATTGTCCCATTCTACCCCAGTAATACTTTTATTACAAATACCTTTCAGTAGATTCAATTATCCTACATAAGATTACTATGATTACTAGATCTGATGATATTCAATGTGATAGATTTACTGGTGATAGTGTGATCTGTTTCTTTAGGGACACTAAAAGTGATAAGCTATCTAAGGAAGTTATGATAAAAACACAAAGCTAAATGGTGCTGGCCCAGATAGACAAAAACACAGTAAGACTTGAAATACACTGTGTGTCAAGAGTTATACACTGCTGGATTTTCAAGCAGAGCCAAAGAAGATTGACACAAAAATATTCTTAGTCCCTAATAAAAACTTTCACTGACACAAAGAAATAGAAAGAACAACAGGAAGACTGAAATAAAGCTGAAAGATTGACATAACACCCTTATTTTCATGTGCTGACCACTAATTTATAAAGGTACATATAGCACCTTTTTATCTGAGTACATCCAATGTAAACTCTGAAACCATAAGTTTTACAGGTTGTTCCACTCTACAAAATTTCTGTGTTGGTAGGTAATGGAGGAAACTAGTCATTTTTCCTATCTGCACACCATATGATAAATTTATTCTACTAGAAAAAACAAAAACAAAACAAAAACAAAACAAAAACCCTAGTGTTCCTGAATTTGTTTTTAAGGAGAAAAGCTAAACACCAAGACTATATAAGAAGTATCTTCCTTTGACTATAGCCACATGGAGTATATAAACAAAGGTGGTATTTTCCACTCCAGTGAATGGCAGTGCAAAGTCCCCCCTCATTTCTATATATCCCATTTCTGCTGAAGTAGGGTACAGCTTGGTTCTTCAGTGTAATCTGGAGTGAGCACAAACACAAATAGAAGGGTACCTTCTTTGCCCCCAGTTAAGCATTGATCCTTACAGAAAATTCTGTTCTTTGTTGAGGACTCTTTTACCTAGTTCTCTCCTGTATCAGGATTCACCAATCCTGAAACACCAAGGCATTCAGCCGTCCTCAATCCTTGGAGTCACACTTTTCCCTGCTAGAATGCAGAGCGCTACACTGTAGACCTTAAGGTTTTGCAACCATTGCCTTATCTCAGACCTATCTTTTCATCCCTCCTTAGGGCTCTTGCATAGCTTATGGCAACCAGACATCTTCTCCTTTTTTTCTTTTCTTTTTTAAAAAACAGATATTCCCACTTCCTTTGATTGTGCAATAACCACATACTAAAGTTGGGTTGTTATGCTAATCATTTTGCAGACAAAACCTCCCTCATACAATCTAAGAGCTGTTTTTCATGCTATGAGCTTAAAAGGAAAAAGGAAAACAAAAAAGAAGGAAAAGAAAAAAGGGGTGAGAACAGTGGATATCTGAGTGCTTACATGTTGAGATCTCTGTGCTTCTATCACACCATTTCAAAACCTCAAACTGAAATAGTGAACCATGTTCACAGCCATATTACACACAGATTAATCCTTAGGAACATAGCAGAAGTACATAAATGCTTTCTAAGCTGTTGCATAGAATTGTTTTAGCTAGTATTGTATTAAACCCATGTTTCCTTAACACGATTTGACTGTTATTTACAGGGCCTCAGAAAGAAAAGCAACTGTTGGTCTCACACACAACCCACGAAAGTAATTAAGAACGCACTTTCCTGTGGGGGAACAGGTGTAGCTATCACTTCCCTGGCTGTCTGCTTCAGCTGAAGTGTTATTACTACAGCTGTTCAACTGAGAGCAATAACCACTGCCAATGGTCACTGTATGTGAATTGCACCTTCTAAAGGTTTCCTCCCAAGAGAGTTGATGTGCTGACTGCTGAACTGCCGCATTACACTCCTTTCTGCTAAAAGAGATGAACTGATACTTACTTTTACGTGACCTTAATGAGCTAGAAAACACACATTCAACCACAGTTGCTTAACCATGCTGACATATAGAATTTTTAACTTTTGCTTTTCCTTACAGTGTAAAGAGCTTTAAACACCACAGCTTTAAACCACAGAACTGTGAAAAACAAAAACAGGATGTCTGCTTTTAATGCCAGTGCTGTGTGTATTTTTCCGGAGACTGCACTATCTGGGACCAGGTTGATGTAGTCTTTTAATGCAGCCTATTGGCCAAATTCTCCTTCCGGCTGGAAGGCTAACTCTGGTGCATATCACAGGAAATATTTTCATGGGCAAGGGTTTTTGTCATCACAATCTGCATAAAAGCAGGACCAGTTCAAGACAAAAAAAATTCAAGGCTGAGATACAGTTATGTTCAGTGATCTCCTCCACTCTTTCAAAGGTCCAGTGCAGCTAGGGAGAATCTACAAAGAGACAAATACCATTTGCACAACTTCAGCTTGGGAACAAAAATGAAACAGTAGATCACATATAGCGGATGTTCTCCCATCCTCATCAGAAGGATGCTCCTTAGTAAAGCACTTCTGATCAGATCTCTGATGGTGGCAGAACCTTTGCTCCTTCTGTTCCAGAATCCCATTCCCCCTTGAATAATCAATAGACTCTGGATTTAAAACACGACAACTCCAATTAGTGCACAAGTCAATGCCCCCTGCCTCCTCTAGCTTATTGTAGTTTGAAACGTGGAATCAAGAGTCAACAGATTTTACTCCCTTGTAAAGACAAGAGCCAAGAGAATACCAAAGAAGATGAATGGAGCAAGCACAGGATTCAAAACCATCTGAAATAGGATGCTTCAGCAGCTTCCACATTAACAATCACTACAAGGCCTCACATTGTACACCTCCCTGCAGGCTTTATCTCAATAGCAGTAGTGTTTTGTGACACAGTTCAGTTCTTTCCTTCTTGGGAGGGTTCCTTCCCAATCAGATGAACTCTCAATTGCCACAGGCTGCAGCCTCTTGGTTGCATGTCTGTAATCAGCAGAAACTTACAGTGCTTCTCTAGTAGGCACCTCACTCCCTTCCCAGATATACTTTCATGCTACTCTGTATAATTATTCTGTAAGTTCAAACAACTTACACTAGACCTCAGCAAGCTGCTCACTTTTGCCATATCAATTTAACCTCTACTATTCCTTCTTCTTCCTGATATCTAACCTGACCCTCCCCTGACACAGTTTCATGCTGTTCCCTTGGGTTCTGTCATTGGTCACCAGAGAGAAGAGATCAATGCCTGTCCCTCTACTTCCCTTTGTGAGGAAGCTGTAGGCTGTGATGAGGTCTTCCCTCAGTTTCCTCTCCTTTCATCATGGAGAAGGAAGCAGCATGATGTTGAGTCAAGTTGGATGAAGGATTCAGTTGTGAATGGTTTGAGTTTACAACTTCTGCTAAAGCAATCAGGTGATATCATGAAAGTGCCAAGGTTAGCAGCAAAGAGCACAGTGATAAAAATGAACTTTTCAGCTCCAGAAAGAACATTCTCGGGATTTAGACTTCAAACCTTTCCTGATGTAGAAGTGAATTTAGGTACTGTTACTAATATGCGTGGTAGATGGATTCTAAGAATCAAGCAAGTGTGCTGTAAGGAGTTAAATATAATCTTTTCCTACATCTAAAGTACAGACAAGAACATCATTTTGTAGTCTCTGTATGCTCAAAAGAGACTTCGAAAAATTGAGTGGGTAAGTACATTATAGGCAATAAGGTAGCCTAAGCACTTGTTATTAAAAACAAAAAAGTTAACTGCTCATCAACTGATTGAAATTAATCAAATCTGACAATACTTATGATGCAATAAATATATTAATATCTAGCAATATCGTTCTTATTTCTGCTTCGAACAACACAGCTAGTATAAATCAACATAGTTCCACTCAAGTCAACAATTACATGAGGTTTTTACCTGAGAGCCTGACCCAGAGAAATTTAACATGAACTTCAGACAATCTCAGAATTATATATTAAATATGATGCCTTTTTTCGCTGGCTCAGGGAGGTTGCATTTTTCCACATTTTTTCCCTGATTACTGGAAACTGAAACACCATACCAACTATCCAAAGCATCCAAAGCAAATGTATTCCTACAGAGTCATCTTATACTTGAGCTCGATTTGCAAGCTTGCTATTGCTTTTTGGTTTTACCCACACTTCTCACCTTATACCTGGACATCACATATCTAAGCTTTCAAAGATCATAACATCAGAACTCCAATACTGGATACATTAACCACTGAAATCTGGGTAATACCGTAACCCACTGAATTGGTTTCCTTTCACTGAAGCTACGTTCAAAAATAGCAGCATTGCTAGCTTCCAACCTGCCTGAAAATCAAATTGCTGTGAGACTGGTACACACATGCAAACTGATGCAACAGATATTTGCTGAAGGTAGTGCGGCTCAAGGTTAGAAACTGTCCTCTCTGGGACAGTATCTGCCTCCCTATGCCATACTTCGGAATTCAAAGAAGTCTTGACGAGTTTGTCCAAAAGTACATGGGAACATCATCAGAGAAAATTTCTCCTATTATCTGTATAGCAGTGAGAATTTCAGAATTCTCACTGGGAAAATTGGTGGAGGAGGGGAATATAGTTGTAGACATGATATTTCATGTTTAATTATCAACATAGAAGACTAGAAAGTTAAAAAAAAAAAGAAGAACACCCTGTTACTGCCTTCAGAATAAAGCCACACCGCACGACTAATTTTGTACCTCATCTGCTTGTTTGAAGACTAGGAAAACTTGTCTGGGAGCTGCTCCCAAATGATCAAGTTTTCCTAGTCAAGCTTGACAAGTTCTAGCTTGGCAAAGTCAAGCTCAACCTCAGGCATTTACCTCTATTCAGGTAAATAGAGGGTTAATATCATCCTACTGTTTCTTTTAGAAATGGTAGTTTAAAACCAAGATCCATAAAGACATTTTGTTCTGTGCTACTCCAATGAAGTTCACAATTTGAACGATAGCATATTTCTGCTCAATCATCAGGACTCCTCTTAAATGCAACCGTGTTTCAGCAGCATACTAAGTAGGATTACAGGCATATGAACTGAAATTATCAATGCTAAGGTAAAAACTTGCACACTTGGTTTTAGAATTTTCAAATTACATGAAATGGTGATTTGGCTTCTTTTTTACGTATTACCTTTCTAACTTCATAGTTTATCTGTAACATTTGACCTTATATCTTCTGTGCATTTCAAGTTCATTACAGAAATTCTCTATCTTCAATACAGAATTTATATCTACATGGTATTTAATGAGTCTTAGAATTACATAATCATTAATTTATTAATATATTGTTGCAAGTTCATTTTGTTTATATTCATGTGACACTCACACGAAAAAGAATTAATGAATTGACAGTACTTTAAACTCTGAAACATATTAATTGAAACATTCTGCATGTTTAAATCTTTTTTTTAACATATTTAGTTAGCTTTCTGTGATTTCTTTCCTCATTTTCCAAACAAGAGAGAAATGCATTCTAAATCTAACACAGGCTAAAAATGCTAGTAGTTTGCTAGGTATGCTATACAGAATAACATATAACACTACCATTTTTTCCTGTACTAAATAGTAGAAATAAGGTTGTAAATGTTTCTTTCCAAATGCAAAATCCTTTTCTTCCACTGTGCTGACACTGTGCTGTAAAAAGCAATCACAGTATAGACTGGAACAAGATTGCCCTCAAATTTGTTTTGATTGCAATTGCCTATAATTTTCCCTGTCTGAAAATGAGCAAAATTTTTTGTTCTTTTAGGGAATCTTTGTTCCCTGAAGTATCCTCCAATATAGGTGAGATATTACTGGTACTCCCAAAACGAATTGTCACAAATTATTATCAGTTATGACACTTCTACTTGTCATCCACAATGCTTTTCTGCTATCTTCCAAACACCTTTCTGTGTCACAGAAAAGTATTATATAAACAAGCAGCCAGCACCGGCAAAACACACTCATTAAGAGCAAGAGTCATACACAGCATGCACGCTCATACACATTTCATCTATCCTCAATCTTCTCCTGCAAATTTAAGTCTGTCACACTGTTATAAGCAAATGCAGATGGCTTAATCTGCACGCATCTCTCTCTCACAGGAGGTCACAGAACAAGACAGGAGTCCTGATACTGCACATACTTAGTAAGTATACATGTGCTCCAGCCAGGCTCTCTAGGAGCATTATAGGTGTCAACCAAATAAAGGACCACTCTGCCATTAGGTCACCTCCCATACTTGACATCTTATTTTTCAATGAAGAAACTTATGTATATGTCCTTAAAAAAACAAAAACAAAATCAACAAAACTTTGATCGTCTTTTAAAACTTTCTTTTGCTCCCCAGGAAATATAAATTTCAATGCTTCCTTTACATCTACCTATAGCTTCTCAGATAAAAACAGGTCATATTCTATTTTCCCTCTCAAGTGCAGTCATATGGTAAGCAGTTTCCATAAGATATATGTAGCTCACCAGGATAATTTGTCTATACACAGCTTGCTCTTAACTGCTCCCTTCCTCTAAGGTCCCCTGGAAGCATGCTGCATTAATTGTTAAGGCATCTTGCTCCTAAACACCTTTTTTTTCCCAGAGAAAAGCCCTTCAGCCCTTCTCAAACTAGCAACAAATCTACTGAATTTTAACCTGATGACAAGCCTGCCATAAAGCAAACTTCAGTCACTTTTTCAGGTGCAGCTTTCAACATATATCCATCCTGATGAACTAATATGGAATAAGTCTTTTTATTTAAAAAGTCACAAAATCTAGTCCCCAGTGGATAGATGCAGTAGGAAATTCAAATGGATGAAAAAAAATACAGAGTAAACAGAACAAAAAATGTGTGAAAATTTTGTCTCTTGAAACTGTAGACTAACCTCTTCTGAATACCAGGAATACAACTGCAAATCAAGAATTAACAGTATACATCAACAGCACGTAGTTCCATATCCACGCAAAGCAGTTTCCTCTGCACCTTTGTTGATGTTCATGATCCTGTCTTGCTGGGATGAGATCACAAATATGGTCTTAAAAAAAATATTTGTTTTCCAGATTTTCTTCTGGTGTTTTCAAGCTTTCCTTATATATAAAACCTTAAAAATTCGCCTTTGGACATGAAATCATCTGACTGACTTAACTAGCTTCTAAAATGCCCCTAGGAATCATACACCAACTCTATGGCTAAAAAACACTGACCTCTGTTTTCAAAATCAAATTCAGCACCCTTATTTTAGTGGTCTGAAGCCAAAAAAAAAATTCATAATATGTACTGATTCTCCTATAAAATACTTGTAAATGTCCTTAATACCTCTGTCTTGACCTCCCCCGCTGTTGTGAATTACAACTCCAGTTTTCTTTTATGATGTGCAATTTTCTTATCAAATAATGAGAAACAAATGAAACCAATTTAGTGTATAATATTCTCTGTCCTGCATTTTTAATAATTTTAATATGCTAAATATTCTGTTAGACTGACAAACATATTATACATTTATTTTTTATTATTCTTTTGGGTAACTTTGAACTAAAATAACATCAACATTTTCCAGCAACAGAGTATCCTTCGAATTGTTGTTAGCTCAATGATATGTGGAATAGGTGCATTAATCTAACACACAAAAATTCAGGTATGCCTACTTTATCAAAATATTATACATAACAAAGCCTTTCTATTTTCAGGTTTTATTTACAAATGACTATTTCATTTATGTTTCCAACAAATTTATATATTAAGCATACTAGGAGTGTTTCAGAGATCAAACGGATTCGGAATTCTACAAAGTATAAACCTGTCTGTTAAACAGACTCAGGAACTGTGTCATCTGCCTTAAAAAAAAAACAAAAACAACAAAGACATCAGAGCTGAAAGCCACCCATTGTATGGCAATTCCTCTCTTTCCATATGACTGACTACTTCCATTAAGCTTAAAGCTAAACTTGCATTTTGTAGAAATATTCACACACTTTTACTCAGTGACAAATCTGCCTCATCATTAACATGCATTGTATTATCAATTAAAAAGCTACTGTTCCACTTACTGTGCCACATCAGATACAGCTGGCAGCGGTGACTCTTCTGACATAAGGTCAATATCATCAGTTAAGCTGTTGGCTTGTGACATTTCTTGGGTGTTTCCTTCTAAACGTCTTTTCGCTGCACAAACAATTCAAAGAGATCATAATACATCAGTGTGACAACGTATACAATTTCTTTCCCTTATTTATGACATTGTGTAGTAAATGAAAGAAATGCTTCTACTACAGGACATGGCTTTTTTTCTCAGAATCAGCGAAATCAATGCTTACAACATACATCATATAAAAATATGTAAGTGCATCTATACCATTAAATACATAGGAACCTCTTGCAATATAGTCTTTTTTTCTTGAGAGCTGTCTCCTTGTAAGCAGAAATTCACCTCACCTATAATTTCAATTTGGACATGTCAATAGATGGAAACAATCTGACTTTCATTTCTGCAGTTAATACCACCTGTTACGCATGCTTAAATTTCTCTAAAATCCTTCTTAAAACTTGTGTAGTTATAATCACATAACAGCACTTTTGGTTTGGGTACTCTATTTGGTCAGTATACTCATCCCTGCTCAAAAATTCTCACAAGGAAAGCCTCAGGTGCTTGAACTAAGCCAGCTCAACAGGGTAACCATGGTGGATGCTATGTTGTACTGCCCTTCAGCTTATGTTCACAGCATAGGATAGCTACAAACATCTCCAGTATTCAGGAATATATATGGTGGCCAACAAACAAAGGAGTTCTCACAGACTGCAAAAGTGCTGCTAGCCCTTTAAGTGATGGGAGAAAAAAAAAAAAAAAAAAAACCTGATTTGAAAAGCTTTAACTCAATACTCATTTTTATGAAGTGTTATTGGTGAGCTCTCCACTATAAATTGGAAGTGTATGTGTTTCAACACACTATCTGCAATGTGCATCCACGAGTTCTTAAAGAGAACTATTCTGTTCAAGAGTTTACATTCGTTTGCAAATTCTTTTTCTAAGAAGTGGAGCATTCTGCATGGGCTCTTTGCTCCTTGACATGTTAGTTACAAGACAAGAGAGGCAACGGTAGCATGCCAGTAGTGACACTCTTGCTTTTTGCTCCTTCTCATTTGGATGCTCTGCTGAGCACTACAGAGCAGCTCTGTGCACCTGCAGCCCCTTCTTCTCTGGCCTTGTACCTACAGACACAGGTATGCTATGCTTAATGGCCTCAGCTGACACTTGGTTACCTTCACAGGCACAGTCAGTTTCCCTTCCTTCTTTATGTAGTGGAAAAGCAGGCAAATTTTCTGTTTGGTGAAGACTTTGCTATAACCATCCATGACAGTCTAATTCTACGGGTTATTCTACAGTCTAATTCTACAGGCACATACATTTCATTTCTGCAAGCATTTTGAAAAAGACAATTCTTTGGGCTGTGATTATGCACTTCATACAACAGAAGCACCGTAATGTATACTCCATACTTCACTTTATTAGTTGAACGGAAGACATCTACTTTGCTCCTATGTATCTGGGTCATATCTCAGACATTGCCTCCCTGCTTCACTTCTCCTCTCCCCTGTCCCCAACATGGATCTGTGGGCAGAATAATTTTTGCCAGCTTGGTTACAGAGTACATTCATCTCAAAAACCCACCTCTGGCATCCACAAATGTTAAGATAAAGTTATATTAACAGAGGTTTTTCATATAAGTGCTGTTTCTGAACACCAAGTTCAAGCAGAAATCACAGCTCTGAGGCTATTAACATTTGGGTTGTGATATTAGATCTCCCACTACTCACAGAGCCACTTGACTCACGCAGAAGTCTGTTCAGGTTCATGTTTTGGTAAGCATTAAGCCACCATAAGACACGATAGGTTTCATCTTTGTAGCCCTAATAATAAAATCTATGTAACACCAAATCCCTTTATGCTTTTACCAACCTTTAATTACATGTTCCTGCTTAAAATATAAACCTGTTAATGTTTTCTGGTTCACACATCCAAACATTAAAATCAATAGTAAATGCAAGTATCATGTCCTTAATTCTAAATATTTTTTCTGTCTTTGAGGTGACTGGCACAGTAACAGGCAGTTATCTTATTCAAAACACTATTTTTGGAACCAACTCATCTTCAGAAGTAACTGTCACTTTCCCTGAGTGAACTTCCAAAAGTCATTTTAACAGCAACATTGAGCCATAAATCACACAAAAGCACATAAAGTACAAAAAGGAATGAAAATATTTTTTGAATGTCAAGAAGCCAAGAGCTTCTGAGCAACGAAGTAATTCATAATAATCATTCATGATAATGTTTTCATTTTGAGGAAATGTAGAGCATTAACATACATTCAACGCATGGTAGTGATGCTTTCCAGAAATAAAATCCGAAGTTGTAATGTCCAGCTACTACATATGGAAAGTTTGTAATAGCTGCAGCCTAAGCCAGAACAACTATATCTTCCTTCTCCACATTTACTTTAATAAGCTTTCTTATTCCAATCTGACTTTATGGGAATTACGCCTATTTTTTGTTGCAAAAAAGCAGTGAGAGGAGGAAAAGAAATATGGAGGAAAGAAGAGAAGCCATGTTTCCTTGCTACATGCTTTTAACAACATGAAGAAACTGTACCTAATCAGTTATAAAATTTGAAATATTTTCTGAGCATGAACAGTTGAAAGCAGCAAGAAGAAAATACAGAATAATATCTATAACCATACAAGAAATATCAGTGAATGGCATAGATATAGGAATGCATGAAACAAAATAACTCTCAGAATGGAACAACAAAAGGAAACCTAAGTTTCATATAGCTTTCTATTTTTTCTTTAGCATGTTTCTAAGACAATTCTCTTCTACTATACAAAACTTCCAATTTTTATTAGGAGTTTTTTTCATATTCACCAAATTTCAAGATAATTCATGCCATTCCCATATGGACTATTTTACAGAAGTCTACAGAGAATGACAACGATTGTTAATATTAAATAGAAGGGTACCTATGGTTGCTACTCCCAGGAATACAAACACCAAAAAATTTAAACAAAAGAAGATTTTGGTGAATAGAACTGGGAAAATAGAGGCACCCAGAAAAAGACTGTACATCTGAGACAGTTTACTATAAAAAAAGTTCCTGACACATGAATATTTAGTGCTCAAACCACAAGTGATGGATCGTATGAGGAAATGCTTAGTACCTGTTGACAAACAAGAGCTCAGAGCAGGTGCAAAAGATGTATGGGCAAGCTGCATACAAATACACAGGGCTGGAGACAGGCTAAGCTAAGCCAGTGTTCAACCAAAACAGCAAAACAACTACTGTTTAGAAAACAGGAATGAGAATAAGGTCTCTTTCTCCACTAGGTAAAAGCAGTGGTGGGGGCTTTTTTGTTCACCTGAGGTTTTTGCTTATTTGGTTGTTTTTAAAATAAAAACATATAACACAGGCTTCAGAAACCAAAAGTAAATTCCAAACTATTCCTTCAACACCATTTTCTTTTAACTACTTTTTTCCATTTCAGATTTTTTTTCATTCAATGCAAGGATTTTTTATTACTGCTAGAATTATTCTATGTAAAACAACTCTGACATGGAATAACCTATGAAAGAAAAGTAACATGATAGCATTTTATCATGTGATGCATTTTCATCACTACTATAAGCTTAGCAAGAAGTTCGTAACAGTTAATAAACTGACAATAGAAACAGTGAATCCATAATGGCCTTCTTGATATATACACAGTTATAAAGGAAATATACTCCCCTAATTTCATTCTATTTTCTGAATTTGGTTGGATCTGGCGCACCATCAAATTTTCTCTGACACCTCACTCTATAGGCTTTAATAAAACTTTACCAACAACTTTAAATGAAATATTAAAATTAAAAAAAAATCCATCTTTAAATCAAACTACAAATTTAACAATGGGAAACAAAGCAATTTTATCAGCTTCTTTACAGTGAGACCAAATATATAGATATTTTAGAGGTGCATAAAACCAGTTTTCTTGTAAAATAGACATTCAATAATATTTCATTTCATAAACCACACACACACTTGAAAAAAAATCTGCTCTGTACAATTCATTGGCAGAGTATTTTATTGTTTGATTACATTATTTCTATAGTAATTATCAATTTAAAAGACAATGTGTACAATATGCACTGAGGGCAACATAGCACTAAATAAAAAGGAAAATCTCTTAAATTTTGTTCTTTCCCACCCTGTCACACCGAAGCCAGAAACCTCCACTTTCTTAGCAGCCAGTGGAAAAAGAGAAAATGAGGCCTCTCTGAAGAATGACTGTGAGTCCAGTCTCAGATATCTGCGTAACAATTATAATGCAAGTATCTTGATATCATGTGCATGCTAGGTTTAAACCAGCCCAAAAGTTGACCCTGTGAGTCAACCGATTACCGACTATCATATCCAAAGCTGTACTGTTAAAATATTTTCTCTCCTAATACCATGCTCCACTGTTCCTTATAACAAACGTCTACGATGTGAACATATGATTTGATTAACTTTATACGTAAGGCTGCATGTTGATCGAAAATCCATGGGATTACTATACTTCTTCCATCCACAGGGAGGAACTGCTTGTGATAGCATTGTTCCTTGTCTTCTTTCTTGTGGCAAGAACTCATAACACCTCACTGCCTCAGAAGGAGCATTTTTAAAGCTGTGTAGAGTGCAAATTGGTTTGGGACCTAGACTAAAACATTTCCAAATCTTTGCTTTCCTCAGAAAACAGCAAACTTCATGGTTGCAAAAGCCAAGGAGGCTGTGTCTGACACCTGACCAGAAGCCTGCCTATAAAAAAAAAAAGATTTCAATTTGCTATTCTCATTCACCTCAGCAGTGAGATAGTGTTCAAAGTCATCTGAGCAGTCACATTAGAAGAATACAGCAAAATATATAATTAGCATAGAATCAGTTCATATTGTGAGAGCTTTTCTTCATTATTACTGTGGAACTAAAGTACCAGGAGCGTACTCAGCCTAGCCTAAATAAGAAAGGGCTATTTTTATTTTAGCTTTTCATAAAAATGTTCAAAATCTTGTCATTGAAGCTGAGATATTAAAACCTTACTAGGCACTCAAATTTAAGCCATCTGAAAATACCAAATAATAAGATTGTCCCACATACAACTCAGAAAGATACAAGTGCTCAGTATAGTTTAAAAAAAATAATTTTATGTTCCTGATTTTAGACATCTAAATTTGTTGTCATTAGAGACGTGGCTGTTGCTGTAATTCTTGTCTGTTCTCCTGGAATTTGATTTTGCTCACTAAAAGACTGCAGAATGAGACCTCAATGAACAAAACAGCTATTATAAAGCAGAAGATAAATAAAAGTATAACTCAAAAAGTGAACTGAGGAATAAGAATAAATTCATACTTTCTACAAACAAGTTGCTAACATATGTAAAATGTGCCATGTACTGTTGTTCTTGTACTCAGTAACATGTTTGGATGCAAGTGCTTTAGATAAACTTCAACATCTGTTCTCCGTGTATTTGATTTACAACAATCCGCACTCAAAATGCTGACTTTATTTGTTGCACGTTCTCATTTAGACAAGCCTGTAAGCCAGGCTTACTGACTTACACCCCATGGATCCATGATCACTCATTACACATCTAATGGAATAACACAGTGATGTAAATGAGAGCCAACACAATTCAAATCACAAATGCATGTATTACTGGAAAATGTGCAGGGAGAAAACAACGAGACAAACTTCTGAATGCATATGAAGATGCTGTTACACACCTGACTGCCTGAATACCCTCGTGAGACCTAGCAAACAAGAAGAATACAAAACATTCAACAACAAAAAAAGGGAAGAGAGGTGAAGAAAAACAAAAATCATTTTCTACAGTATGATAAATATAGGACTACAGAAAAAGTATATTCCTACTTTTTTGCATGAAAAAACTTCCAGAATGGGCACATGTTCATATCACTGAATCTATGTAATGTTTGGCATTAAGTGACAAGTAAGTCTGTTCATAGATTCAGAAAAGTCATCAGGGATCAAATGCACAAAGAGTTGTAAGTACCTCCTCATTCTCAGATATGACCTGTCAGAAGAGAATCAGAGATAGTGAAACATGCAGTGCTGGTGCCACTCTATCTGTTCAGATAGACTTTGCTCAGTTCAGTCCCTTTTGAAAGCAGTAACTTAAAGGGTTTGCCCTGGCCAATTTAATCTGACCAAACTGAATTTTTTGTTAGACGTCTATGGATTGTGCTGCTACAAATGATAAAAACATTGATGATAAGCTAAAGACATGAGAACATAGAGCTAAGTGATAAGAGTTACTAATCCAGCAGTTTCAACTTCTACATTTCTGGATGCGTTATGCCCAGGATTATTTTTGGTTTTCCTCACGGGAATGATCCACAATAGAGGAAGCTGCTTTCTGTTCCTTCTCAGAACAAGAAGATAAAGTTTATTCCAAAAAAGTGTCAGACAATCTATTTTGAAACAGTGCTAAATGCAGCTAGCTGTGAGAGAGCTGGACTCATTCCACTATTGTCATTTAGTCACACTGCATGTTGGTCAATACCATGTACACTATATGACTAGATATGTGATCCAACTTCCTGAATGCTTCCCTGCAGCCTTCCTCAGGAGAAATGTTCCTCAGCAGTACATACAATTCTGCCAGCCAGATACCTTTTACCATGGCTATGCAAAATTCAGTCTTACTGTTCCACTTGCTACAGCAAAATTTACCCGTAAGGACTTTTGTACTCCGTCTTACTGAGCTGTCTGGACTAGAAAGCCCCAAAGACAAGGCAGTCAGGGAAACAGAAGCTTTATACTGAGTCCTAAAGGAGTATCTCTTTATCAAGAAACCAGATATTTCTGTGGATGATTTAGATTAAGATACAGAGACTATACATATCTCAAGTAGCTAGCCCTTCCAAGGTTACTACATGGATATAAAAGTGAATGTTGACATTTTCGTTTTAACATTTCTTCTCTCTTGGGCTCTGTTTCTGAAAAAAAAGCGATGCCTTTGTTTCTAATGAAAAATAATCTTCCCAATGAGAAAAAAAAAAAAAAAACAGGCTTCCAAACTTGAATGTGATTTATATGGATGGCAATAAGGGCTAAGACTTGGCAAAGAGGTTAGAAACAAGTTTCCTTGTTAGAAGGTTGCAGAAGAGCATTCAGAGAAACAGAATGAACTGCACAGAAGATAAAGCTCAGCTATGAATTCTGTCACCTAGCAGCAGAAAGGCTGAGACAGCAGTTAAAGTTCAATAGGTGACATTAGTGGGAAAAGACGGTGTGTTCCCCAAAGCAAAGCACTGACCTGTCTCTGTACATAAACATCCTAGCCTTTGATGTAATTCTTCTTCCAGAGGACAGCAGATGCCTCATCTCCTCAAACACTGCCTAGCAAAAATTTGTCTCGGGATATATTTTAATGGGTTTATGTTGCCAGGTTGGCCCCTCTCCCCTTCATGATCAACAAGAAAATGCCATATCAATCTTCAAAGAGTGGAGTCCATAGTTTCTTACAAGAACTCTCATAAGTGTTTGCAGAAAAGCTCTTCTACCTCTCTCTCTTTGCAAGCCTACTAGCTTAATACTACACAGTCCTGCATTAAACATCTCAATCACTGAGAAAATACACATAGCAACACCAGTTTTGTCCCATTGGTTTACATTTGCTGTTAATATTTGGTGGCTGAAACACTATAGACACAGTTGCTGACTTATATTGTCAGCAGCAAGTTACTTTACCTGCATACATTAGGCCCAAAAGCTACCACAAGTGGTCCAGGAGGAATGTGAACTGGGCACCTTCAGGAAAGCATCTAACAAGACAAATTGTATTTCGATGTCAAGAAAAAGAACATCTCTCAATATTCTACAGCAGTGTGCTTTAACTCATTTGAGCTTTGAAAAGTATTTTATTTTTTCCTAGCTGAAACCTCAGTCATGTTTTTGTGGTGTGGGGATTTTTTTATTCTTTTTTTGATTGGTTTTGTTTGTTTGTTTTATCTGAGACAATCATTGTGTCCACAGATATTTTGAACATATTTTCAGATCTGGAGATGATACCTACAGCTTGTGAATATGTCCAGAGACTAGCTGTCCATGACTAAATTCAAACTACCAATGCTAATGTATCTGACTTTCTAAGGCTACCAATATTACTGAAATGATAGCTCAGTTTTCTGGAGAACAAAAAGGAAGAGCAGTCAAGAAAAACAAGACAAAAACAGCTTTGAAAGTGATCCTTCTCCAATGTTTTCCCCTCCTCCCCCCCTCCCACCCCCCCGCCCGTTAAAAGACAAGAAGAACTTGACTGTAAAAATGCAGTAACAGCCAGTGAAATGTAATGTGGCAGCTTGTTAGCTCTGCAGGGAAAGCTCTTAACACATACAAACTCTCAGAATTACACAGAGGGAACATATAATGAAATATAAATACCTAAAATTACTTTCCATTATGGGATTCAGAACTGCCATTATGGTAAAGATGCTTATTTTAAAAAGGAAGTACAATTTTTGTGTGGCTATTAGAGAAAATAAACCAGTTTGAAAACATTTTTATTTTTCACAACTGTGAATGGTCAAAATTGCAGTAACAGTAATATTGGAAACATCTGAATTGTTGTCAATGTTTTCACTCAAAAGAACACCAGTCCCTGGTAACTGAAAAAGAGGCAATATCACATCCATTTTTAAGAAGGGTAGAAAAGATGACCCAGGGAACTACCAACCTGTCAGCCTCACCTCTGTGCCAGGAAAGATCAAGGAGCAGATACTTCTGGAAGCTATGCTAAGGCACATGCAAGAGGGATATGATACGAGACAACCAGCATGGTCCTTCCTGAACTTGGCCATAGTGGCCTTCTATGATGCTGTGACTGCATCAATGGACAAAGGAAGAGCCACTCATGTCATCTATCTGGACTTCAGCAAGGCCTTTGACATGGTCCCCCACAACATCCTTCTCCCCAAACTGGAAAGATATGGATTTGATGGGTGGACTGTTAGACGGATGAGGAACTGGTTGCAGGATTGAACCCAGACAGCGGTGGTCAATGGCACAATGTTTGGATGGTGATCAGTGACGAGTGGTGTCCCTCAAAGGTTAGTACTGAAACCAATACTCTTCAATACCTTCCTCAACGACATCAACAATGAGATTGAGTGCACCTTAAGCAAGTTTGCAGATGATACCAAGCTGCATGGTGGAGTCAACACACCTGAGGGATGGAATGCCAGCCAGAGAGACCTACACAGGCCCAGGGGGCCCAGGAGAATCTGGTGAGGTTCATCAGCGCCAAGGTCTTGCACCCAAGTTGCGGCAACCCCACCATCCATACCAGCTGGGGGATGAAAGGATAGAGCACAGCCCTGCCAAAAAGGACTTGGAGGTACTGGTGGATGGCAAGCTGGACATGATTCAGCAATGTGGTCTCGCAGCCCAGAAAGCCAACCATATCCTGGGCGGCATCAAAAGAAGCACGGCCAGCAGGTCGAGGGAGGTGATCCTGTCCCTCTACTCTGCGCTAGTGAGACCTCACCTGGAGTATTGTACCCAGATGTGGAGTCCTCAGCACAGGAGAGACATGGACCTGTTGGAGTGCATGCAGAGGAGGGACACTAAAATGATCCAAGGGATGGAACACCCTTCCTATGAGGAAGGGCTGAGAGAGCTGGGGCTGTTCAGCCTGGAGAAGAGAAGGCTCCCAAGAGACCTGATAGCAGCCTTTCAGTATCTAATGGGGAGCTACAAGAAAGAAGGGGACAGACTCTGTAGCAGGGTCTATGGTGACAGGACAAGGGGAAATGAATTCAAAGTAAAAGAGGGGAGACTTAGACTGGATATATGAAAGAATTTTTTTACAATAAGGGTAGTGAAACACTGGAACAGGCTGCCAAGAGAGGTGGTTGATGCCCCATCCCTGGAGACATTCAAGGTCAGGCTGGACTGGGCTCTGAGCAACCTGATCGAGCTATAGGCATCTCTGTTCACTGCAGGGGAGTTGGGCTAGATGACCTCTGAAGGTCCCTTCCAACTCTAAAGATTCTATGATTCTACGATTCTAAAATCCAGGTATTGTAATTGCAGTGAAATATACCACAATTATGTGCTGGCCTAATGCAGTTCCTTGAAACACACAAATTAAATCTTTTAGAATAACTAGCAGTTAGTCATGAATTCAAGAAACACATTGTTACCAATATGCTTATTCTGTACTGACTAGAAAAATGTTGCTAATAAAACTAAATCTTAATATTAGAGGGAATGATTTTGATAGTTGTCCTAAATCTTAAATCAAACTCAGCAAAAAAGATTCTTATCTATCGACTGCATTAAATCAAAGCTATTTGTATCAAAAGCTCCAGTTCCCTTCTTATTTCAAAATATGTTTGCTCTGAATACATGATTGCTAAATGCTGCATGTAAAGTTATATTGGGGTAGAGTAGTCATTCATTACTAGTAAAATTCTAAATAGCATCTATTTAAAAGCCACTTAAAATGGCCATTGCTATGTGTACCCAATGCTATAGAAGTTTTGACTGACATTTTCAGATCATAGAATTTGTATTGTAGCACAAACAAAATTCACGATAAATTATCTTTGTAGAAATGCTGTAAACTAACCTATCACATTTACTCAATAAATGGGGTCTTCAGCCATGTCCTTCAGTTCAGCCAGTACGCACATTCACTATTAATGCCACATTTCCACTTTTTCTACAGTGCCTATGAAGTATTTCCATTTGTAGTTATTTAAAGTGTTCTAAGTTCAACATAATTTAGTTTAATTATTAATAAGTTACTGAGTCTTTCCTGCCACAAAACAAAGGAGTGAAGAGTGACTTGACTGATATCAGTATCTTCAGAGAAGGTTACTATACAAGCCATTAACAGACGTGTCTTCTTACCCTGTCAGCATTTCAAGGCTTTTGTTCCACTCCTTCTTCCTTAAGCAATTATCTTCACCATATTACTGAGGGCTGAGATGCATGCATTCTTGCTATGTGTGAAAACGACATGGTTCACAATTATCAATTTGTTACTGGAATCAAGCTGATGTTTTATCAGAGCCAACACTTATTATTTATATATATACACACACACAACTAAAGATGTTGAACCCTAAAAGAGGCACTGGGGAAAAAAACATTTTCTATGGTATGTTCCTGCTTTCCAACCAATACTCCCAATTTAACTGAAAAAAAGAAAAAAAAGAAAAAAGAAAAAAATCCACAAAACAAAAACAAACAAACAAACAAAACAAATGCAATCTGTTTTCTAAGTATCATAGATGGTTTCAGACATTTTCAAAGGTCAGAAACTGCAAACGTGAATAGAACAACCTTCTTTGTGCATTGGGGCAATGACTGACTAAAAAAATTCTAGAATTTATATGTAGGTAAACCACAGACTGCCCTTGCAGATTATTTCCCTCAGTTTTCTATGGCATGAAAGATTAGACATTGAGTACCTAAACAATTCAGCTGAAGAATCCAAACAGTGATTCACCACTTCCATCCTCTGCCTTATAATGTGTACCAGGATCGTATGATAACTGGAATGAAAACGGCTTTGGTAAAATTTTTCAGTCAGTAAAAAACTTACTGAAAACTGATCTTTTTATTTTTATTTTTATTTTTTAATAAACTAGCAAATACATTTTTAATTGAAATAGGAAAAAGATTGCTGAAGACTGAATTTTATGGAACAAAACTGTTCTGGCAAACATTTTCATCAGAAATATTCTATTTCATAAAATATCTTTGACAACTAACTTTCCTTCTGAAAAGTCAAATACTTGACAGTTTTACTACCTTGAAGGGTAGTGAATCCTTGGGCAAAGGACTGAGATACAGATTACAATAAGAATACTTCTAAGACTTCAGGTGCCCATTCAGCAATGGCTTGAAATGCAGATCATTTTGCCTCATCCTTTAAATCTGGGCAAGATTACTTGCTACATACCTTATTAAAAATAAATAAAATAATTAAGTAGAGGGGTAGAAGGACATCAATTATTCAAATGCAAACATACACATGCCATCTTGGAATGGTTTGTGCTTTTTGGTAACTGCTGAAATGAACAAAACAGCTGGATTTTCCTAACATCAAATAACAACAGATCAAAACAAAACTGTATTATGCCTACCTTGTCTCCAACACAGGTGAAGAACAGATGCATAAAGACAGGCAAAGTATGCAGTGATAGCTTTACAGAAACGTTCAGTGATCTGAAGCTGTGGGATTTTCCGAGCCTGAGGAGGCATAAAAGAATTCTTGCTGGGTTTTCTTCAGCAAATTTGTTCAGGTGGAGTTGAGAATATGTCAAAATGAATTTGTCTAAACTGATCTTAGTATAGATATGTAAGTATGCTTGCCTAGTGTTTGGGAAATTGGTGCAGTACCTTCAAACGCTGTTGGCATTGCTATGGGGAAAAACGCCACACTAGTGAATCCACATCTCAAAACCCTAGAAAGGGATGTTATCGGTAAAAGGAATTTTATCCCAACGGACTTTTTGAAACAGGTATTATGGAGTCTGAGAACCATAATGAAGGCATAGCCTAAGAGGCAAATTCCTTCAAGAAGGTGATGTAAAGACTGTTGGATTACAACTGTAGACTTGAGATTTTCACTTCATTTGCAGTCTTGGCATCATAAAATCTGCTGACTGTGAAATGCAAGGCTTTTAGAATTTTGCTTTCAGCTGGGAGAAGTTAACACTTTGCTTCCCATCTCTGTCTTCTTTTTCATTGGTGCTCTTGTGCTGTTACTTTCTCATACTGAGCAGTACTCACATTTTTCTGCTGGGAACCCCCACCCCAAATGTCCCCAAAACTCATGCCTTGTGAGCTTTCTTTCAAACTATAAATCCTTTTGTCTTTTCACATCCAGATTTTGATATGGTTCTTTTTTCATCAGAAGAACAGGTTTAAATTAGGTTAAAGTTAAACTTAAAGAAAAGACCTGGCTGCTTGGATCACTGTACTGATCATTTCCTTCTTTGCAAAGGAAAGATTTTGTACTTTGTACTAGTACTAGCTTTTCTAGAATGGCACAGAAGCACCTCCTGGAGCACCTGCTTCTCCTATGCCCAGATTTGATATCCCAAGGTATTCAGAACTAAAATCTTCTCCTGTTCTACTCCTAGGTCCTTTTACATGGGCATCAGCCAGCACAAAACAATCACTTGCAGTTTAAGTTTA
Organism: Penelope pileata; assembly: GCA_013396635.1. Taxonomy (NCBI): domain Eukaryota; kingdom Metazoa; phylum Chordata; class Aves; order Galliformes; family Cracidae; genus Penelope; species Penelope pileata. The sequence continues at coordinate 119,057 of WBMW01004697.1, read as the reverse complement.
AATGAGAGCTGGCAGCATGGAGACAAAATTCAACAGCATTATTTACCCTGGAGTACTTGTTCAGCTGCAAAAGCAACTGATTAAATGAGATGACTGAAAACAAAGACAGTCGTTCTATGACAACTCCTTCACTTTTCATGGCTAAAAAGTCAATTCCCTTGGAGAGAGTCTCATGGAAAAAAAGGCAAATTTCAGCATTTCCTATCGAACACATCTGCAATACACAGTGGAGGATGTGCAAAGCTGGGTCCTATTCTCCTGCTGCATAGTTTCTTCAGATACCTGGCAAAGAAGCTAATATAAACACTGGAAAATCCCTCAGACAATTCCACCACTCTCTTATGTAGGCAAAAATTGCATGACCTGGCTGCAGCATAAACTAAATGAGGGGACAGAGATAAACTGTAGAGTTGTGTGATTGCTTTCTGTGAAATAGGAACACAAAAAGGTCCATACAATGTTGGGGAAGGGAGATGTGGAGGTGAAGGAGACAGAAAAGGGGACCATCAGAGGTCTCCTTAATAACACTAATTATAAATTAAATGTTTTAAAATTAAACAACAAACTTGCTCAAATTTAACTTTTTTAGAAACTATTACTAACATACAGACTCTGTAGATCCCAACCTAAATCGCCTTGTGGCCTGTTTATGAGAGAGGTTCAATACTCCTCAGGCTGTTTCCACTCCAGCCAGTCCATATCTGAGTTTGACATATACTAATGCATTTTTTTAGCAAAGAACATCTTTATTCCTTTAAGAAGACTTAAGCAGAAGATAGTAACTACTGTAAATAGAGAATCTTCACCAGGCAAAATGATCCCCTTGTAAAAACCACCAGCATTTTATCTAAGAAGACCCCTATCAGCTGAACTTAATATAATTCATATTAGATATGCATATTACATATGAAGAGGCCTACTGTTTTATGAATGCAATTTTACCTTACTGGAAACAGTACACCTTAGAACATCCAGAGATACGCACTTCTCCAGGAAGGGAAGAGCCCTACTTAACGCTGATAGCCACTTTATTATGCTAGTGCAAATTTGATGTACTTTCACATATACTTTCTTAAGTATAGGGCTGTCTAAATTCATCCCTGTAAATCAGCTGGGCCCCTGTGCACACTGAAATCTAGTGCTTGCTCTCTCTCTCTCTCATAAGGTTATAGAAGCAGCAGCCAATGTGAGCCCTTCAAATAAACAGCAAGAGAAACTTGTAGACTTCTACGTAGGGCTGCTGGCACACGCTTGCTTCATGATGTCTCACTCAGCAAAAACTAATCTAGGATAAATACAGGTCAATCTGACCTGAAATGGATCTTAATTGAGTTAGTACAACCAGGTCTATAGTATCCCATTGCCATGGTCTGATTCACCCCATTAAAAACAGAATGAAAAAGGCACTGGCAACAAATACTGGCATTATGCAGCTTAGGATTTTTTTTTTTTTTTTTTGGAAACTGGAATCAAGTTCTGAGGAGTCAGCATAACATAATACTTAAAGGAACACAAATGTATCCAAAGGGTCAGAAGAGGGTCACAGTTTACATACCCATGGGGCAGATACAGGACTACGTTGTATGCGAGCCAGAATTTCTGGAATTAGTTATCAGAACAATATTACAGATGCCCTTCCCATAAATTCCCTTATTCAGAATTGGAAAATTATTCTTCTTTTACAAATGGTTTTCTAAGTCCATGCCAAGTACAAGAAATTTTCTTGCTGGTCAGACCACACAGTGCAGACCATAGCAAGAACGAAATAGAGGAAATCCAGATGTTTTTCCCTTGATAGTGGATTGTCACTGCTGGTAGATGCTTAATAGCCGTTACAAATATAATGCATATTCAAAATGCCATGATTGCTGCCCATGCTTTTGTATTTCCAAGCTTGGTACTTTGCTGCTGCATTGGGTAGCACTGATTTCATTTGTACTGTTTCATAATATAAGGCAGGAGAGTATCCTATAGGAGCCTTACCAACATTAGCATGAAAGGAAAAGCAAGACAACACACTAACAGAAGGTGCAAAGCAAAGAAGAAGAGATGTCCAAAGTAATTCATCATCCTCTTTGCTCCCCATCTTGGGTCTTTACCACAGAAATCACTGCCAAGTCAGCTGGGGTATTCACTGCAAATTTCTCTGCAGGAGAAGACTTAACAAGAAAGAAATTTTCTTACAGATGGAAATTTACTTGCTTCCAAATAGGAATTTACAATTCCAAACCGCTTTTGTATACATATTTAAATATAAGTGTTCCTCTGCATGAATTATATTAAAAATGATCATATTTTCCATTTTTGCTAACTTCTTTGTAAGAAAGGAATGTACCAATCCACAGAAAACATTGCGTAAGTGCATCTTTTTTCTGTATATCTCCCTGAGTAGCTTTTTAACAATGGTTAGCATTTTCTTCAGTATTACCATCCAACTCAGTGATTCTTTAAGCTCTATTTAACAGAAAAGCCAGATGGAAAATCAATCATTCACTGCAGAATGATCCTAATTCTGCAAGAAAGCTTTTAAGTATTTCAACCAAATCTGCTCATAGATCACATGCAAAAGAATTTATGCCCTTAGTTTGCTTACATGTTGCATTTTATCCAAAAAAAAGTAACAAGGCCTGATTGTTTCAGCAGTTGTATTCAAGTAATGCTAAAGAGTTTAGAATTTGACCCAAGCTTAATCAGTACAAATAACAAGTGGTCTTACCCACTTAGAAATTTATTAACTCTGATCAGTGGATTTCATACAACAGCTGCATAAAAATCAATCAACAATGCAACCTATAGAGAGTATTGCAAATGTTTGCTCACTAGGAAATTTCTGCTTCCTCTTTTCTTTACAAAAGATAACAATATTGCAAAAGATTGTTTAGTCAAGTATTCTAGTGCTAAAAGTGCACTGGTTGTATGTACACAGAGATCACTGGACACTCCAAAAGGAAGAAGAATCAGTCGCAGGTGTTTTTGCACTGATTAAATTTAGCCCAACTAAGTAAATGCCAAGCAGCTGCATTTCTCTCTTTCTCTCTCTCTTTCTCTCTCTCTCTCTCTCTCTTTTTCTTTTTCTTTTTTTTCCAATAGTCATGAAAAAGTACTTACAATTCTGACTACACACAGGAAAATGTTGAAGCATCACTAGACCAGAGTTTGAGTTAGTGCAAAATAGGCATCATCCCAGTGACCCACCATTCTAGTTCAAACAGAACAGCAAAGTGCACTGGTTTCAGGCTATCAGACAAGACACTCATAACAGTGGAAAGAAAATTGTATCCAGCAGTAGATGAAGCAGGTATAAATTCAAAATTATTCAAGTGTGAAGACTCACAACTTAATAGCAGACAAGAATACTTTGCTTCCAAAAAGGAACATTTCTGATCGTAATATGTGAGTTTTTAAACATGCATACAGGTTGAAGCAAAGCTTTATTTCTTAGACTTCTCTCCTTCCATTTATACTCAGACTGCGTTTACACTTCATAGGATTAAACTGACAGAAAGGTGTAAAAATCCCTTGCATATACATCTTTAGGTAAGTTGACAGATCACGTTTTCCATCATAGAACTTATCCTTGGTAGTAGATGAAAGCATTTCCAAACCACAGAAGTAAAAGCAAAGCTATTCGTAGATTTGTGTTAGGGAAAATCTGGAAAGAACACTGTCTATCCCTGTATAGCAAACTTATTTTTCAAGCATCTTCTATGAGATTGCTACATAAAGAGAAAGATCAAGCAAATTGTTTAGAAATCTGCCAACAACAGGGTATCTAAACAGGGAACAGAACCAAAAAAAGTAAGCAAACCCTAAACGATTTTTTTTTCTCTCAACTTTTAAGCAACAATCAAGGTCGAAAACATATGCGTATTTATATATGTGTGTATATCATGTATATATATACACTTAATACAGAACCAAAGTTTATTTTACTTCTAATTCTGGAATCTTTTCAGCTTTTCCAGATGACACACAATGTAAAATACAGGCTTTTCAAGCTACATTAAGTTCAAATTTCAAGATGAGAATTATATTTACTAGTACCTATTCCTCCATTTAATTAGAACCTGTTTAAGACTAAGAAATTTTTAACAGGGTGCCCCAATCTCCTGCAATAATGTTTTGTCATTCCCATCAGAAAGAACAAATTTTTAAAGGCTAAAAAGTAGCTTTACATTTTCAATTAAGTCATAGCTTATTTGCCCCTCAGAGAATACACTACATTTTTCACAAAAATCAGCTTCTCCTCTTGCAAAAGCTGATGCTCCTGATTACTGATCCTCCTTGTTTGTGGTAGCAATAAATAAATGAACAGGCCTATGTTTAACACTGCATTGACTAATAGCATTCTTCACTTCAGTAATGCTGTGTCAGTCTAAGAACACTTCATAAACAATTAAGACTCACAGAGTCAAGACTTATATTCATTTAACAGATGGCGCAACTGAAACACAGTAAGTTAATTGTCTGCCCAAGGTCACACAGCAAATCAGTAACACAGCTAGGAGCAGAATCCAGGTACACTGACACCCCCCCTCAGCTCCAGCCAAGCCTTTTGCATACTGCCTTAACACCAAAAAATGGTTTTCCCTTGTAGTTACTATGCACTGGATTTCTGTTGAAATGAGACAGAAGACAATAACAGTCTCTTTAACTGCCTTTACTTCTTCTACGGAAAAGAAACTTTGAGGCAGAACCTCACAATTCCTCTCAGTTTTGTTTTGTTTGTTTCTGGTTGTTTTTTGTTTTGTTTTTAAATAACAGAAAAAATTGCACACACACACAAAAAAAGGAGTAAGTTCAAAAAGCTTTCCTTAAACCCATTTCCAAGATGAAGCATCTGCTTATCATCTTCAGTCAGACGGCTCTCAGATGGCTCAGACGGTCTTCACTTCCATGCAGTCATTAAAGAACTGCAGAGGAAATCCTTACAGTATGTAGTATTAAAATTGCTCTGTCTCACGACTGATCTAAGCGTTTGCTGTGGGTTTTTTTTTTCCCACTTTTCTCATTTACTTGATCACACAGACATGTACTTCACATTTTGAAATTAGATCAGTCTTCTGGAGTCTGATCTTTGGCCTAATAGACCACATATCCTGTACTCTGGGATGGACTAGAGTAAGACAGTAGCCCACTGAAAATATTAACAAAAAGATGAGTTTCTAAAGTAGCAGTGGTGAGAAAAACAAATATCAACTGATTTTTTAAAACTATTTTTCTGTAATACATAATAATAATAAGCTAACTGTGAAGAACTTAATCACTTGACAGTGTGAGTGCTAATGATATGGCTAACTTGTGGAGAAACACAGTGTGAAATTTGAAGAATGAATAATTCAAAGAACTGATATACATATAGATTTATTTGGTGACCACTTATAGTAATGTATTTTTGGAATTCAAACTGGATATTATTGATAAAATACTTATTTGAGTTTTTAAAGATTAAGTTTCATAGACTGTTTCCCCAGGTGACCCACATTTATGTTTCTCATTCCCGATACACTTTCCACATTATAATTTTAATATTAAAGTTAATTAATTAGAACAAAATCAGAAAATCATGTTCTTAACCAGAGTTTAAGACTTTCATAAAAAGGGAAACCCTAAATCCCAAATTTCTTAATTTTTCTCCCCTTCACCCAAAGGTTGGCTCTTAATTCCACAAAATAGCTTGGAACTCAGGAAGGACAAATTCTGCAGTGCTGGGCTGCACTGGAAAAGGTTCTGAGTGCAAGTGCCATGCAGCATGGGGTCTACCTTTTCCATACTGTGGCATCATGTACCAGAAGCAGCTGGCCAACACGCAGAGATTGGTTCAAGCATCTGCCTGGGTGCTTGCTATCAAAGAGTGTAGAGATGGAGAACTGCAAGTAAACTAGTGAAGGAACAGGAGGTATGAGTCAATTGCATGAGCTTTATTTCTTCTGTGGGAGGCTAACAGGCTCGTATGCTGTCTTCCGAAGTCCTTTCAGTCACTTTCAAGTTGACACCAACTGCATATTTAATAGAAATACCGCTCTAGTCCATGATCTAACCTACTGATGGACTTGTTTGAGAGCACTAGGCTCAGAAACCTCTGTAATACATTTCTCCAGGGGTCTGTTAAATTAAAATGCAGACAAGAAGCTAGGTAAAGCTGGTTTTTAAAAGTAACGGAGGAAGAAATAGTATCTCATATACATAAAGGGGACCATAGTATAATAAATCCAGGTGAAAACTGAAGCTGCAGATCAATGAAGAAACGCATAGAATTGTTAGCAAACATTTATTACATGATTCCAAGTGGGTCCTGGGAAAGAAGAATATCACCACAAACATCAGATTCTTCCCTGTGAAAGACTACAGATTTTACCAACTCATTATAACACTTCCCCTTCTCCCCTCACTGTGAATGAAGTGTTAGGAATCAGAGCAGCAGTGGAAGAATGACCACAAACAAGAGGAAAATAGGTAGAAACCAAGAAGTACATATTACATTTTTAACTGCATTATTATTTGTCCTGGTTTCTGCTGAGATAGTGTTAATAGTGTTTTGGTTGTTACTGAGTGATGGGAGTGTGTACAGAGATGGACCAGGCCACCTGGCAGGGAACAGTCACCATCATGATGGCCTGAATTAAGCACGGGATTATTCCATACCACGTGACATCACAGCTATAAAGTTGTGAGTAGTTGGCCAGGGGCTGGACAGCACTCAGGGACTGGCTGGGTGTCAATCAGTGGGTGGTGGGAATCACAGAATCACAGAATCACAGAATTGCAGGGGTTGGAAGGGACCTCAAGAGATCATCGAGTCCAACCCCCTGCCAGAGCAGGTTCCCTACTGCAGGTTGCACAGGTAGGCGTCCAGGCGGGTCTTGAATATCTCCAGGGAAGGAGACTCCACACCCTCCCTGGGCAGCCTGTTCCAGCGCTCCGTCACCCGCACCGTGAAGAAGTTCTTCCGCATGTTGGTGCGGAACTTCCTGTGCTCCAGCTTAAGGCCATTGCCCCTTGTCCTGTCCCCACTGACCACTGAAAAGAGGTTCCCCACCTCCATTTGCCTCCCGCAACTAAGATACTTATAAACATGGATCAGGAAGTTGTGTTGCTAGTCAGCAAATGGTTGTATTGCTAGCTAGACATTAGTCAGCAGGTGCGAGCAATTGCACTGTGGATATATATACATCGTTATCGCATTTTTGTTTCCATTTTCTGCCTTAGCTTTTATCTCAGCCCATGACTTCTATACTTCTATTTTGTTTCCAGTTCTCTCCCTCATCCCACTGCAGGGGTAGAGAGTGAATGGCTGTATGATGCTTAGCTGCCTGCCAGGTTAAACTACAACACCTTTATTACAACCTTTTGAATATTAAAACAAAATGAAAAACATCATAGCGCACTTGAGAATTCTTTTTTTTTTTTTTGAACTTAAATCTGTACTAATAAATTATTAGATCTCAAGATTTCAGATATACTAGCACTAAATTCCTAAATTCTCAGTTTTACTTATAGAAGGTTTCCTTATAAAAATATTACAGCTTTCATAGTCTTGCTTCCTACAATACTTTATTAATTCTGAATTTCCCTTCTTGAAGTCTGATAAATCTATTTCACTTTTCTCTCTTATTCCCAAGGCTGGCTAAGTCTACCATTTTCTGGTTTCTCTCCAACAGACCCTTCATATTTTTAAATCAAATCTTTAGTGGTACAAATCAAAGATAGAGCAGCCTCTACTTCCACTTGCTACCTTCTGTACCAGTATTACTGAAGACCTAGTTAAATACCATATTTTCCAATGTATTCCTTCAGATAGATGTCAGGAAAATCTACAAGGTCTTGTATTGCAAGATGATTCTGCTGATTGTGCAAACATAACAAAAAGAAAAACTAATTTCCTGTCTTACCTCCCTTGGCATCACCTTTGGCTTCCTTCCTTCCTCATATTGCCCAGTGACTTGCACAGGAAGACTATTATACTATACATTCTGGATCTCATAGCAACAGTTACCAGCACCACATCAGTCCTTTGAAACAGCTTACCAAAAACTATGCCAGTTTGTTAAGTCAATTTAATATCAACTTCATTTAGGTAAAAACTTGCAAATCCTCTACTTTTCCAGCATCACTACACAAGCAGTCTAAGGGTGCTCCCACTAGCGTTTATAAATGATCCTTTGGTCCCAAAATTGAGAAGAAAAGCTTGAAGCAAGACTTATGGAGCTAGCATCATTCCTGCCCTTCAATCCAAATTATGCATTCAGTCTGGATTCTCACATGATCTGTAATTTCAAAACTATAATTTTCACCTTACACACCTATGCAATGGAAGACAATAAAACCTGACTTTAAAAAATTGCCATTGTTTTATTATTAGACAATATGTTTACTCAAATGTAATTTATTTGCTTCCCTAATTTTCTACATACAATGCTGTAAATTATCTGAAATATTCACTTTTGGCAATAAGACATTCTATTCTGGGGCATGCTCTCATTTGCAACTCTCACTTGATTTTTCCCCCACTGCTGTTCTAATGGTGTATATTTTTTTCCTTCCAATTCTAATAGCCAACTTCACTAAAAACAACACTAATCCACAGCAGAAAGGACTAGGCTGTTGCTATTTTTTAAAAAACTATATACAAGTTTTTTATTCACAGCATGCTTATTCTGTGCCAAATTAACCATAAAGTCTGCAGAGAAATTTTCTTTTGCTACTAAACAACCAAACACAATCTTATTTCATAACCAAAATTAGTTGGAACTTTTTCAGTTAAATGAGGTTTCATCTAAATGTATTGTCTTTGACAAAGCAAATATGTTTTCTGAAGTAAAAGCTCTAAAATCAGTTTTACTGATATTACTATCAGAAAAGGTTTGAGGAAGCTGCAAATGCCTTTTCTCACTAAGGACTCCCATGGTCTCCAGGATCATCTACAACAAAGCCTCTGCTCAGACTAATTCATAGTGACTGGTGATCTAAAGCTTGATGCTAAATCAGGCAGTAATGAAAGCTGAATATATGCAAAAGAAAAAAAAAAAAGAAAATTAAACCTCAAAAGCTGCCAGATTTAATCAGGAATAAAAATGTGTTTAGCAGAGGCATCTGATCTCTTCCTCTCAGCCTCCACCTTTCCTCACACCAAGCCCTTTACTAGCTCTACTAGTCCACTTTGATCAAGCAAGATAAATCACAAAATCCACTGAAAGTTCTAGTCCAGGGCATCCAGGGCTGAAACAGCATGGACTGAAAACTCTCAGATAGAAGCATATGGGTGTGTTTCCACAACTCTTACTCACAGGCAAGTACCATTAGTACCAACAGGTCTCAAACTGTCAAATTTAGATGTTAAACAGCCCTATGCTGAATATATGTTTTCCCTGTAAAGCCACCAGCATCTGCTAAACTCACCTTCTTAAGAGCATGATGTTTTTCAGAAGCAAGGTATCTGGATATTTTCCCTTGCTAGTTTGGAGCGTATCTTTATATTTACCTTTTTTCAGACTTACTGACAGTTATGCAGACCCTCAAAAGCTTTGGTGTTTGCTTTATTCTGGTAATTTTAGCCACATGTTTTTTCTCACTTTTCACTCAACTTGCCAGCAATGGAACCTATGAATCCACTTAATTTAAAATGTTTGCTTCCTTATGTGTACAGCAGATCATAATCTATCTACACCACTGCAGGAAAGCAGCCCTTTTCCCAGTGGAAATGCAACCAGTTTCCTGGAACAACCCCCTGCCAGATAGGTGAATTTTGGAATGTCAGCATCCAAACTAATATTATAGAAAGAATAATTCAACATTAACAGTTTTATACACTTATATAAGAATGCTTAACAAAGGTATTCTGGGGGTCATCCAAAATTAAACTTCTCTCCTCCCTTAGAAAAGTAGTTGAAAACTCTCATAGAGTTTTGCTTGGAAAAGCAGGGTGGAAAAAATATGTCAGCATACAAGAAACCTCCGAAACAGAAAAGCGTAGTGATAAATAGAGAATTTTGTTTTTATCCCAGCAGAGATTTATCACTGTGAGAGTCTTGTGACTTTGACAAATTTTACAATAATGAGTTGTGTATACAACCCACAATAACTGACAGAGAATAATATATTCCATCTGCTGGAGAAATCCCAGGAGGCTGACCTTCAAGGCCCAAAAGCTTTCACATTTTTGTATTTCTTTCCTAATAAAGTGTTATGAAACAGCTATTCAGTTCATTTTGTGAAGCATACATTACAGTGGGTAGCTGTTATTTGTAGATGAAACTCAAAAAAAAAAAGTCAGTTCCATTTGAGTGTTATTTGCTATTCTTTTATTTATATTAGTCTTTATGACCTACTACTTCCCTGACTCTTGCTATTATGAGTAACTATCATCTTGATACTTACGTGCCTTGTTTAAATATTACAGACACATTAAAGATGCCAGTGAGTTTATATGTGCCTTGTCATCCTGATAACAGACCCGGCCGCGAGGGAATAAGTATTGTACACTGCAGTTAACATAAGTAGAGGTAAAGCTCTATTTCTGAACTACAGAAAAAAATAATTATGGCTGTAATCTCAAGTGAGGACGAAAATCACCGAGGAGGTTCAAATCTGTGAAGAAAAAGTCCACCTTCGTGCAACAGAGAACATCATCGTTTTAAGATTTTTTTTTCAGTAAATCCATGTTTGCTTTAGTTGTTCATTTTAATTTCTAAGTAGTTGTTTTCGTTTTTGTGAAATTTCACATCAATCAAGAAAACTTACTGTGGAAGGACTTTGCCTGTCCATTCCTGCAAGGATGGTCAAGTTCTTAGAGATACTGAGCACACTACACTAGTTCTACCACAAACCTCAAGGTGCAGAACAAAGTTAAGAGCTGTTTTCCTTTTGAATTATCAAGTATTTGTTCTAAAATCTAGTTACCTATGATTGTCTTAGTTTCAAACAGAAGTTTCTTCTCTCATAGTATCTGGTATGAAGCTGTGTTTTGTTCCCAGAAGAGAAACCAAACTAATAACACCTGGCAGTGTTGAACACAGCCAAGGACATATTTTGTTCCTTAGTGAAGCAGTTAGGAGGCATAAGGAGCTGGGAACTGGGAGGGGACAGGACCAGGGCAGCTGACCCAAACTGACCAAAGAGCTATTCCATATCACATCACTTCATGTGATTTTTATGGAAGGGAAGTCTCTTGCTTGGAGGGAGGGGCTGCTGGCTAGTTGGGCATGGGTTGTTGGTCCCTTGCTTTGTGTATCATCTATTGTTTCTTATATATATAGGTACTGGTATTTCTTTTATTCTCTCTGCTGTCTTAGTAAATAGCTTTTATCTCTGCCCACAAGTTCTACCATATTTATTCCTTAATTCTCTCCCCTATCCCGCTTGGGAGGGGAGGGTGAGCGAACAATTGTGTGGGACTTAGCTATCTGCTGGGTCGAACCACAACACTACGGTATGTAAAGGTCTAGTTTCTACATTATGCACATTATACATTCATGGGTTTTTTTATGCACAAATGCACAAATTTCCATTAATTAATGTTGATTACATCCATAGAATTAAAGGAGCTCCTTTTCTCAAGCTTTCAATTCTGAGATAAAAAGGAAAGCATTTTTGCCCAACCTTGAAAGATACACCTCCTAAGCAACTTTTCAGCAAGTTAAGATGCTGTGTTGACATGGATACATAAACAGAATATCCTAAGAAAAACCTCAGTTCTCATGAAAAAGAGGCATCACATTATGCACTTCCTGAATCAAGGTACATCTCTCCATCAGGGAAATTTTAACTTTGTTTCAGTCTATTTTCTCCTGAGAACAAGGCATTTTCTTAGTGAGACTATTATTTCTTTACCATTGACAGGCATTTGTTTCAGGTTTCCGTACAGTCTCCTCTCATATCTGACAGAAGCAGCAGACAAGAAGCTGTTTCAAAGCAATAGCTCTGCTCCTCTTAGGTCAGGCCTATAAAATGATCTAATTCAACCTCAAGGTTTGCCATCATCTGTAAAACACCCAGCTCCAACAACCAGTGAATAAAATATTTTACTCCAGCAATGTTAAAATGGAAGCTGGAAGGGTTATTTTCAATTGCCTTTTTTATTATTATTTTTATTTTCTGCTTTCAGCTTTTTAAAAGAGGAAAATACGCTCTCATTCACAGGCTTGCATCCTAGCACTTCTAGTCTATTAATTCTGGCAAGGAGAAATTCACTGAGAGAACTCAGGTTTAAATTTCTGAGATATATCAAGATTGTTTAGTCAACTGAGCAATCGAGTTAGCCAACTACATCACTAGAAGCTTTGCAACAGAAGGAATAAATCAGAAAAATCAAATAAAGTGTGACTTACCCCTGTCACTGGCTGAGGAAAAAAAAAAAGAAATAATTGGTGAAGGAATAATATGCATGGATGTATTCTCAGAATGAGAATACATAAGACCAGCTATAATAAGAATGCAACAAGACATTTTCAAGGAAAAAAAAAATGCTTTCATTTTCCTCTGTTACCAAGCAATCAGGCAGAAAGCAAAAATGATACAGGCTAATCTTTTCAATCTTTTCCGTGGGGGATAAAGCTTTGCTGAGAACATTGAAGGAACACAGCTTAAGTGAAGAAATGTATGTAGACTAGCTGAGATATGATTACAGACAACATAGTCCTCAACTTCTTTATCCTCTTCAGTACTGTTAGAAGTTACACCATTGCACAACAATCCCCTCCCTCCTCATTTCTCTTCTTCAGTCCTTCACTGTCTGATGCAACAATACCATGATACACTCAGTGAAATCTGAAGTTACTTGGTCAGCAAGGGAAGCTGCACAATTCTAATAAAAAAGGTGTTGAGAATGAATGTCATATTCTGTAAAAAGGCATGTTTTCAAGGCAAAAACTTCATAAATCACACCATTCATCCCCTTTTACCAGGACCCTACAGAAGGGCTGGAAGTGCCAAGGAACAATGCTGTCAAAAATACTGCCATTGCTGAAAAACACCCTGATCTCAACACAGCGAGACAGAAGGAAAATCAAAATACAAGCAAGAACAAGAATGAAAGCCTATACTAGGGGAAGAAAGAAACCTGCCTCACAATAGCAGGTTCACAGCTGTAAGTTCCAAGACGCAGAAGCTTTAAGGTATTTCTAATTCCCTAGGAACCGCGTTTCTACTCTTACAAATGTGTTTCAATATGCTGAACGAGGTCTCAGCACCCTGCTATTCCATATCTAGCCATTTGCTCTAGCTTGAATATTATAGGTTGAATATGCTATAGCAACTCCAAAGTCAGAAATCAATATTTTTGATTGAGTTCCATACAGAAGACAATATTCATTCCCTCTGGAAGAAAAAAAATACTTAAAATATACATACTTATATTACACAATGCTGCTCCGAAAGTAATACTTCCTATTTTATTATGCTGACCCATGATATCAGAGGCAGATGTTGGTGGTATGGCAGAAGAAGTTGCACCTTCCCACCAATATTCCATTGCATTTCGTTGCCGTGGGACAGATGGCAGCAGAGGGGCAGTTTGACAAAATGGTGCGTGACATGGAAGTATGGATGAAGTAAAGGTGTGCAACCGAATTCCTCCATGTGGAAAAAATGACGCCCACTGACATTTATTAATGCTTGCCAAATGTTTATGGACACCAAATAGTGGATGTGAGCACAGAGAGGCACTGCTGAATTTCAGCAGTGGTGACAGCGACACGAAAGACAAGCCGCGCCCTGGACAGCCGTACAGCTTTTTACAAGCACGGCATGTAGGCTCTTCTTCATTGCTGGTGAAAATGCATGCCTAATAGCGGTGACTATGTTGACAGATAGTATTTTGTAGCTGAGAATTTTTCTATCAAATAATGTTCTTGTGCTCTTTATATCTGCTGTAGTTTCGATGGAAATAAATAGGAGGCATTATGTTCGGAGCAATCTATTCACGTCTACCTGTTCAAAAAAACTTCATTTTAAACAGTGCTATTTTATACCATAAGCTTCACTTAAAAAATATGGGTGAAGAAGAACTTGATAAACACGGTGGTATTTTAGCTCAGCGGTGAAATTCAACCAGTCTTCAGATTGAAATGCAACCACTCATAATAACACAGAGTATTTTAATGAAGCAATAAAGAAAACACTTACCAAAACCTCCCAGTTAATATAGGAATAGCTAAATATTTTATAACTAACACAATTTATTTGCACAGTGTTCAAGAAGATGATGTAAAAACAAAAAGATTTTTCCTGTTTCATTTTCCTTTTTTCAGGTTCTGTGTGAGGTAGAGTTTAATGGTGAAAAAGATTTCCATTCAGCTGAAATAATACAATAATGTATTTATGAATACATTCATGAATACATTCAGGAGGTATTCATGAATGTGTCTACCTCTCAAGTCATAGCTAAGTTACCTTTAGTATGCTACAAGGAGAGTTCTTTTTTATGTTTTCTATGTTCACACTACACAAATCTAAAAATTTCCTTTACTCCTGTCTGGGTTTGTTAACTAATTATACTTGTTTTGAGGCATCTTGTTTTACTGATTATTTTGAAATTATTTTTCACATACACTTTTCTTTCATCAGTTTAATTTCTCTTAGCACTCTCACTTAAAAAATGCTACTCTAAATGTAAATTACCTCCTGGTTCATCGATGTAGAAAGAGATGTCTTTTTTGTCTTCTTGTTCACCAACATGATTGTAAGTGGTCTGTGGAATAGACGAGGTGTTCTCTCCTAGGCTTATTACAGGTGCAGAACCATTACCACAGCCTAGTTTCCCCTTTCTTTTGGATCTTCTAGCCTGTGTGATTAGAAATCGGATGATATCAGATTCTACTATCAAAAGCAGAAAAGAATTTCACTGTACAAAAAGTTTATTAGAGCTGGATTTTTTTTTAATGTAACTGGAATTCAGTGAAAGTGTTACATCCTTGGTTAGCATTTAACAGAGTGGCTGATTCTAGATTATCATTTTAAATTTGGTAAAAGTTTCATTCTTAGGGGGAGATGTCTAGCACATTCTGAAAATCAGTTATCAATTAGAATTTCTCAAACCATGCCTGAGAATCAAGGCATCAAAAATACTAATCACTTGAGTATACAATAGCTTCGGTTTAGCTTTTCTTGATCACTAAACACATCACTTCTTTGAAGACTTTGAAACATGAGCAAGGCAATGGGCAGTCTTTTCAATTATAATAAAATTTCACCTGTGACCAGAAGGGCTGAATTAGGCAATTCAGGAAAAGAAGCCCTTACCCAGACCTCCAAAGTCAAAATTCTCTTGATTTTATAAACTTAAGATGCTACCCAATAAAAATGCTAAACTTTCTACAGGAATAATAATAATTTTTTAAAAAAAAGGCAAAATAAATAAATAAATACAATTTGAATTGATGTCATTCTGTGAAGGGTAGTCATAGAATCATAGAATGGTTTAGGCTGGAAGGGACCTTAGAAATCATCTTGTTCCAATTCCCACGCTATGGGCAAGGACACCTCCCACTAGACCAGGCTGCCCGAAGCCCCATCCAGTCTGGCCTTGAATAATTCCAGGGAGGGGGCATCCACAACTTCTCTGGGCAACTTGTTTCAGCACCTCACCATCCTCACAGTGAAGAATTTCTTCCTTCTATCTAGTCTAAATCTACTCTCTTCCAGTTTATAGCCATTACCCCTTGTCCTGTCATTATCTATCCTTGTAAAAAGTCCCTCCTCAGCTTTCCTGTAGGCCCCCTTCAGGTACTGGAAGGCTTCTACANGTTGAACTTCATGAGGTTGGCATGGGCCCACCTCTCAAGCCTGTCCAGGTCCCTCTGGATGGCATCCCTTCCCTCTGGTGTATCAACTGCACCACACAGCCTGGTGTCATCTGCGAACTTGTGAACTTGCTGAGGGTGCACTCGATCCAACTGTCCATGTTGCCGACAAAGATGTTAAACAGCACTGGTGCCAGTACCGATCCCTGAGGAACACCACTCATCATTGGTCTCCACTGGGACATTGAGCCATTGACCACAACTCTCTGAGTGCCAATTCTAGCCAATTCTTTATCCAGTGAGTAGTTTGTCTGTCAAACCCATATTTATCCAATTTATTGATGAGGATGTCACGTGGCAGTGTCAAACACACTGCAGAAGTCCAGGTAGATGACATCAGTTGCTCTTCCTTTATCCACTGATGCTGCAACCCCATCATAAAAAGCCACCAGGTTTGTCAGGCACGATTTGCCCTTGGTGAAGCCATGTTGGTTACCACCAATCACCTCTTCTCGATTTTCCACGTGCCTTAGTAGAGCCTTCAGGAGGATCTGCTCCACGATCTTGTCAGGCACAGAGGTGAGGCTGACTGCCCTGTAGTTTCCAGGATGTTCTCTTTTTTCCCTTCTTGAAAATGGGGGTTATGTTTCCCCTTTTCCATTCAGTGGGAACTTCACCAGACTGCCATGACCTTTGAAATTCAATAGATAGTGGCTTGGCAACTTCACCTGCCAGTTCCCTCAGGACCCGTGGATGGATCTCCTTGGGTCTCATGGACTTGTACACCTTCAGGTTCTTTAGGTGGTCTCGAACGTGATCTTCACTTACTGTGGGCAGATCTTCCTTCTCCCAGTTCTTACCTTCACTTTCTGCAATTTGGGTGGTGTGGCTGGAGCCCTTGCTGATGAAGACTGAGGCAAAGAAGTCATTGAGCACCTCAGCCTTCTCCATGTTCCTCATGACCAGGCCTCCAGTTTCCTTCCAGAGAGGGTCCACATCTTCCCTAGCCTTCCTTTTATCACCGATATAACTGTAGAAATTCTTCTTGTTCCCCTTCATGTCCCTGGCTAGATTTAACTCTATCTGGGCTTTAGCTTTCCTAATCTGGAAAGTCTTCATCTACTGTTGTGATTAGAAGTAGCCATCATAAAAGCCACACTTATACTGACTATATGGCCTATTACTCTCACAAGGAGCTCAGATCTAGGGCTACTTCACTCAATTCTACAAAGTACCACTAATCAGTTATTGGAGATAAACATCATCAGAGAGAATGAGTATTTGCACTCTACAACTAGCTGAAAGGAGGTTGTGGTAAGGTGGGGGTTGGCCTCTTCTCACAGGTAGCTAGTGATAGGACTAGAGGGAATGGCCTCAAGTTGTGCCACAGAAGGTTCAGATTAGATATTAGGAAAAATTTCTTTTCTCAGAGAGTTGTCAGTTACTGGCACAGGCTGCCCAGGAAGGTTATTAAGTTGCCATCCCTGGAGGCGTTCAAGGTACATCTGGATGTGGAACTGAGACATGGTTTAGTGGGTAATCTTGGTGGTAGGTGTACGGCTGGACTAGATGATCTTGGAGGTCTTTTCCAGCCTTGATGGTTCTATGATTCTATGACTGAAATCAACACAAACAATTGCAGGTTCAATATATTCATAAATAGGACAAAACAACTTGGTCCAAGTAAGTCAAAACTATTTTATTACATTCCATACTCGGTCTTTTGGAATTCATTCTTCTGTTCAGCTCCACAAGCAATTAAACAAAAGCACATTTGAAATAGGGCAAGAAAAGTAGAAATGGGCATCTATTTCAGGCTATGGATGCACTGCCATGAATCCACATACTTGTAAAGGCAAAGATCATAGGCTTTCATAGCAGAAAAAGAAACTAAGAATTCTTTAAAGAACAAAATATGACCATATGCAGAAGATAAATATACGTTTAGGTCTTTAAAATAAGAGGCTAGGTAGAGAAAAGAGAAATGAAAGAACCATTAACATTATTGAATTAAGGTTAACAATTCACAAGGAAGTTCAGGTTCAATAACAGGTTAGGAAGTTCAACTCACTAGAGAAAACAGAGAGAAAATGTTAAGGGCAAAAAACATTTTTTCCAGTTCTCCCACCAGGTACTGCAGTTCAGCAACACGTACTACTCAGTCTTCAGCCTTACGCCTTTCCTCCTGACTGTTGCACCTAAAGTTAAGGAGCAACTATTTTCACAGCACAATTATGTTCTGCTCAGCACTGTGCAGACTGCACTGCTGCAACAACAAAAGATGTATGTGCACGCAAATCACTGATAAAGCCACCTGTGCAGGCTGTGGGGAAATCATACTGGATGACTGACATCAGTGGGATCTCATTGCCTGAAGGCAGGCCTCTAACATCACTTTAGGAACCCCGAGTATTTGAGCTCTGCCCTTCAAGAATGAGTACTGAAGTCTAAGCTTACTAAGGTAAGCTTATCAGTGAAACTATTTACGTAAGTTTAGGGAATCCTACCTTAGCAAAGACTATTCAAACACAGCGCAGTTAAAGCTCAGAAATTTGCTTAAACTTCCATGTACCCCCAAACAGAAGTACCATGGAGAGATGTGCTCAAGCAAGACAAAAGTAGATAGTCTCAGTCAAACCACAAGTGTGAACATAATTTTTTAAACTTGTTTTCTCCTTTCTTCCTGAATAAACGACTCCAAAAATGAATGCAAAATGGGAAAATGATATTATTGACTTACAGTACCTTTGAGAAGATAAACATCAAAGTGAATAAAATTATGGAGAATAAGCATCTGTCAGACCTGCAAGGCAAATCTAAAAGTAGAAGGTGTTTGTCTCTTAAGAATATTGTAAGGAACATTAAATTGATCCTACTGTGGCATAAGAAAAACAAATATCCCATCAGATATCCCTTTCAGCTCTCCCAATTCTTTGGGCCAAGGATTCTGACAAGTTACCCAATCAAATGAAAACCAAGAACAGACTATATAACTTTTGCCAACTATGTTACCTGTTTTCGCAGAGGAGGGCTAGATGGCACTGGTGGTTTTTTGGGGTGTTGTGCAGGTGATGTAACATAGATTTTCCATGTTGCTGTAGAACTGTAGGATTTCTCCACTGCACAGCATTGCCACAGGGTCTATAATAAAACCCCAAAACAATACTCCCAGTGTATGAGCAGGCACTGTTTTGCAGGACAGGTAAGTCAGAATTTGCCACAAACCAAGCAGACAGCAACATCTTCATTTTAAACATTCAAAGGCTTCTGACTGCAACCACTGCACTATATCAAACAACATGCCTAATAAAATTCACTCTTCCCCTGGATACAGCTTCAGTGAAGGCTATTTGAACATGGAAATGTAGTCATCACAGCGATTTTATGTAAAAGGTGTGCTTTTTGTAGTATTCTCCTAGGAGATGGGGTCTAATACTGTCTACAGTGAAGAAAACTGTACTCCATAACAGCGAATCCACACAAGCATCATATAACACTGCTGCTCCCCTTCTTCTATACTGTGCCACATTTTAGCATTTGCACACCATGTTAGTGCATTCTTCATGAGATATGAAACATTATGCTGAGAGATTTTTCTAAACTGAGGCGCGTGAATACATGTACACATTCTTCACCTCAAAATTTGGAAGATGGATAGAACCTAAAGGAATATAAAAAGGAAATGAGCAATTAAAAATTCTGACAAGGATTTTACTATTTTACTAGCTAAAGTTTACTTTATCTGTATTCAACTACTGCCATCATGCCGGCGAATGTCAGGTTAGTGAAGCCTCCTGCATTCACTCATAAGAAGAGAGGGACGGGCAATTACCTAATTATTTTATAGAATCACAGAATCGTTTAAGTTTGAAGGGGTCTTTTAAGGTCATCTAGCCTGCAGTAAGAGGGATGCCTACAGTTAGATCAGGTTGCTCAGAGCCTAGTCCAGCCTGACCTCTCTGGGCAGCCTGTTCCAGTGTTTCACTACCCTTATTGTAAAAAACTTTTTCCATATATCCAGTCTAAGTCTCTCCTCTTTCAGTTTGAAATCATTTCCTTTGTCCTGTCACCATAGACCCTGCTACAGAGTCTGTTCCCTTCTTTCTTGTAGCCCCCCTTTAGATACAAAAAGGCTGCTATCAGATCTTCCTGGAGCCTTCTCTTCTCCAGGCTGAACAGCCCCAGCTCTCTCAGCCATTCCTCATAGGGGAGGTGTTCCATCCCTTGGATCATTTTCATGGTCCTCCTCTGGATGCACTCCAACAGGTCCATGTCTCTCCTGTGCTGAGGACTCCATATCTGGATGCAGCACTCCAGGTGAGGTCTCACCAGTGCAGAGTAGAGGGACAGGATCACCTCTCTTGACCTGCTGGCCACACTTCTTTTCATGCAGCCCAGGATGTGGTTGGCTTTCTGGGCTGCCAGGCCACACTGCTGAATCATGTCCAGCTTGCCATCCACCAGTACCCTCAAGTCCTTTTTGGCAGGGCTGTGCTCTATCCTTTCATTCCCCAGCTTGTATTGATAGTGGGGGTTGCCGCAACTCAGGTGCAAGACCTTGCACTTGGTTTTGATGAGCCTCAAGAAGTTCTCCTGCGCCCACTGCTCGATCCTGTCTAGGTCTCTCTGGATGGCATTCCATCCCTCAGGTGTGTTGACTACATCACACAGCTTGGTGTCATCTGCAAACTTGCTGAGGGTGCACTCAATCTCATTGTCGATGTTATTGATGAAGGTATTCTTGGGACTGAAGTGTACCAGAAAGTCTAAGTAGTTAAACACAGCTTATAAATTTACAATAAAGCCCAGAAACTGATTCTTGGATAGTATTTTAACTACTAGGCAACATTGCCTCTCTCTGTAACTCTCCTGTGTAAGTTATTGTTAGGGGTCTTACCTGAATTAGAGAAGCTGCTGCTGGGATTTGTCTGTTGAAATGTTTTTGACGCTGCTTCTGCTGCACTTTCAGGGCAAAACCAGACCCTAGAATACCCTAAATTTAAGTAAATTTCTGGTGAGACTCCAACATGGCTATATGTTTCTAACCAAACACATAATGCATGAAATAATTCACCATTTAAAAAAAGAGAAGTTCTGAATTTTCAAATATCAACAGTGATAGAAGGCTATTCACCCAATGAATAAAATTACAATCAGACACATTGATATTGGCATCATATAAGTTCAATAAATAGTATGAGTTTATTCCTTCTGTCTGTAAGTAACATCAGTCGCAGAGGTATTCACAAAACGGTAATCATATTTCAAAGGCAACCCTATGCAATAATGGGAGAATCAAATGCCAGTGTCATGTGGCTGATTTACACCTGTTCTTCACATCTGTTGATGGGGGTGTCTGGGGTGGAATGCAGAGTTACAGACAACTCCGTACCCACCCACAGTCAGATAACTCAGTCTGATTTTCCAGGCAAACTGAGTAACAAAAAAGTCAAAGATATGCATTATGATTTCAGCATTGCTATTAAATCTGATAGCAAATGAGAAAAATATGTAGGTCACTCCAAAAGTAATGTCTCCTATACATTACCATGGAAACTTCATAAACGTTCAGTAAGCATCAATGAATGTCAATAGGTGTCTTTTTCTGCATGGATGAATTAAATTGCACATCTTTTCTTCATAGACATTTCAATGTCAGATGCCATTTTATCAAACTGCCCCTCTGCTGCCATCTGTCGCTAGGCAAAAAAAATGTGACGGAATATTGGTGGGAAGGTTCAATCTCTACTGCCACATCACCACCATCTGCCTCTGACATCATAGGGCAACGTAGTAAAATAGGAAGCACTACTTTCAGAGCAGCCCTCACACTTTACTTCTTCTAATTGTTTTGATGTTGTTGTCTGTATGTTCCCTACTCAGTTACTTAAAGATCCAGGAAGCCCAGCAATAATGCTTTTCAGTACTATGCAGAAAACTAGAAGCAATTTTCTAAATTTCTGTTTTGTGGCAGAGCTTATTTTTTATGTAATCATAAAATAGGGAAAAAAAAAACAGAAAAAACAAAGGAAGCTTCATCTCTGCCACCAACATGCTGATTAAAACAAATCTCTCCCATTCTTTTTGTCCCTCAGTTCTTCAGAGTAGTGAAAAAATTACCTCCTTCCTAAAATATTTATCTCTAAAGAAAATGTTTGTGATAGAGAGATAGCAGTTTTATTCATTTTTGTGTACACACAAACATATGCACATTTATGGATGCGTATGTGTGCAAACATTCTGAAACAACATCCAGCCTATTATTCCTTATTGAAGGTACTAATTTAAACCTGTGTAATCCAAGTCAGACACTTAAAAAAATGAATCCAAGTTCTACTTACTGCTGGCAGAGCAAAGAAAGATATAGCAAATACTGAGAAACAGGAAGCTATTGTCTTCCCAATCCATGTCTGGGGTACTTTGTCTCCATAACCAATTGTTGTGACTGTTACCTATGACAGAAACATAGATCTGATTCACTTCAATGCAGTATATTTTCTTCCCCAGGGCGGAGTGTGGGGAGACAGAAAAAGAAAGAGGAGTAAAAGGAGTAGAGCTGTATCAGGAGACACAGAATTGACAGTGTTTGGATCTTTGCATAAGGAAACCACAGGAGTACACTGAAGATCACTGTAGACTTATACAACACTAGGCTGGATCCAGCATGACTGCTCCCAGATTATCTCTGGATACGTCCATCCTCCCAAATTGGAAGGATAAACCCTATGGGCTTCAAACCACAGGCTTGTGGCATTTGTTTTTACTTTCATTTTTAAGATATAGTTTCACAGGGTTGAGATGAAAGTTTTGAAATCACTGACTCATACACAACAGATACACAAACATCTGCGACAACTTGCAGTCAGGCAGAAACCACTAGCTGTGTCATGGTAAGCTACTCACTGTACTGGCAGAAAAGATAAGGGACAGAACCAATATCACCACAGCAGAATCATCATACCAGGATGAGAAACATGCAACCATTCCAGAACTCTAACTCCCAAAGTAAACATACCACTAGACCAAGAGATAAATACAGATGAACCCCATGCTCTTATTCACTCTTTTTTCCACCTCCACACATACATTTCTTTGTAACTCAAAATTATATTTAAGCCATGAGGTACATATTACTGTACCTGGCTCTGTTCCTAGCCTGTCAGGATACAGCTAGGTGCTCCTTAAGGGACAGGGAGCCCAGAGCCAAAGGAGACAAAGATGTAGAAACAGTGGCCAGGTGCAATCAAGAACCTAGATCATAAGGCAACATCATTTTGATGAGGCATGTCTAAGATCAAGCTAGGAGGTCCATCCACATGTCAGCATTAGTGTAAGGTCTAGTTCCTATCAGGCAGGTCCACAACGATGAGATAGAGCCGAGTTCAAATCAAAAACTCAGCCTGCATGTTGAGGTCAGGATCAATGAACTCCCTGAGCCAAGCACGACTGCAGATCTGCTGAAAACTACCTGTGCTCCAAGTGGAGTTTAGGCACAAACTAAGTTTAAATAGCACCTCAACAGGATAGACCCACAGCTACATACCCCGCAGATATAGCAGCCACATTCAGAAGAGCACAAATCATAAGGCAAGGAGGCAAGTCTTAAGTCTAGAAGTCAGCCCAAGGGTTGTGGCCTAGATCACCAGAACAGGACCAAGCTGAAGGCCAGCTCCCTCCTTTTCACCACAGCTCAGGCAGTGGACTAGTGAAGGGGGGTAAGCTCAAATGGAGCCTCTGGGACATAACCGTGAGGGGAGGCTTCAGGTGTGTCTGGTCAGGACCATTTAGGCATGTGAGTACTCAGAGCCCCGATGCCATACATTGCCATACATACTGTTGCATGTCAAAGATGATTTCAATCCATGGGAAGTGGAAAGCTTCTAGTGAGGAAAGGAAAGCTCTTGTCACCAATTTCAACTGTTTGGGAGAGCTTTATGTAGAAAAAACGTGCTTCTGCTGGGGAGCCCCAGACAAAAATCTAGTCCCCTTCTCCTCACTTTGCCTTGAGTAATAGCAAAAGTACAGCCAAAACAGACTCACATGAAACTGTAAATCTACACGGACAACAAAAGTGGGTGCAGAAATACTGCCTTCTATGGGAAAAGAAAAAACAACTATTAACAATACAGGTATAGGAAGAATACATTTCCCACTGATCTGAGATCAGTTCTACAGAATGTCAGAAGGAAAATTTGCAGTGAAAAACCTGACCAGCTACTATCAAATTCAGTTTTTTCCACGTTCAAAAAAATTAGACCTGTGGTTCATTCACTGTAAATTTCTCACTTGATTGAATCAGCTTTGTAGCATCTTTATCCTCCAATGAAAATTGTTATTTTGAACTGCCAGCTGCTTTCAGCAGGGATCCTGACTTGCCAGGTGCTTGTCCAGACTTAGTGCAGCTTGTCCCTGAAATGACTCAGTCACTGAGCACTACCACCAGTGCAAACAGATGGGTTTGCCAGAATTAAACCAGACCCCCAAAATTCAACTTTGAAATGCAGTATGTGTCAGTGGGGAGCGGAGAAGTTACAACTGTGTTTCTTTAATAGCACTTCAGATCCTCAATGTGCCCAGATGACCTCTTTTAAAGTCTGGGATTTTTCCTTCCTTTTCCTCTCATTTTTTTCTTATGAAAGGCTTCTTGGTTTGTAGGATTTTTTATTATTATTTATTTATTTTTTTAAGTTCTCCAGCACTCAGGACATAAAAACAAACTGCAGAAATGTTGAGTTATTATGGAAGACAGCATGAAAGCCATAACCACAGAAAATACTGTTTTTCATCTCTATAGGAGGCATTTCACTGGCAGGTTCTTGCAGGTTCCTGAACATGTCTCAGAAAATTTCTCCCTTGCTGCCTTAAGAGGGTTCCTTCTTGATAATCTAATTAGTGCACTGAAGTATGTGGAAAGCATTATACATAATGTAATTCTCTAGCTTTCTTAATTACAATTAGAATTTTTTTTCTACTCGTACATGCAGACGTTATGTTATCTGCTTAGGGAATGTTTAATAACTAGGCTTTGGAAAATGACACCTGCTTCTTAACACAGATTTACTATGGCACATTCCATCTGCCATATACACGATCTAGTGCAGGCTCTGAAAACATACATTCATACTTCTGAAAAGGAAGAACCCTAATTTAGTAGAAGACAACTGAACTTCTCACATGCTTTAAGACAGGCAGGTGTCCTGAAGTTTGAAGAATCAGAACTGAACACATCAAAAAAATAAAGAAAAAACCACCCACATATTAAAAATAAAGGAGTTCAGACCACTACCTCTGGCATGGAAATTTACTACTGGAAATTCTGAGCAATTGTTCCCAAGTACTTCTGCCAGTTAACATTAATTTACTGTAGATACTTTTTAACTCAAGTTCAATGGTACAGAACAGTCCAGTTTGTAGCAAAATTAATAAGCATTGCCAACAGCAAAAGACAAGAATGGAAGGACCAACAGTTGAGATGCCTTCTACAAGCCCTTATTTCCTCAAGAAAAGACACTCTGAAAGGACAGAAAAACTGCTGTTACATGGGTTGCAATTCCGGCAGACTGATGGTTTTGTTGGAAATGTTTTTGTATGTGTTCTAACATGCTATAATTTCTGAAAGTGGCTTCATAAAAAATACCACAAGTCTGATATTTCTTTGCAGTTTAATCTGCACGCCTGCCAAATGTAGGTAAAACAACCTTGCATTTAACTGGAGAGGTGAACCTAGTTAGCATTTGATTCATACTCTCTTTCACTCTTTATTTTCTCTTTTCTTCATATTCAAGCCTTTCAGGTCATTTGTATCAAGTTCAGCAAGCTTGCACTTTCTGCTCAAAGCAAAATGTTATTCATAATACATTCCATGGTTTTTGTCAGACATATAAGACTTTCAAATACTTGCTACCAAGATTTTTTTTCCTGTGGTTCACTTTTGAAAGGCAAAAGTGAAATCAAATTTCACTCTGTAATAACTCCACATCTGTGTTTCTATGTTACAGAAGATTTGAAAAGAAAAAGAAACTGATTCACTTTGACCTTTGTCACTGTTCTCAGCTGTGAACTGCACCTGCACCGTGACTCACTAATGCTGAGGAGGCCTAGACATCTGGAAAGCTTAAACAACAATTTAAACAGTGTTCTTCGTGTGCTTCACACAGCTACAGAAAGACAAAGCTGATTTTATCTTGCTGTTATACAAAACAAGTCAAGTTTTGGAAAACGACAACAAAACCCAGTGAACACTTTGAAATAGAGATTCCAAGTCATCTATCTAGGCAAGGCAAAGCAATGAACATTTTAAACCTTGTGTTCACAACTAAAATCTCTTGAAATTCCTTAAGCCCAAAACGTTAACAAAATATAGTTGCATAAACACATCCACATCATACCTTTTTGTCCTTAATTTAATACTCTACTCAAATACAGGCCATAGCTATTTCGCAGTCTATATCTAAACATTCAATGGAATTGATAACGCAAATGCTGGATAATTAGACCTTAAAAAAAAAAAATTAAAAGGAGGGAAGGGAGAAAAAGTGCTTCTGCTGCACATGGAAGTTAAAAAGCACAGATAGTTCTGGAAGTGATAGCCGGAAATCCTTTTTTGTTTGTTTGTTTGTTTTACACTGTACCTAGCTCCACTCAATTTGATAAGGGGTTTCTCTTCCAACCCACTTGAGTCTGAATTCGGACATTGCTCGCTGTTTGTGCTTACAGGCCTAGAAATGACACACCGAGTACAGGCTGCAGAGCAAACATGAATCACCATCCTTTAATGATTGCACGTTAAGATTTTCTTATTAATAAACTATATGTAATCCTCTTCTTTTATTGCTGTCATGTTAATTACATGGCACTACATACCTCTTTGGAACTTTACTATGCTAGAAAATGTTATGAGGTATTTCACATTGATTTAGCTGAACTAGCATAAACTTCCAGGGGAGCCCTAATGCTCCTGAAGTTCCCATAAGCAACTCCACTTTTAATTAGAGGTACTTTGCAGACTATTCATCTAGACCATTGGTAAAAAAAGTAGTTGCGTTCCACTGCACTCAATCATTTGGACGCTGGTATTTGAGCTGAACTGCTCAATTAATAGCAGAATAAGTGAGCCTGTCTAGAGTTTGTTTTCTTAAAGTAGACAGGGGCTGTCTTTCACAACATCAATTACACTGTAATTGTTTTACTTTTACATTTAATATATAACACAATCTGTTCTTCTGGGATATTTATTCCTTTCCTTCATTAGTTATAGGTCATCACATGTCTATACCATGAGGCTTTATGTTCTACTGAAAATTTTATCATATGTTTATTGAGGAGTTTAACAAGTGATTCTTGTACAGGTTAGTTCATGGTTTCATTTTCTTTTCCCCTGCAGGGCAGATAATTAGGTCCATCTGTCCATTTAGGGTTTTCTTTTCTTTTTTACTAGGCCCTTCTTAATATGTACCGTTTTGCATAGGCATAGGTGATAATCTGCAAACAAAATGCATACCTGTCAACCTAATTTCAAGAATTTAATGCTAACTAGATTTTTATGCTGAATCACTTAAAAAGTGTAACTACTTCAGTAGTCTACATAGTATTCTACCATAGCAGAGGTAGCCTTCTACTTCATTAAGTAGAGTCTTACACAGCATCTAAGGATTAGAAACATACATCTACTAGGAACATTTAATCTGTCTTCCCAGACTTACTCGTCAGTTTATTCGGATGCAGAGAAACAACTGGTTTATTACCCAGTAACTATATTAGCATTTTTGAAGTCTATCATAGACAATATATGCAAATATTGTAGACAATATGCAAATACAGTTTATTATATTTCAAATCACTCTTGACACATATGCTTCTCTCTCTCTCTTTCTCTTTCTGGAAGTTGGTGGCTCTGCATCTGTTCCAGTACTGTCATTTTTCTTTGTCTCTAGCACGGATGTGATGAATCTCTTTGGGTTTGTTATAACGATGCAGACAACTCATAAAATACATGAGGTTCTGTAGTGGGGAAAACGGACCGCATGAGCAGAGATGGTTTCTGCATGAGCCGATAAGGGGGAAATGTATGACTCACACTAAGTAACATGATGAGAAGAGATATACAAAGACAGTGTAAAATTTGTGTGGTTTCTTATTCCATTCGTAGCTATCTATTTCCTTTTCAACTGATTCTGGGCATGCACACCAGTAACTACCACATCGCTCTTATATTCCCAGTTCCCCCTTCATGATATTTTTTCCTTTATTTAAGTAAAGATTTGCACTGACCCTGACTGCTCTCCAAAGTAGGTGATGAGTTTGGGAAGATCTATCAGTTGCTTTTGATGGAGCTATTTACCATTACAATTAATTACAGAATCATTTAATGAACAGTAACTTGCAACCTGCATCAAGGTCTGTGTTATTACTGAGAGGAGACTTTGCACAAAGAGATCCAAACATTAAAAGTCAGGGTCAGTAACCCAGCTTCCACAAAAAGAATATACTTTTAAAATTATGCACCTTTTGCAGGACATTAAGTGGTATTTAAAAGAAGTGTAGGACACAGAGGATTCTTACATTCTTTCCAGAATGTGGATTTCAAAGTGGACTTTTTGTATGGTAAGATTTTAATGAACTTGCTAAACAATTGGTATCATACTTTCATAATTAAGTTTAACACCAAAATATGTAGGTTGCCCTGAAAGTAATGCCTCCTATTTATTCCATGGAAAGCAGACCACATAAAAAGAACATTATAACACAGTTTGATAACGCAAATTCTCACCTACAAAACACTATTTTTAAACATAGCCACCACCATCAGCTGTGCATTTTCACCAGCGATGAAAAAGAGCCTGCATTCCATGCTCATAAAAATCTGCGTGGCCATCCAGAATGTTGCCTGTCTTTCACATTGCTGTCACCACTGCTGAAATGCATCACCCACCACCTCACTGTGCTACCATCCACTGTTTCGTCTATATAAACATTCGTCAAGTGTCAAGGAAATGTCAGTGAGTACAATTTTTTCCGTGTTGAGGAATTCAATTCCACACCTTTGTTTAATACACTCTTCCATGTCAGATGCCATTTTGTCAGACTGCCTCTCTGACACCATCTGTCACATGGCAACAAAATGTAATGGAATATTGGTGGGAAGGTGCAACCTCTACTGCCATACCACCAATGTCCAACTCTGACATCATGGGCCAATGTAATTAAAAATGAGGCATTACTTTCGGAGCGACCTTTTAATTGCTTTTTTTTTTTTTTTCCCTTGGTGTCCTTTTTAAACAGTTGCCAGAATTCCCTACCCAAACATGTTCTACAAAAAAAGAAAGGACAGATTTTTGGAAAAGAACAAAGCTTCAACAGAAAATCTTGCACATTAAATCTTAGCACACATTTTCCTGGTAAAGACTTACCACACCCCACCAAAGAGCATCAGCATAGCTGGAGAAACCTGTCCTTCCATCCCCATCAACTGCATCCTTCTCAGCAAGATAAACAAAATAGGAGGAAAAGATTAATCCCAAAAATCCAATGTATAACGTAGTTATGAGCTCCTGTTAAAAGAAAACAAAAATGAGCGCACAAGGCTTAAATCTCATATTTTCTATTAAAAACCATTACAAATATCAGCGCAGTGGGGAGAGGGCTGCAGCATGATACAAAATTAGTAAGTTTTATTTCAGGTATGAAATTTGCTTCCAGTAGAATAGGAAAGTCAATGATTTGTTTTCTATTTGTATTAGACTAAAAAAAAATCAAGGAGAAGCTGTCGTTTATGTGGTTATTTGGGCAGCTAAATGTAGGGTGGGACTTCTGTCCTGGTTTATGTCCTTTGAGTGAGATTGAATGGTAATTGTTCCATTTAATTGTCCACTCAGAATACCAAATGTTAATAAATTTTAAAGTTAGTAAAACACAGGAAATTATATTATAAAAACAGTGCTACAGCACAATAAAGAGGAAATTCAACAGCTAGATTTGAGGGAAATTATCTTAATTACTTCAACTTCACAGCATTTCAATAGTTAACACACATTATTCATTATTCTATTCAATCATTGGAGCACAACTCTATGATTCTGTGATTCCTTTGCATGAATTTAGCAATTTTCATTCAGAAATAACGTAGTACTAAACCTTCACTAGCACCTTCCTTAAATTCTTGACGGAGTATTTTCCTTCCCTTGGATCCCAGACAATATGGGAAGTAAAACACTCCCACAAGATAAATTTATAATTAAAACCTGTCTAAGAAGAAATGCTTCTGTTTATGAAATATGTCAGGATTTCACAGATTTTCTTTAACAGTCTACACAAGTTCCTTCGACTATGTGTCAGGGAAGGTTCACATTTTATAATCAAATTTCCTTCAGATTCTTTTTTTCTTTCTGTTCAACTTCCTCATAGGAGCTTTAAGGGGAAATGCAATCCTGTATATACTCTTCCTTCTGCTATCGAACAAATTAGAATCTAGACTTAGCAAGTTTTTTAATCAATTTTGGCACAAATCAAAGTAGGTCTCTTCTCTGTAATGATGTAATAATTATCTAAACTTTGATAGCATTCAGTTTTGCTCTTAGGTATGTCTTTTAATCTAAGCCACACCTATGTGCAGGTCTGTTTGCCAAACAAGACAGCTGAGAGAGGAAACAAAACTTGAAATTTCAATAGTTTATGTTTCTCATGTTTGTGCTGGTCAGTGTTCTTTTCTCATTGTTTTCTGTAATGATAATGGCATGCTGTGTACTTGCAGCACCTCACTGCTCTGAAAATAAAAAGTTCCTCGTGTTTACAGTTGTAGTTGACAGTATTTGCTTTCCTCTATTTTTTTTGAACACTTTGATTTACCTGCACAAAGCTTTTTCAATGCAAGAGACTAAGGTGTTTAACACCTTAGACTGTATGTTCAGAATTCCACAGAAAACTACAACGGAAATAGAGACTAATTTTTGTTCCTTGCAGAGTGAGAACACGCTTCTTTCATTCTCAGTAAATACAGGACTTTCTTCCACATCAGCAGAAATCTTTGAGCAGAGCTACACTTGGCATGTTGCTTACATCTCAGATATTAAGAGATGCCTATTATTGAGGAATGGCCAGCCTTTCTTTCTTTCCTTTTGTCTTGGAGGACAGAGTTAGAGAGTAGATGATAACTGGAAGATTGTTGTGTTGCGTTGACTTTTTGAGAAATGAGCAGAAAAACATGCTTTCCATCAGTGCTATTCAAAGGCTTGTAAGCTTCCTCTCAAAGTGGCTGAGATATCTACAGTGCTGCTTTGAGTTATTTCATAATTGGAACCTCTCAACTCCAGTACCATTGATCTGAAGATTGATTACATGAATTGTTACGTGAATTTGGGATCCAAATGCAACTGTTTTAGATTTATTTTAAGTGTCACTCCAGGTAACCTATAATATATACAAAGGCAATTTACTACATGTCCATACTTAATTATTAAGAACAATGGCAGCAATCGAGTATATACTGTATTTAAGAGACAGACCAGATTAAAAAAAATACATGCTTCAAAAATATGGATGGGGGGGCATCTACCCATGCCAAGTAGTACAAATTGATATATAATCTAAAAGGAAATTATATTTTGCAGAAATCAGACCTTTACACTTCAAACTGATATTCATTAAAAAATCATAAGAACTTAAGAATATAGAACACTGACTAATACTAATTACTATTTTCAGTAAAGACTTCCATATATACACAAAGGAAATGACAAGGACAAAAAGCACATGCGAACATAGGTAAATTTGAATATTGAGAGACTGAAGTAAACACATTTTTGTAACTTAGATCACAGAATCACAGATAAATTTATACGTTCAGTTACAGTATGTGTCACACAATATAAAATTCAGCACTCATGAAAAACACAAGAAAACCCCAAAACAACAACTTATGACTAACCACTTGCTGAAAGCAGTATAACAGCTCACAAAACAAGGTGAGGAATAAGTGAAACTCATTGAGAGGCACATAAGCTGGTGCTGGATGGGCTAACTCTATTTTTCAGTAAGCTGCATGATTTTTCCATGTCTTTCCGTCACCACATATGATTCTGAATCATGTTTTGTTGCTTTTGGCAAGAAATATTTGCATACGCTCAACCGGTTGAAAATAGAAGAGCATCCTAGCCAAATTGAGCCTGAGTGAGCTAATACAGCCATATGTAAAATTCCAAAACACATGGAAAACATTGGTGGAAACTTTAGTAAGCTCTTTAGGGTCCACAGAGGTCCACGTGCTTGTTATTTTCACAAGATGTGAATTTATTTTTTCCATGTTGTTTAAGGATTGAAAGTCCCTTTTTATTTTTTGAAAGAGTACAAACTCAAATTAATGAGGAAAAATCAGCTGAGGCATTTCTGTTGGGTTTTTTCTTCTGCATTTTTTTTTTTTCCCAAACAAAAATTTCTTTAACAGACTGGACGGGAATAAAAGTTCCATTTTTCCTTCCGTTTGGTAACATGCTAGAGTTTCAATTACATTTGTCCAATGTCAATACAGAACTGTACGATTTTATTTTATTTTTATTAATGTGTGAGTGTGTGATCTGCTTTGACAAGTACTACCGACCTGTAGAGTTTTATATATGTTTATAAGCACTTCTTTGGATTAGCAGAACTTCAGGTACATTTATTTATAATCCACTTCACCAAGGCTTTTGTTTTTCTCTTTTAACCATTGAGCATATGTTTGTGACATTTAACACTTAAGCATTTTATTTTGAAGTTGGTATTTCCAGATTCTTGACTGATACTGTGCATATGCACAGAAAAAGTTCTCTCCAACACTTCTGTCAGTAAGGTTAGCAAATGTTGAGAACATGTATTTGGATTCCAGTTTTGCCCTAGCTAGATATCCAGGCAATGTGACCACACAGACCTGGAGCATAAAACCTCATCCTGTTGTCGAGATGAAAGTAGACTTCATTCTAAATCATTTTTAAAAGACTATTTAAAATAAGGACTTCACTGTGCATCAATGATGCTAAGCCATCAAGACATAAAATTTCCTACAGCACCAGGGAAAAAATAAAAGGAAAAAAAAGTAACATAATAAATGAATCTTTTGGATTAAGTACTTTGCATTCTCTGCCCCAGAAGAGCACTAGGGGAAAAAAAAAAAAAAAAAAGCACACAATTTTCTAAATAGAGAATGTAGCAAGAAGCAATGTTTGTGGAATTTATAACTATAACAACATACAATCATATAAGGGTGGTTCTTTAACCTGCTCTTTAAGTCTAATGTAAAATGTGTAGTACAGTGTTAGCTCTCCACAGCATGGTATGATGTGTAAGATTTTAAGACAAATAATAGAAGTTTATTATAGTTCATTATAGATGTCAGCTCCATGAAACACCAAAAATAGCTATTCAGCTAGTCATTTTTAAAAGTTTGCACTAAAGCATTTAAGCTTTTCCACTTTAATGAACCTTCATACAGTGTAACAGTTTCAAAGCTTTAGCAGACAAATAACTATTTACAGCCATGTTTACCTCTGTGTTTAACTGTCTATATCCTTAAAAAGTTGCTTTCCTTTCACATTATCATAATGGTATTTTTTTTTTATAGAATGAATTAGAAAATTCATTTTTCAGGATAAGAAGAGAGAATGATTTAAATAACTGATTTGTTCAATCAAGGCATTTCCACTTGTGTTTGCTTTTCCACTGAACAGTCAGTCTAGGAGAATATCTTCTGTGAAGGCAGTGGACGCTATTTGCAATATGAACAACCAAGAGCATAATAACACGATTTGAAAGAGCAAATTCTCAACTACAAAACATTATTTTTCAACATAGCCACCACCATTAGCTATGCATTTTTGCCAGCAATGAAAAAGAGCCTGGATGCTGTGCTCATTAAAACCTGCATGGCCGTCCATAACGTGGCTTGACTTTTACATCGTTGTCACTACTGCTGAAAAGCACCAACATAAACCACATGCTGCTATCATCCACTGTTTGGTCTCCATAAACATTCAGCAAGTGGTGATGAATGTCAATGGATGCAATTTTTCCTGCGTGGGATGATTCAGTTTCACACCTTTGCTTCACTCACACTTCCATGTCAGATGCCATTGTGTCAGACTGCCCCTCAGCTGCCATCTGTCACACGGCAACAAAATGTAACGGAACGTTGGTGGGAAGGTTCAGCCTCTACTGCCATATCACCAACCGCTGCCTCTGATGTCATGGGCCAACATAATAAAATAGGAGGCATTACTTTCAGAGCATCACTTGTACTTGAAAAGATCTACTAAAGTAAACAAAAAAATGGGGATTTTTAAAGGTCTATTACCTGACGATGTATGAAAACAACAGATCCTAATAGTCGCCAGGTGCCTCCCTGCCGATCTACATGAAGCATGCGAAGTATTTGGAGAAACCGGATTCCCCTGTAAGAAAAATAGGATTTCAAATAAAACCAGTGATTAAGATCAATACCGCTGTGCCTATACAGAACTATGTTCACTAACATACTGCTGTATTAGGGAAAGGTGATAGCATATTCCCAAGCCAAGTTTACATCTTAGACTTGAGGAAGACTCAATAGACAATATGTTTAGATACATTTCAGTCATGCAAATCATAGAATGGCTTAGACTGGAGGGGACCTTTAAAGATAATCTAGTTCCAAACCCCCTTGCCATGGGCAGGGTTGCCACCCACTGGAGCAGGCTGCTCAGGGCCCCATCTAACCTGGCCTTGAGCACCTCCAGGGATGGGGCACCCTAAACTTCTCTGGGAAATCTGTTCCAGTGCCTCATCATCTTCTGATTAAAGAATTTCTCCCTAACTTCTAACCTAAATCTCCCCTCTTCCAGTTTAAATCCATTCCCTCTTTTCCTATCACTATCTTCCGATGCAAAAAATCAGTCCCCCCTCCTGCTTACAAGCTCCCTTCAAGCATTGGAAGGCTGCAGTGAGGTCTCCGCAGAGCTCTCTTCTCCAAGCTAAACAATCCCAATTCCTTCAACCTTTCTTCATAGGAGAGGTGCTCCAGCCCTCTGATCCTCTTTATGGCTCTCCTCTGGATCCGCTCCAACAGCTCCACATCCTTCTTGTGCTGGAGGCCCCAGGCCTGGAAGCAGTATACCAGGCCAGGGGCCCCCATGAGGGCAAAGTAGAGTGGGACAACAACTTCCCTCTCCCTGCTTGCCACTCCTCTTTTGATCCAGTCCAGGATACCATTGGCCTTCTGGGCTGCACAAGCACACTAATGGCTCATGTCCAGCTTTTCATCTGTCAGGACCCCCAAGTTCTTCTCGGCAGGGCTACTCTCAATGAGTTCTTCTCCCAGTCTGTACACATATCTGAGATTGCCCCAGATAGCTTCAGACATATTGTAGTACGACAATAAATAAAGTATATGATTTCAAACTCAGAGAAGACTGGCATTGCTTAGCTGATGATGATTCTCAGATGCTTCTTTTCCAAGTAAAACCATTAGTTCGAACTTTGCTAACATACATATGAGCATTTTCCTTTAGCTGACAAATCAGAACGCGAACTAAACATGGTATTACTGAAGTCCTTTTTGTGTAAGTTAAAAAAAATAATCAAACAAAGTAGATAAGTGACTGTAGGAAAATTGCTGAATCATAAACTAAATCATAATAATTGAACATTTACAGCTAAAGAAAAACAATTATCAGGGTGGCTTTTCAACAAATTTATTCAATGAAAATATTTAGCTCTATTGACCCTTTCTACAATTAACTTCACTTTCCTACACTCAGTTTACTGGCTTATCATCAAAACAAAATAGTGAAGAGTACAAAAAGATAAAATTTGAATTAATCTATCTGGAATTTTTTTACTAGAATATTTCACCTCTGCTATCCCTAATTATTATTATTATTACTATTCAGAATTCAGTCATCTCATTCAATCCCATTTTAGATGCATTCTTCTAGGCTACAGCAACTGATGCTATCCTTCAGTCACTGGGATTACTCAGACTGGGAAGGAACACTTTAGAAAGATTCTACTTGTTTTCACAGAGCAAGCTTTCTGATAGTTGAATGACCAAAAACTCATCTTTTTAGGGAGGAGCACACAGTAACACCATTTACTAAATGACATATCAGTGACTGAGTACATGAACATTTTGTTTCGTTATTTCTTCGGTATGTCATTAGAATCATAGCTTTAATTATCTGGAAAACTTTAAAATATCCTCTTAAAACACAGTAATTAAAACACAAATCAAGGAGGAATTACAAGACTTCCAAATATGCGTGCACCAATGGACTTCTGTAATGTAATAGCTCACTTGCTGATGTTGGGATAGAATAGGAGAGTACAATAATTAGACAGCTTCCCTGTACAGTTGTTAGACAATTCTCTTGATGCCTTGGCCCAATGGCAGTTCTTGATTTTCCGGTCTCTGCTGCATCTAAGATGGTTACTACCATGTAACTTTCATCCAGGTGCTGATGTACATGCTACAGACTAGAAGTTTCTAAGTATAGATTTTAAAAAGTAAAACAGTGAATGCAAAACTCCGGATACACAGTCTCCGAATACGTATAACCCATTTCCTCTGGAGAGGAAAATATATTGTTTGGAAAAAAAAGGCCATTTTTACCAACCTCTTAAAGTAGAGAGGAGAGAAGCTATAGGACTCTCTGCTGTGATCTCTAGGTTTTAGTTTCTCTGGTTGCTGCAGGGGTTAAAATGTCACTCTGTCACAGCTGAAGGGACTACAGCTTGCAATTTTGCTCTACAAGGAAACAACCTAATATGGGTGGATCCATGTTTTCTGGGATTTCAGGGATTTAAGAGTGGTCTAAACAAGACCAAAGTACACCCAAAAAGCAACAAAGACAAGGATAAGAGATTATTCCTTTTTAATTCCAAAACATTCAGTCACATCACAGCAGAACACATTCTCAGAAAACCTCTTGGACTGAGACTTGCCTGTCCCAGATAGTTTTTCAATGGGGCAATAACACCACCCACTGCAGAGATATGGGTTAACTTTACCTGGCAGAAAGCTTCCTGAGTTGCAGGGCAGTGACAGTATACACCAGGAAAGGCCTTACTGAACCCAAAGCTACCTGAGTTCATAAATAAACGCAGCAGGCCTTCTCATTAAAGTGCTTCCTACACAGTCGGTTAAATACAACAAAATCTTTGAGATTTTCAAATTCATCTTCCTCTTCCCTTACGTGGGTTTTATTATCACATAAGGATTAATATTCTGTGATAATAGAATACCTTAAAAATACCTTATAGATTAGTTAGATTAGTGTAGATAAATTCCAGTGATCAGACTGCAGGGGAAATTGGGCTTGTAACAAGAAATGCAGCACATTTTGCAGGTTAAGTTGGAGTGGGATGTATACCTGTTCTGTTTATCATTCCTTTCTTCTATTTACTCAGTTTACTTCCCAAAACAAGCTTGCAGTGCTTGACACAAGCTGAACAAACATTCTAGACATAAAGTGTTTCTAGTTCATGTATGGTATGAGTTACTTGTGCCAAACAAATCCACCAAAGCATAATTACACTTTAAACAAAGTAATTACTCATACTTAAAAACTACTGAGCTAAGTGCTGTTTGGATTACTTCTTAAATAAACTTATGTAAAGAAATGTTTGATGTTTTACATAGGATGTAATGCTTCTTTAGTTGTTTCCTCTTGGTTTGGCATTCACGCTATTCTTTATATGATGTGCTTCTGCACTCCTGTTTCCCAGGATCAAGCACAATAATATAGTCTTCCACTGTCCAGTGCTTCAAGATTTATCTTTAACATAACTTTTTCTAAGTTTATATCTCTGTAGGTGTGAAGAGCTACAGTCAGTGGAACAGCATACCTTATTGCAGAGGTGGCAAACACCTGCCCATTAGATCCTATGCTCAGAACAACAATTGAGGCTACTACCACAATTAGATCTGTTAAAAAAAAGAGAGAGAGAAAGAAGAAAGGATGTATTAAATGTAAACGTTAGCTCTCAGCATTGAAGCATACAATGAATACAGACAGAGGAAAGCACTTCAAAAATGAAATGAAGTTAGATGAAGTCTGGTGGGCAGTAAATTAATGTAATAGCTTCACACCAAAGCAAAATAAAACACACATACAAAAATGAACAAACAACATAATGAAACAATGACTACAGTTTCTTCCATAATTAAACAATGAACGTTTTAAAAGCAAAGGCATAAGGCAAAACCATAACAATGAATCCACATTTTGGCGAAAGGCTCTTAAGAGGGAAAGTAAGCAGTTTGCTTCCATCACTAATGAAAGGCATACCGACAGATGTCACACACAGATACACACCCTTACATTTCAAAATTGTATCAAAGCTAGAAAGCCAAGCTTGCAAGGTTTACAGAACTGCCAAAACAAAGGTTGCCTAAAAAGAGTCGGAGTTGTTGCTAGTTTGCTTTGTGATACAGTATTTAATTGTACGAAACAATATTAATTGTTTCCACAGGTCCCATTTTATTTTTCTACAATGCTTCAGTTTACAGTTTCAGCTTCATACAGTGTAAATGATGGATTGTGT
This sequence comes from Penelope pileata, assembly GCA_013396635.1. Lineage (NCBI taxonomy): Eukaryota > Metazoa > Chordata > Aves > Galliformes > Cracidae > Penelope > Penelope pileata. The sequence goes on along the minus strand of WBMW01004697.1, from coordinate 80,775 downwards.
TCACAGCATCAGCAACCCTTAAACATTTTCTCTTATCCTAGTTCAGTGAACAGGTTTTTTGAATCCTACTCTAACACTATTCTGAAAATACATTTTGCTAATGGGCATTTATGAGCATTTCTTTGGTACTCCTCTTTATAGTATTTAAGTGCTTCCGTTTCTAATTCTGACCAGAAAATAAAAGATAGTACTATGAATGGGGAGCAAATATACACAGAATAAGGAACAGTTTTGGCAATTTTTCTTTGCCAATTTGAAACAAGCAGTACCTTATTCTTCAGAGCACTTAACATTATATAACACTTCAAAAAAAAAAAAAAAAAGGTGCCTCTGACTTCACTTGCAGCTGTGAGAGTTCAGAACCTCTGTAAACCGACTTCAAAGTATCTGTGTGGACATCCATAAAATGAGACACTTGTGAAAACTGAATTAAATGACTGCCACAGAGTTTCCATGTGATGCCTAGGCAACATACAGGATAGAATCCAACTTCAGAGGCAAAAACAGTTGCCTTCAACAAAGGAAACTTGTTTTTCTCTTCCTTAAATATTCTCTTGCCTCTTTTACAGCCATGTAGCTGCTGCAACACATACTTCACCAGTTCTACAACAAGCAGTATCCTTCACTTTACTAGATTATTTTTAGTATCATTCCGATTTACTGTAAATCCAGACTTCTTCACTAAGGAACAGCATTCAATCAGCTAAATAAAGACTGTACTACAATAATTACACATTTGTGTGTAAATACAGGGAAAGATAAATTAAGGTAACAGAAAGAACTTCAATTTGGGGATAATCTAACTTTTGATTATCTGACCTTCTGTATTTTATCTTTTGATCCTTTACAGTGTATGTGTGTGAACACATTTGTAAGCATGCAGATTTTAGGGAAGTTTGGTTTTTCAGCCCCATATTACACTGCTTCTTAATACAAAACTTTGCTCTTGAGCAAATGGTGCACCTGATGTCTTTTCTAAATTATCAGACATATGCATACCTCCCTGATGACCAGCAGTAAAGGATGAAAAGAGAGAGACTTTCAAAACATGCTTCAACCAGGTAGTGACAGCAATATAGATTTTTCACTCATACTTTCCATTTTTCTAAAAGTGTGTTGTGGATGATACAGATGTTTCAAGTATTTCCTCCAAAACTCTTTCTATCTCTGCTTCTCTGTTTCTAATTTTCATCACAGTTTTCAATTTTTTGTCTTCTCATACAATTCCCACTTCACTGGCTCAGAGCCCTATTTTACCTTGCAGGTCTTCAGCATATCTTTTTGCCCTTACTCTGCCACCTTATATGTATATAATCTTTGTACTTTCATGTACTTTCAAGCTCAACTTTCTTCCCCTAAACACACTGCTGCCTTTTCAGACTTTTTAATACTTTCTCCTACCAGACCCTCACATCAGTCTCCATCCTCCTGTCATTTCCTCCAGAGTGTCCCAGTCCATTCCTCTTACATAGTCACTTCACCTTGGTATTCAAGCCTAGTATTCTCCCCTTCTGCATGCCCTGGACAGTTTCAGGAAGGGGAAACTGAATCCCTGCTCCCTGAAATTTGAATTGTGCAGGCTCAGTGCAGGCCTTTGAAGAATATAAGACCATTCACAGAATCACAGAATTATAGGGGTTAGAAAGGACCTCTAGGGAGATCATCTAATCCAATCTCCTTAGCAGGGCATCTTAAGTATAAACAAGCTACATTTTTTTCGGAGGCTTGTTAGTTAGCTTGGAGTAGAATTTCAGAGATAATAAGAAAAAATATGTTTTCTTATAAAGTGTAAGTTGCCTGCTTCAAAATGTGGAAACTATTAGAGCTTCTGTAGAAGTTACCAGACTTACTTTATATTTCTTTTTTTCTTTTTAAAAAAGAAACATCTTATATGAAATACTTCTACATGACTTGGACTAAAGCAAATACTTGTCATAGAAAATGTCAGGATAAAGTCATTTATTTAAGTAAGTTCAGCTACAACAAGCACTACTACTTAAGTCAGTATTAAAATAAAGAAATGGCAGGAAATTTTGGTAGTTTTTCAAATTGATTTCCAGTAATTTAGAAACAGTAGTACATAGATGTCCTTCTCAAACATTCCACCTACTTACATCTTTGCAAACACGGCTGTCAAACATGGCTGTATATGTACATGAGGTGTAGGGAGACAAAAATAATATGGCAACTTCTACATAGCATGTCCAATATATGTATGTATATGACAGGCCTACATACATCACATAAGTTCCTGCCATTTAGCATATGTAGTCCAAAGCTTTGAAAATCCAGTCTACTGCTAAGTCCACTGTCCCTGTGACTTACTTTCATTTTCTAAATCATTTAGATAATCGAACTAGATGCTGTTATCTATCTAAAAATCAGCCTGCCAGTGAAATATTACTTATTTATACATACACTTCAGCACAGCACATGGTAGTATCTATATCACAACTTAAGAGTTCTTTTTTTCAAGCAAATTGCCAACTTTTCTCACAAGTTTACTTACTAGGATAGAATTCTCAGCTTTTTGACTAGAAGCAATTAATCATTTTTGAAGTAAAAATAGTAAAGATATTTTACCTTAGGAATTTCCATTTTTATTTTTGTTTTCAGTTGCCATAGTCTTTTACAGAACAGAAATAGCCCTTAGCGTGGAAGTGCGTTCTTAGTGGTCTGGAGAGAGTATGATCTCCATAAGGACTTAAACAGATTATATGCAATTACTTGAATTTGATTTAGATGATACCTTTTTTTTTCACAGAATTTTAGTTTTCTACTTAGCACGTCACAAGTTAGGTGTGTATAATGTAAACTTAACATACCAGGTATTGATGCTTTTTCAGAGTTCTATACCGTAACTAATTAAAAGTGTTCATAAATGCAATCCTATTTTCTCTGCTTAAGAACAACAGGATATGGACACACATACATTGTGTACTTGAGCCTTTATGCCAGTAACTTACATACCTGCATGCTGTCAAAGCAAATATAAGCAACGTTCCTAAGCTAATTTTATTTTTGTGTGGGTGACATTTTCCACAAAAACAACAAAAGAAAAAAAGAAGTTGTGAAAGAATGTTCTCCTGGTTTTGCGTGTGCACTTGTATTCCATAAAAGCCTAATTCATCTAGGATATTCAGAAACATTTAGCTGCTAACCTAAACCTACTGAAATAAGTAATAGGAGTATTAAATCAATATTTCGGAAAGTTATCACTATTATTATTGCCTCTATAGTATATGAACACTGCAACTATTTAAACATGCTCATTTTGTGAGTTAGGGAATGAAGAAGCCTGGAAAGAAAGTGATTTTCCCAGAGATGCTGGAAAATTCATCCAGAGATAAATTCAACCTGTCTTTTAACATTTTTTTAACTATAGAACTTTATAGAACTGTTTTTTTCACAATTGCATGTACTCTGTCTTCAAAAAGGAGAAAAAACAGGTTAGCTTTAGAAAAATCTACAAAAGAAATACGAAATTTTGGTTTACAAAGTAGAGAAGTTGCATCAATTTACCTTTTAGACAAAATTTTAAAAGAAGATTCAAGAAATAGTATGAAATCTTATCTTCATATTTTCCTTCCTATTATAGAATTTTAATGCCAACATACTATTGTATTCAGTATGGGATTCAGAGATACTAAACAAGTTTACAAAATAATTTATTAGCCGTGAATACAGAGTCTCTTTATCATAATAAATATCAAAGTCATTCTGATTTTGATGGAGTGGAGGTAAGAATGGAAGACATTAAAGAGATTCAAAGTCAGTACCCAAGATGTAATTTCCAATAATCAATTCCAATTCAAGCCTGGATAAAATCCCATGCAATAAATCTCTTTGGTATCAATACAATGTTGATATTTTCTCATTTTAAAATAAAGATTTCCATATCAATACAGTGTAAAATGAATATGTTCATTTTTATATAGAATCAAAGAATCCTTAGAGTTGGAAGAGACATTCAAAGGTCATCTAGCCCAACTCCCCTGCAGTGAACAGGGACACCTACAACTCGATCAGGTTGCTCAGAGCCCAGTTCAGCCTGACCTTGAATGTCTCCAGGGATGGGGCATCAACCACCTCTCTGGGCAGCCTGTTCCAGTGCTTCACTACCCTTATCATAAAAAACTTTTTTCTTATGTCCAGTCTAAGTATCCTCTCTGCTCTGATACTTTATTTTTCTAGTGTTTATATTTTATTCTTGTTTTGAAAATGATAGAATGAATCAGTATGATTCTATCATTCAAGGCAAATGTATTTCCCAAGTTTAGGCAGTTGGAATGGTATAGACATAGTTCCATCTGCATTTGATATACACAAGCAAATCTTAAGTTTAAATGTATTTTATTCCTAAGGGAATTTTAAATGTAAAAGCAGTACTGATAATTTTGGATGCACAACCAGCTGTAGTCATTTCCAGCTTTTCTTAACAAACACGCTGTATCTTCTCCAAGGGCTACACAAACCTTGATGTTTATTAGAGTAGATATAAAATACCAGTACACAGAATAAGTATCAGGTTGAAATCACAGTTTAATGGGACTGATACATTTTCTGCTGCACCTGTGTATACACTAATATAGTTACCAAAGAACATTTATTGATTGAAAGAGAAGTCAAGAAGATTAGAAAAAAAATTAAGTTACCTACAGGGCTCACACTAGATTACGAAACTAGATTAGCTCTGGAAGTAGCTGAAGAATTTATTTGCATGTAATGAAACACTTCTTTCTCAATAACAAAAAATCGAGTACAGTATCTCTTCACATTATTCACTACTAACATCCAGATGTACAATAGAACTTGTTTCCTGAGCTTTTTCACCAAGTTTCATAAGGTCACAGATGGTTAAGGAAACATCAGCCCATTCTCTCCCCTTTTCACTTCTTCCACTTTGCTTTACTTAAAACGAAATAGGTTGATGTTGAGTAATGTAATTCAAGTCTACTGGAGTCTAGATAAAATCATGGACAACAAAACTACAACAGAAATTTTGCCCAAACATCATCCTTTATTAATCCATCATTTCTCTACAAGTTTTCTTTGTTAAATTTCCCCTAAGCTCCCTCCTCCTTCGCCACTGCCTCTCAAAAGACCTAAAAATGCTTAACTTTAGCATTAGCCAGGTAAATTTTTCTGAAGTTACACTTGGTACATTTCCCTTTTTTCCCCCAATTTGTACTCATCTTTGTTTCTGCTTTTTTCTACATCAGACCTCAGGACAAAAATCTTCTTAATTTCCTACAATTTATGAAAGATTTAATAAGGTTTTCTTCACATTATAAATTTGCCTTTCTTAGGCTGATGGCCTGTGTCTCACAGACATATTTTAAATATTAAATTCTATCAATCCAACTGAAGAAATAATTGCATAGGCTCACAAAGACATAGCTCAGATTTGCAATATGGTCTCTGCAGTTGTTGAAAGTTAAAGAAGTTAAAGCAAAGTTTAAAAAAAAAAAAAAAACAGTTTAAATCTTACCAATAATTGATATTGGCTTTCTGGCAAAACGTATCCGTCCCTGGAAGCCAACATATTTACTCCTGCAGCCTGCAGACCACAGTCGGACCACATATTCAGCACCAAAAAACACAACCAGAACTATTTCCTGTATCAGAATTAAAAGGACAAAATACCAATTTTTTTCATTACAAGACACACTATAGTTTGCACATCTGATTTATTCCTATAACTAATAAAAATAAGCTTCTCGAGATGAAAGAAACCGCAATATAAAGGATTGTGTCTAATCTACTCATATTTTTAATACGCGTATGTACTCAGGGATATATAATCTGCTCATGAGTGTGATTTTGCATGAATAAAAGGATGATTTAAGCTTCATTCCATCTGTATATTACAGGGAAAAAAAATACTCTTCCTCTTATTTCTTTATTAATCTTAAATTTTAAGAAGGAATGGAGACTTCAACCATTTTATTCCTAAAATGAACATGAGAAGGAAATATTTTCATATCATGAAATAAAATATATAAATATGAAAATAGAAAAAAGTAATGCCAACTCTTGTATATTCAAGAATATGCAACTTATAAAACAAATGAATTATGTATATTTTAATATTTCTTTCTATAGTAGAGAATATTGCTTCCCGCAATTTAAAATGGTCATGCATCATCAAGAGTCAGTATACACCAATATAATTCTAAAGAAAACAGATTAGTAGAAGATGGATGGATTTGTTGAGAACTTTGTTCCTTCCTTCCTTTGTTTTCCTCTACCATGCAATATGCTAGCAAAACCAAAACATAGCTTCTAGGATTTGTTCCAACTCAAACTATATGCAGTAATTCAGTCACAAAACACCTACTGTATAAATTACAGCTTTGGAAAATATTTGTTTTAACTTAAACATGTTTTCAATCTGCACCTGGTAAATTCTAAAGCATCTCTATAGTGAACACATTTAAATTACAATTTTCACTGATTAACAATACTGACGCGTTTAGAAATGATGCACTGAATGGCTGAAAAGAGACCAAAGAATTACAAAGCAAGAAAACAGATAAGAAAAGCTTTACACTAATATACAGACCCTAACTCCAACTTTGATTTTTAACAAAATCAAGTCAGCATTTCGCTATTCACTTCCACCTCTGTATTTTGCCTGGAACGAGAAACAAGAAAATTGCACAATCTTACCTCTGTTCACATGGTACTTTCAGCCTGATGAATTATTGGAAAGCTAAGAAAGTTTACAGCATGGTTTCAAGGCAGAAGTGCAAGAAAACATACATGAAATAAGCTTCTAGTTTACTGAAGCTTTAGATTTTCCAGAATTTTTTCAGTAATATATTATCTAGAACTTCTACAAGTAGTAGTTTTTCTAAGATTGTGTTGTGTCTGAAATCTAAATGCAAAAAATTTGAGCACATTTTAAGAATAATTTTCAAAGGAAAACAATGCTTGCAATTTGAGGATCTTGCAAAACGCTGTTACTGATTAAATTCTTTGCGTTTTTACTAGGTTTCTGATATCATCACTCAGTAGAATTTGGTTTCAAGCCTCTTTTTAAACATCTCTTATTTGCACCAAAAAAAGCAGAACATTTCCCACATGGATCTTCTGGAGGAGTGGTACTGAAGCTTGGTAGTAGACTGAAGTCACGAGCACTTCTTTTAGAATCATAGAATGGCTTGAGTTGGAAGGGACCTTAAAGATCATCTAGTTCCAACCCCTCTGCTGCGGACAGGGTTGCCACCCACTAGATCAGGCTGCCCAGGGCCCCATCCAACCTGGCCTTGAACACCTCCAGGCATAGTGCATCCACAACTTCTCCGGGCAGCCTGTGCCAGCGCCTCACCATCCTCCGAGCAAAAAATTCCCTCCTAGCATCTAAGTCTCCCCTCTTCTAGTTTAAAACTGTTCCCATTTGTTCTATCTGCCTGTGCAAAAAGTTCATCTCCCTCTTGATTATCAGATTCTTTTAAATACTGGAAGGCCATAAGGAGGTCCCCCCACAGCCTTCTCCAGGCTGAACAAGACCAGCCTGTCTTCATACGAGAGGTTCTCCAAGCCTCTGATCATCTTTGTAGCCATTCCTCTAGGCCCACTCCAACAGCTCCACATCTTTCTTGTGCCGGTGGCCCCGGGCCTGGACGCAGTACTCCAGATGAGGCCTCACAAGGGCGAAGTAGAGGTGTACAATCACCTTCCTCTCCCTGCTGGTCACGCCTGNACAGGGTTGCCACCCACTAGATCAGGCTGCCCAGGGCCCCATCCAACCTGGCCTTGAACACCTCCAGGCATAGTGCATCCACAACTTCTCCGGGCAGCCTGTGCCAGCGCCTCACCATCCTCCGAGCAAAAAATTCCCTCCTAGCATCTAAGTCTCCCCTCTTCTAGTTTAAAACTGTTCCCATTTGTTCTATCTGCCTGTGCAAAAAGTTCATCTCCCTCTTGATTATCAGATTCTTTTAAATACTGGAAGGCCATAATGAGGTCTCCCCACAGCCTTCTCCAGGCTGAACAAGACCAGCCTGTCTTCATACGAGAGGTTCTCCAAGCCTCTGATCATCTTTGTAGCCATTCCTCTAGGCCCACTCCAACAGCTCCACATCTTTCTTGTGCCGGTGGCCCCGGGCCTGGACGCAGTACTCCAGATGAGGCCTCACAAGGGCGAAGTAGAGGTGTACAATCACCTTCCTCTCCCTGCTGGTCACGCCTGTTTTGATGCAGCTCAGGATACAGTTGGCTTTAGAATCATAGAATGGCTTGGGTTGGAAGGGACCTCAAGGATCATCAAGTTCCAACCCCCTACAGCTTTCTGGGCTGCAGGTGCACACTGCTGGCTCATGTCCAGCTTTTCATCCACCAAGACCCTCAAGTCCTTTTCCGCATGGCTGCTCTCAAGTTCTCCTCGCAGTCTGTACACATATCTGGGAATGCCCTGACTCAAGTGCAACATCTTGCACTTGGCCTTGTTGAATCTCATTACATTCAAGTGGGCCCACTTCTGAAGCCTGTTCAGGTCCATTTGGATGGTATCCCTTCCTTCTGTCAGATCACCTGCACCACTCAGCTTGGTGTTATCAGCAAAGTTGCTGAGGGTGCACTCAATCCCTTGTACTCAGACAGAAAGCTAGTGCCAAAGTTTGATCTGAAATATCATTTCTTAAGCAAACAGTTCAATATCCTCACCTTCAGACAAAAACAGCTGAGCTCCAGTGAGCTCCTCCTCAGAGCAACACACGTTCAGAGTCATAGAGGAACACAATTACAAGCATCGTTCATGTGCTTCTGTTGACAACAGTCTTATCTTGTCCTTTGACAAGGGAAGATATCCATAGCAAATCAAATGAAAATAGAGTTGTCATCCAGCTGCACCAAAAGCATGCTTCTGCCTCTCAGTGGCAGCTTGTTCAATGTCCTTCCTAACAGACAACACTAGGAGCAGTGGACGAATTATTGCTACGGAAGCTGCATATAACAATTGCTGGGTCAGTTAGGTTTAAAAAAAAATAAAAAAAAAAAGAAAAGAAACAAGCAGATAACTGCTGAAAGCTGGAACTAAACCTGTATCAGGCCTAAGTGTGTTGTATTCTCAAGGCAAATTCCAGAAGCTGTGATTTTATTTCAGCTACCAACAAGAAATCATCGCAGTGACATCTGGGAAACCCTGTTGAAGTAAATAAGGTTGCATTGAGCAGCCTACACAAAAGAAAAAGAAATTGTTGTTAGGAAGGCGGAGCTCCTACAACTTTGAAATTAATTACTGGTCTGAATCTGTTCTACCCTAGACAGATGCTCACATTACCAAAACCACAGAAATTAACATATTTGTTGTCAGCCTCAGACAGGACAAAGACCAAAAAAGCATGGTAACTGGACAAATAGCACAACTCTATAGGTGATCCCTCTGAAGAGGAGGAGGAAGAATATGAAACTTAAACTGCTGTTGTGTATACTTCTAATGAAAGATAGAAGACATTCACTTCCGAGGCTGTCAAGACTGATCAAGGTTCACCTCACAAAAGTCACCTTTAAGAAAACCCTAACCTGCCTCCTTTCCCTCCCATACACATAAACACTTTTCAGCACCTTCAATTTATTGCATTTTACCTTCTGCTAAAGAAAAAAAAAAGAGCAATTATTAGAAAGTTAGAAAAACTACTTGTTCTTATTGAAGTGGCACCAAAAGCAGCTGAGGATTTGTGGAAAAACATGAACCAGAAAAAAGAATCCGCACATTGACAATGATGAACTTATTAATTAAATCAAAACCAAAAAGAATGAGAAGGAACAAAATTTACCTTTAAATCTAAGAGCCATGTCAGGCTTAATCAAAACAGAGCTAAGAAATACCTTTAGCTACTCTATCTGGCACTCTGCTTTGCCGTTTGCTCAACAACGCTTCACTGAACTCATGTGAGGAAAGAGAAAGTGGAGACAAGGAGAGAAAGGAGAGGAAAGAGGAGAGGAAAGGAAAGGAGAAAAGGGAAGGGGGAAGGTGCACGTTTTCTAAACACAACAGCTGCCACAAACTGTTAGGATGTTTGCTGTGACCCACTCAAGGATCAGAAGCCAGGTGCAGAAAAACACAGAGCATCACTCCTTGGCTGGGGCAGTGATCCTGCTCCAGGCACCACCAGAGGCACATCTTATTGACAAAAGCAGTAGTGGAGAGGGTCGTTAGACAGTGCTGTAGCTCAAGTGATCCCAGGAAGCAGAGCACAAAGTAAGGAAAAATAGTATGGAACAGATTCTTCTCCCTCACATATCAGTCACTTCCTACATTGTTAGCGGTAAAAGATACTCTTGTCAACTCAAATTGTAATGGTAATACTAGGAAAAGCTTTTACAATGAAGTAATTGAATATTTACTGTTAAGAACTGAAATGTTATACAATCACAGATTTTATACTGTGACTGTACTGTCTGAAATCTCTACTGAAATCAGTAGCAACAATGTAATTATTCTGTGCTTGTCCATGTAGCCTGGAAAAAGCAAAACCACCCATCTACAATATCCTTTGCCCAGTAATGTGGAATCCCTTAAGCTCATTTCATCTTTGTAATTTTTTTTCCTTTTTCTTAATTCAAGACACTGCATAAGTCTTTTCTCTTTCCCCTACACAGAATAAATCAAAATAATACAGAATTATGTTTTTGTGATTTTTAGCACAATTAATTTTCATAACATTTATTAAAAATATAATTAAAAACTAAAATAGTAAACTTAAAGGGAAATATGTACGTAAATAACTTCAATTGCTATCTAATTTGATCAGCAAAATAATAAAGTCTTGTGGAAAAGGCAACTTTTACACAAGAATGTCACTGATGACCAAATAAAAAGTGCTCACATTAGCATAGAAAATAAACATTTTAGACATGAATATCTGTAAATGAAAAATACAGCCTGGAGTATGTTTCAGTACAGTTATAGATAACTTCAAGGGGGAAGCAGGAGAAGGGAAGGAGTTTGGCTGGAGTGATTAAAGTGCACACATGAAAAAGATGAGTATTTTCTCAGCTGCAGCTGTGTTTTAGGTGGAGAGCACACACAAGGCTCTCTTCAGTTTTGTTTTTTGTTTTTTTTAAATTGGAATATGTAGGTGCTTGGGTAAAAGGAGGAAGTGGGATGGCTAAATGAATAGCGTGCTCACGAAGACTCAATCAAGGAATGTCAGCTCAAAATAATGAAGCCTCAGAAGCAGACATAAAGGTTTAACAGTCCAAATGTTTGCACACGTACTCACATCCAAAATTGAATCTGATAACTTGTCTTCCAGGTTTTCCAGTCCTTAGAGTTGAGAATATCAAGTTAGTTATACGGTTATTTTTATTCAGATGATTTCCACACTAACATGGTTTGACTGTTTCACAGTATAAAAGAAATGATGTATTTTTCTACTGCAATTAGTTTACCTGTCAATTCCTTAAGGGACCAGACACCTCATTAACACCTACTGTTATACAGGCCAATATAAACTATACAAATACCACCAAATGTCACTAAATAGTACAGGACCTATTCTGCCTGCTATACCTTAAGAGATCCATTGCCATCTGTAAGAAATGATCTGTCCTGGTGAGGACAGCAGGAGTACTTGTGAATTTCATGTATTAGATTAATAATGTATCACTGTATTACATAGACCTGGAGCAGATCGTAAGTGCTAATGCAGTGTGGCAAAGCACAGATTTAAAGTCATAGAAGTCGTGCACAAAAGCAGAACATCAGCAAAAATGTCACCAGTCTTACTTTCTACATGAATTCCTTTGATGAAGGAAAACCCTCAAACCTATAATACCTACACTACACTGTTAATTGTAAAGAAGACAAAATTAAGCTTATATACCATGCAGCCTTATTTCCACTCTGCTAACAGGCTAAAAATGATACAGCATTTTATGACATGTTTAAATGGGAGAAGGGACAAAAGAAGAGACAAAAATAAAGGAATAGCAGAGTTCTTTCACTGTAGACAGAAAGGGTTAAGTCCTCTTTAAAAAGCACAGTTTGAAAACAGTGTCATCAACTAACTACTTCACAAAAAGAGAAGCCACCCTGAAGTTCAGTTCAGAAACAGAGCAGAGCAGTTAAATACACACGCCTTAGTTGGCTTAAGTCAATTATGATTTGATACTTAAATGGTTTTTTTGCTTTTTGTTTTTTGCTATTTGTTTGTTTTGTTGTTTAATTTTAATTTTTTACTTTTGAGAAGCCTGGGCTGTATATACAGCAGGAGGAGGTGTTCATGGTGTATGAGGCAGAAGAAATCATTATATAGAGACAAAACAAGGCAGTGACTTCAGGAAAAACACAAAACAATGTGACCCTTCTGCATCCTACAACTCGCTCATGATGTCCTGCCATTAAACTCCAGTTCCCAAATACAGCCCCAGCAAGAAGCCTCTCTTGAAAAGCTCATGTAGCTTTAAGAGGAATATTAATAAAACTTACTTGATATGTGTAGTCACTACATGAGGACTGCTGGCAACCAAGCTATGCAAGAGGGCAGCTTACAATAGAGGCAACAAGTGAGGACCCTGAAAACAGTCTTAAAGTGTACTATGTACCCTCTAGTAGCGCAACACTATGAACTACAGGTGTTAATGCGTTTGGAAGATATGCTGCTGCTTTTTCCAGCAAAGAAGCACGTCAGAGGAAAGCGGATGCACGAAGTCTGTCTCCAAAAGGAAGAGGTGCCACAGGAGCTGAGCTCATCTAGGAAAGCCACTGGAATGAAGGATGCAGCCCTGCTGAAACAGAGAAAGGGATCCCAGTCGAAACACTCACTTCTACCTTGTGTCTCTACTGCAGAAAGTTTTTAGGACTGCACATGCTATGTGAAGTCTTATCCCATTAGCCAGAGAGAATTATAGGAGGAAACCACCCATCTGGAGAATATCACTAGAACTTAATGACTCCTGGTGAAAGCAAAGGAAAACAAGACTCAAAGCTCTCTACCAATTTTAATATAAAATAGTTTCATAAGAGAATTGAATACAGACCACTCTCAGATACACTATAATGAACTAGCTGGACTTCTGCTCCAATCCAATACATCCATTCCCACACAGTTTTGACACTATTGCTTCACCTCAAAATGTTGCACTGATTTCACAATTTATATTTTATGCTCTGAATTTGAAAGCACATTAAGATAAACAATATTTCCTATTCCTCCTTCATTTCAATTGCAGTGACTACAAAATGGAATGCATTGTGGCATGCAAGTAGAAGTTACATTAGCAATGTTGAATCATTATGCTTTATAGCAAAAAAAAAACAAAAAAAAACTTGTTTTCTCAAAGTCAAGAATAGACTTTGTATCCTCAAATTGAAATTTCATAGGGAAACAACTAAAAAATTTCCCTCTCATCTATAGCATTGTCGTATAAATTCATGTTTTCTTGTGTTTTATTACTGATATTGCGTAAAAATGTCAGCTATATGATAAAAATGATATTTTCTCTTGTTCTTAACACTGCAGCGTTTTAATTTTTCCTATGAGGTAAGAAACATTTTTACAATCTTTTTGCAAGGTCTTTTACAATAAAAATAAAAATCTGTCTTTTGGAAACTACTATGGTGACCTCTCCTGGTAGAAAAAAATATGACCTCCAATCATGAACAAATTCATCAGATTAATCCTCAAAGGAGGAATTACACATGGCCCATTTTATAGTTTATTTTTTAATGCCATATCCTTGAAGATCTTTGTCATTTACAAATCAAAACTGACACATGAACTATTAGAACATTAAGAAAATACTGCAGCCCCCAGTGGGACAGGTAAAAGCCTATACAAGAGGTTTTTTCAACTTTTTCAAAATAAATGTTTCAAAAGAATCATTTTAGATGAAGATAATTGTAACTTCTATTGGAGAATTTAGACTACTGAGAAACAGAAATTAAAAATGTAGGAAGTCTGAAAAAACAGATGAGCATAAGCATATGCAAGATTTGCACATAGTATTCTTTTTCTGAATTTCTTTTTTAAAGAAACAGTAACTTCTACAGGAAATGTAATGAAAAATACTCCTAATACTTTTTCTTTTTTCTTCTCTAATGTAAGTCACCTAGCTACTGTATCTTAGAATCAGACAATTTTAAAATTTGTCTGTGGTCATGCAAACAGTAGATTGCACAGGAAAGCGTCCAGACAGGTCTTGAATATCTCCAGAGGAGGAGACTCCAAAATCTCCCCAGGCACCTTGTTCCAGTGCTCTGTCACCCTCACTGTGAAGAAGTTCTTATGCATGTTTCTGTGGAAACAGAAACTCCTCCACAAAAAAAAACAACAACAACAAAAATCAAATGTCAAAATCAAAACGTCTTAGCAATCGCAGTATTAAATCTAATAACATATATAATGTAATGTTAATTTTTAAGAGCAATTTAATTTAGGTCCATTTATGGCTAGAAATTAAACTGAACTTCAGATATTACCTGCAGGGGAAGTTCCTGCTGTCTCCTAGTTGGCATCTAAAATGAAGTCCAGACTTTGTTATCTTTGTAAATTATCTTTAGCATCCAAACAAGACAATGGAAGCACAATAAATTAACAAAAAGCAAAGCCTGAATTGACAGCTTGAGACACTTAAATGAGAGATTTTCTTTTCCCATGGCCATTTTGCACATAAGTTTCCCTATGCAATCCTTCATCACAGCTCTTTGCCAGAATTTGTGGAATGAGTGTTCCTTCCTACAGAGGAAAATGTAGTGCTCTGGTCCTTTGACCAAATGTATGTGCCTTGAATGCTGCAAAAAACATCAAATAGTATTTCTGAATGGAAATTCACAGTGGTGGCATCATAGAAGGCTACCAGGTTGGTCAAGCATGATTTCCCCTTGGTCAATTCATGCTGACTACTCCTGATAACATTTTTTTCTCCCAATTGCTTTGAGATGGCATCCAGAAGAAGCCATTCCATCACCTTTCCAGGGATAGAGATGAGGCTGACTGGCCTGTTGTTGCCCAGATCCTCCTTCTTGCCCATTCTGAAGGCTGGTGTGACATCGGCTATCCTCCATTCTTCAGGCACCTCTCCCATTCTTCAAGACCTTTCAAAGATGATAGCATCTTGGCAATCACCTCTGCCAGCTTCCTCAGCACACGTGGGTGCATCCTATTGAGGCCCATGGATTTGTGTACATGAATTTTTCCTAGGACATCTCTAATCAGATCTTACTCAATCAAGGGGAAGTCTTCCTTTCTCCAGACTCTGTCTTACCTCCGTGGTCTGGGATTTCTGAGGGGCAATCTTAGTAGTAAAGACTGAAGCGAAGAAAGCATTCAATATCTCTGCCTTCTCAGTGTCCCCTGTTACCAGGGAACCCACCTCATTCAGTAGCAGGCCCACATTTTCCCTAGTCTTCATTTTACTATTGACATCCTTAAAGCTTTCCTTGTCGTCCTTGACCTCCTTCACCAGGTTTAATTCCAGGTAGGCCTCAGCCTTCCTTGTTGCATACCTGCAGGTCCTGACAGCATTGCTATATTCATCCCAAGTGGCCAGGCCCTTTTTCAACATTCCATAGACTTTCTTCTTGCCTTTGAGTTTATCCATGAGCACCTTGCTCACCCATGCGAGTCTCCTGCCACTTTTGCAGGATTTCCTACTCTTTGGAATGCACCAGTTTTGTGCTTGAAAGAAGTGGTGTTCAAGTGTCAGCCAACTTGGGCCCCCTTAACTTCCAGCGCTCTAGCCCATGGAATTCCTCCAAGCAGGACCTTGAAGAGGCCAAAGTTGGCTCTCCTGAAGTCCAGGGTTGCAATCCTGCTTATTGCTTAATAAAAAATAAACCTCCATCTGCTCTGGCTACTCGGATATGACTTCTTTAAGTCATTCAAGTTGAGTGTCTCTAATTTACTACTTTCCCATAATGCCAACAGTATTAGAGAAGCTGATACAGCAAAGTTACACAATCATGTAGAGAGTTTGGCAGACTAAGTGGCAAAACTCAGGAACAGAAAACAGAAGAAGCCATGTAGCTGAGATACGGAATTGCACAGGAAAGGAAGGCTAGCTCACAGAGTTATTTCAGGCACCAATTCTGGTGTTAGTGCTACACAAATGTTCTCAAAAGCATAGATCACCTTCCCCCTTTTAAAATCAAAAATGTTCATTTCCCTATAATGCATTCTTTAGCTGAAACAATGTTTAATCAGAAATTAACTGCATGGCCTACATAATAGAGAGTGTCAAATGACCAAGCAGTACCTTTTACTTCTTAATGTCCCTGAAATTTTGTTTAATTTCAGGGGGTTTTTTTTCCCCATTTTTTTCATTTACTACTTAGTACTTCTAAGACAACATACATTTCTGATTTTTGTAGTAGCAGTAAATCAAATCCTACATCATCTATATATATATATCCTTTTACTTCACAATTTCTCCACCAAAAGGGGGAAATAATCACAGTTTACCACAGTAGGTTTAATCCAAAACAAACACTAAGAAGAAAAACAAAAAAATGTTCCTGCTGCTCCTCCTGTCTTGTTTTTAGACAAAGGTTAGAGACAATTTGCGCAGGCATTTGCTATAGATGGACATTAAAAAACACAAACACTCTAAACCTTTGATCTTGCTGAATGTCAGTCCTCTTCAGTATTCTATTGCTGTTTGTTAGCGTAATTTATTGTGCCAACAACACTGCCGGTTTTCATATTTGCTGGCTCACTAAATAGTCAGAGGTGGGAAAAAAAAAAAAGCCACAGGAATTAACAAAGATCATACAATGATTTGATATGGAACAATTAATCTTAGAGCTGGGAAAAGAAAAACAAAACAAAAGCCTTTCAAGAGCAGTGACATGAATATGCAAAATAGTATAAGAATAAAAATCTCCTTCAAATGGCAGCATTTGCAAGATCAAAGCACGTTATTTCACCATTCCTTCTGCCACTGAACTAAACTGATTTTACTATATTGATGATCACATGGAAACTTACAGCACGTCTTTTCTACATACATGTAAAAAACGATTTCCATTTAAGCTCAGTACGGACATCAAATAGAGCAGTTTTCCCACATTCAGGGAAGCATACCAATCAGTCTGCATCAGAAACTGTAGCTACGAAACACTTTCAAAGTCTCAAAGATGATAGATGTGCCTTAACATTGAAACGCAAGGCTAAAGAGTCTTCCCCCTCCCCCCGTAGAATTAACTTGAATTTTCAGAGACTTGAAAACATATGTGGGTTTCGACGGCAGTGGGTAAAGGTTTGGGATGTTTTTAGGTTTCACACCTAATGATTAGTTATCTTACACCACCTATGAGAAAATTAAGTCTTTAAAAGAAGATTTCACTAGCTTAGGACACACCTGCTACTGCACATCTGTTACCAATGTGCCACATTTCCCCAGAGACATATTACCCAAAACTGTATTTGACATGACATCTCACTCTCTGTAAGAAAATACAAACACGTTTAAGTGTCTACAAGTGTCAAATGATCCTTCTTGCCAGATTCTATCAACTTCCAACACTAAATTTTGAAGTCCTTCTCAACTCTTAATCTACTTCAATATAATGAGAAGCAGTTTTTCTACAAGTGGTAAAACACCATCAGCATGACAGACCAGTATTTATCAGCTACCGATACACTAATAGGGCTGTGCAAAGAATTGCAGGTTTCTTTAATTGGGGAGAAAGAAATCAATTTTATTCTGAATTTGATCCAATAGATGTTTTGGTCCAATCTTATTTCTTATCATGCTAGCAGTCTTCATTGTTCTCAAGCAGCTAAATATTAAATCTGTGCTAGTATTACAGTTTCTGGTGGTGGTTATACGAAGCTATAATCACTCTGCATCCTTCAGTGAGTATGAGAAGATCACATATGACTGGCAGAATACTATACTTTGACACGGACTATCGCACAAAGGCCAAGTAACATTTGTTACAGGATTAACATTAATCAAAATCCCAAAATAACTCAGGGATCCTAATGATAGCTTAGTCAACTGAATGCAAAAGCCAAACGTAGCAATGTAGTCTAAGCCACAAGAAATCAAATAGTAGCTCATTTTTGTTTTCAAACCAGCTGGAAAATCAAAACATATCACATTGAAAGTCAACACTTAGGAAAAAGAAATTACAATAAGACCTCTGAGATTATAACATATGGAGATTAGAGGATTTGAGTGGCTAAAATCCTGATGTTGTGAGCAGCTGTTTGAAAGTAATTTATATTTATCAAGGATGCTTTGTATTCATTCATAACTTTCTAGTGGTGAAGGGAGGAACAGTTTCTGGAGTCCTTGTACAAATTTCTTGTGCTTTAATTCCTGCCGGCTTCAAATTAACACTTCAAAATATCATATGTATTTTTGCAACAGTTCATGAAGTGTTGCAAGATAGAAATTCACATTTTTAAGACACTTCTTAGGTCAGGACTAGTAACAAAGTTCAAGTACATTTCACCTGTAAACTTGACACTCAGTCCAGTAATAAAAAACCTGTTACCTGGCCACTGTGGAAATCAATAATCAGCCTCTATCTACCTCCAAGTGAGCTGATTTTTCTATCACACCTATTGTTTAAATGACTACTTTGGATTTTAACATCAAGAAAAAGGATCTTAGATAAGCAACACAATGACTTTATGCTTTTGCAAAATACCAAGTACAAAAATTAATCTATGCTCAAGAAGAACCTGACACACTGATGGATTACTAATAGCCCCAAGAACCAACAAGCACAAACTTCAAAGCTAAATCACTGATAAACAGAAGTGTGATAAAAATCATTCCTTCCTGTTCTATATACTAGCAAACTAGTCTAACAGAAATCACTTAAAGTTATCTAATCATAGAATGGTTTGGGTTAGAAAGGACCTTAAAGATCATGTAGTTCCATCCTCCTGCCATGGGCTGGGATACCTTCCACCAGATCAGGTCACCCCTGTCCTGACATTCAGATACTTTCTAAGAGCATGGTTCTTGGACAACTTCCACTGTAAGGCTTAGAAAAGTTTTGTTTTAAAAATACATTCCTGGCTAGGGAAAATCCTGTTTCATACTGTGTAAGACAGCAATCGTGCATTCTAAATGTTACAGGGTACAGTTTCATACCTTATGAAGAGCAAGTGTAACCACTAATTTATCAAGCATCCTCTTAGTTTAATAATTATTCCTTTTAAACTATCACCTTCCTTTAAGTGAAAGCAGGTAATATTTTAAATGCCCTAGTAGCACCCTTTGTATGAGGATTTTTATAAATTATCACCCTTGTTCATCTAAAGCAATTCACATTTGTGTTTTTCCCCAAAAATTTCACTTACCATCCAGAAAAGGGTTCCAGTGGCAAATTCAGAATAATGCTCTATAGTAGATAGTACACTGAATATTAAACAAATCAGCACCGAGAGAAATCTGTGAAAACAAAATGGTATTTTGTGATTTGTCAAGTTGAACTATAAACTGAAGTCTAGTTTTAGCTCTTTCATTCATGTAACAGATTTTATCATAGGTACTTCATATTTAGTCTGTTCATTCTTCCTAGCCAAGCGAAGAGTGTGCTCTGAATGCCACCTTGCATTCTATAACTTTTAAGAAACACAGAATAAAAATGCTGAAACCAACAGATAAAACCCACAATATCACATATAATTTCCTAAACAAGCTAGTAATAGCAAGCATTTCATGTAAAGCCACTGACAGCTGCATAATTTAGGCACTTCAGCAGAAAACTATTAGAATTGATTACATATGATTTGCCTGCTGCAGGGAAGAAGTTACCCAGAGAGGTGGTGCATACCCCATCCCTGCTTCACACTCATACTGTAAAAAAAAAACCTTTTTCTTACATCCAGTCTAAATCTTCCCTCTCCTAGTTTGAAAGAAACCATTTCCCCTGTCCTATCACCACAGGACCTGCCGAAGAGTCTGTCCCCATCTTTCATTTATCCCCCCTTTAGATACTAAAAGGCTGCTCTCAGGTCAGCCTGGAGAAGAGAAGGCTTCAGGGAGAACAGCCCCACATCTCTCAGCCTCACCTCATAGGGGAGGTTTTCCATTCATTGGATCATTTTTGTGGCCCTCCCCTGGACATACTCCAACAAGTCCATGTCTCTCCTGTACTGAGGACTCCACATCTGGACACAGTACTCCAGGTGAGGTCTCACAAAAGCNAAACCAACAGATAAAACCCACAATATCACATATAATTTCCTAAACAAGCTAGTAATAGCAAGCATTTCATGTAAAGCCACTGACAGCTGCATAATTTAGGCACTTCAGCAGAAAACTATTAGAATTGATTACATATGATTTGCCTGCTGCAGGGAAGAAGTTACCCAGAGAGGTGGTGCATACCCCATCCCTGCTTCCCACTCATACTGTAAAAAAAAAAACCTTTTTCTTACATCCAGTCTAAATCTTCCCTCTCCTAGTTTGAAAGAAACCATTTCCCCTGTCCTATCACCACAGGACCTGCCGAAGAGTCTGTCCCCATCTTTCATTTATCCCCCCTTTAGATACTAAAAGGCTGCTCTCAGGTCAGCCTGGAGAAGAGAAGGCTTCAGGGAGAACAGCCCCACATCTCTCAGCCTCACCTCATAGGGGAGGTTTTCCATTCATTGGATCATTTTTGTGGCCCTCCCCTGGACATACTCCAACAAGTCCATGTCTCTCCTGTACTGAGGACTCCACATCTGGACACAGTACTCCAGGTGAGGTCTCACAAAAGCAGAATAGAAGAGACAGAATCACCCCCTTTGACCTGCAGGCCACAGTTCTTCTGATGCAGCCCAGGATATGGTTGGCTTTCTGGGCTGCAAGACCATGCTGCTGGCTCACATGGCCAAGAGACTGGTGCCATTGCAGGAATTTAGGGTTTTTCAACCATAGGGTGCTTCACTCAGCACCTGGCCTGATGGCTGCAGATGAGTCTCAACTGCCTCTAAGAGGAAAACAGATCCTAGCCCAGGAGCTGACGGGGCTCCCTGAGAGGGCTTTAAACTAGGTATGTAAGGGGCAAAGGGACAAAATGAGGCTGAGGCAGATATCTCAGCTGAAGTGCATCTACACTAATGTGCACAGCGTGGGCAACAAACAGGAGGAGCTGGAAGCCATCGTGCAGAAAGCTAACTATGACCTAGTTGCCTTAACTGAAACATGGTGGGATTGTTCCCATGACTGGAGTGCTGTGATGGATGGCTATCAGCTCTTCATAAGAGATAGGCAAGGAAGGAAGGGTGGTGATGTGGCTCTCTATGTTATGAAGTGTTTTGACATTATTGAGTTCAGCACTGGGAATTACAACGTTAAATCTCTATGGGTAAGGATCAAGGCAAAGGCCAACAGGGCTGATATCATGGTGGGAGTCTGTTACAGACAGATGAGACACTCTACAAGCAGCTGGCAGAAGCTGCACAGTTGAAAGCCCTTGTTCTCATGGGGAACTTCAACTTCCCTGATATATGCTAGGAATGTAATAGGGTGCAGAGGAAGCAGTCTAGGAGGTTCCTAGAGTGTGTGAAGGATAACTTCCTGACACAGCTGGTAAGAGAGCCTACCAGGGGAGGCGCCCCGCTAGACCTGCTGTTCACCAACAGAGGACTGGTGGGAGATGTGGAGGTCAGGAGCTGTCTTGGGCAGTGACCACAAAATGGTAGTGTTCTCTATTCTTGGTGAAGTTAGGAGGGAGGTCAGCAAAACTGCTATCTTGAACTTCCAGAAGGCAGACTTTGAACTGTTCAGGACACTGGAAGGGAGGGTCCCTTGGGAGTCTGCCCTAAAGGGTATAGGGGTCCAGGAAGGCTGGATGCTCCTCAAGAAGGAAGTCTAAAAGGCGCAGGTGCAGGCTGTCCCAGTATGCCATCAGATGAGCCAAAGGAGATGAAGGCTGGTGTGGATAACCAGGGAACTTCAGCTAAGACTCTAGGAGAAGAGAGTCTATCTCCAGTGGAAGAAGGGATGGGCGACTCGAGGTCATTACAAAGAAGTTGCTAGGATATGCAGGGAGGAAATTAGGAAAGCAGAAGCCAAAGTTGAGCTCAACCTGGCCGCTGCAGTAAAAGATAACAAAAAATATTTTTATAAAAATATTAAGAGGAGGGCAAAAGAGAATCTCCATCCTTTACTGGATGCAGCACAGAACGTGATTACTGAGGATAAGGAAAAGGCTGAGGCTCTCAATGCCTTCTTTACATCTGTCTTTAATAGTCAGACCGCTTATCCTCAGGGTACTCTACCCCCTGACCTGGAAGTATGGGATGGGGTGCAGAACAAACCCCCCATGATTCAAGTGGAGACAGAGACCTGCTACTCCATCTAGACTGTCACAAGTCCATGGGACTAGATGGGATCTACCCAAAGATGCTGAAGGAGCTGGCAGATGTGACTGCTGAGCCACTTTCCACCATCTATCAGCGTTCCTGGTGAACCGGAGAGGTCTCAGAGGACTGGAGGCTTGCCATTGTGACTCCCACCTACAAGAAGGGATGGAAGGAAGATTCGGGGAACTACAGGTTCCTGACCTTGGTGCCAAGAACCAAGAACTTGGTGCTGTTATGGAACAGATCATCCTGAGTGAGATCACAAGGTGTGTGCGGGACAACCAGGGGATCAAGGCCCAGCCAGCATGGGTTAACAAAAGGCAGGTCATGCTTGACCAGCCTGATCTCCTTTTATGACTGGGTGACCCACATGGTGGATGAGGGAAGGGATGTTGATGTAGTCTACCTGGACTTTAGCAAGGCCTTTCACACTGTCTCCCACAGTATTCTCCTGGGGAAGCT
>WBMW01004697.1:0-56567 GCA_013396635.1 Penelope pileata | reverse complement strand
GAGGAAAAGGACCTGAGGGTGTTGGTCCACACAGCTTGGTGTCATCCACAAACTTGCTGAGGGTGCACTTGGTCCCACCATTGATGTCACTGATGAAGATATGAAAGAGCATAGGTCCCAGTACAGATCCCTGAGGGACACCACTTGTCACTGATCTTCATCCAGACATTGAGTCATTGACTCACTCTCTGGGGACAATCTTGCAACCAGTTCCTCGTCCATCAAATCCATATCTTTCCAATTTGGAGAGAAGGATGTTGTGGGGGACCGTGTCAAAAGCCTTACTGCAGTCCAGATAGATGACATCAGAGATGGAGTCACACCATCACAGAAGGCCACTAGGTTGGTCAGGCAGGATTTGCCCTTGATAATGCCAAGCTAGTATCCTCGAACACCTCCCTCTCTTCCATGTGCCCTAGCATAGCTTCCAGGAATCTCAGCTCCATGATCTTCCCTGGCACAGAGGTGAGGCTGCCAGGTTGGTAGTTCCCTCAGTCATCCCTTCTACCCTTCTTAAAAATGAATGTGACGTTGCCGTTGCCTTTTTTCCAGTCACTAGGAACTTCACCAGATTGCTATGACTGTTCAAATATTATTGAGAGTGTCTTGGCAACTACATCAGCCAATTCCCTCAGCATTCTGGGATGCATCTCATTGGGACCCATAGACTTGTGGATGTTCATGTTCCTCAGGTGATCTTGAACCTGATCTTCGCTTATAGTGGGAGGGATGTTGCTGACCCAGTCCCCCCCTTCTGACCCACCCATTCAAAGGCTGTGTGAAGAGCAGTTGCCAGTGAAGACTGAGGCAAAAAAAAGTTGTTGAGTACCTCAGCCTTCTCCTTGTCCATTGTTACCATCCTGCCTATATTGCTCACTGGGGAGAGGCGCACCTTCTTGAACTTTCCTTTTCTGGTTGATGTACCTGTAGAAGTCATTCTTCTTTGTACCCCATGCCAAGTCCAGCTCCAGGTGGGCCTTGGCCTTCTTGATCCTGTCCCTACACAGCCTAGCAGCATCCCTATGTTCTTCCCAGTGTACCTGTCCCTGTTTCCACTGCCTGTGCATTTTCTTCTTGCTCTTCAGTTTGACCAGCAGGTCGCAGTTCAGCCACGCTGGTCTCTTGCATTCTTTTTCTGACATCCTACACCTGAGGATGGAGAGTTCTTGTCCCCCGAGGAAAGCTTCCTTAAAGATCTGCCAAATCTGCTCCACTTCCTTGTCCTTGAAGGCAGCTTCCCAGGGGTTTTTGTTGACTAACTCCCTGCAGAGCTAGAAGTTGACTTTCCAAAAATTTAGTGTTGTGATTTTACTCTTCGTCCCATATCCCTCAGGAGTGTGAACTCCATCACTGCATGGTCACTACAGCCCAGGCAGCCTCCAATCCTCATGTCATCAATCAGTTCACTTGTGCTGGTGAGCATTAAGTCCAGTGATCTTTGGACTTCCCTTTGGAGCTTTTCCTTATTGTTCCCACACTTTTTTTTTTTTTCCCAAAGCTGGTATTTAGTTGGGGTTCTCCATCTTTGCAGACAGCATCAGCTGTGCCACGCAGTACCATGCTGAGCCTGGCAGCTGCCCCAAATATACAAGGTTACCCGGGGAAACTGGAGAATACTAGTATCTCTTGACACAAAAGAGCTGTTCAGCTTTCCTATTCCACTTCTAGGAATGTTTCAGATTTTCAGACCCTGCCTAAGGGTCCACAGGAACACTGAACAGAGAACACTGAATACAGTTCTTATTCACAGAAACTGGTGTTCTTGGTCCAGTCATTCACACAATGCAAGTCAACAGCATGTAAACGCTAACATAAAGACAGTTGTTCCACAACAGCCACACAGAAAACAGCTGACTGTTCAAGCCTAAAACTGGATTTGAAGATTAAAAAAAAATACTGCTTCCATTTATGTGGCTCTGGAAGGACTCCGTCAATTATCCATAAATAGAGATTTGAGATGATTTGGGCCACCATTAATAACTAAATTTCTTGAGTAGTTAGAGCTTCACGTGCACAACTGTCTATGAATCAAGTTTGCATTTCTTGAGTATTTACTCACAGTGATCTACGCTATGAAGACCAACATTTAACATGGATTATCTAAGTTCCTAATCACTGGCTGTTTTCTTCAACAGTATGCAGAGACAGTGGAGTATTTCTAGTTCCTTTGGAGCTGAAGGCAGGGGGAAAGGATATGATAGCTGGTTATACAACTGCTCCATTTGACATCTGCTGCTGTGCATTATTCCACTTAAATGACATGAACTGACAAATATGTATTTGAGTAAGTTTTTGAAAAATTTATTTCCTTGTGCACTTCAAGAGGCACTAAGAGGTTTACTTGTAATGCAATTATAATTCATATGTAAGTGTAATTGTAACTCATATTAAAAGATGGAAGAAAGATATAATACAAATGCAGAATTTCTAAAATAGCAACAAATATAAGTGTACTACCACCAAGTTTTTGTAACTGTAAAATTGGAGGAATATTAATTGCAATCTAGAATTTATTTTAATCCCAAACAAAGAGACAATGTGTCTTAGTTTCTAACTGAAACTTTCTCCCAGTGTCTGCTACAAAGCTGTGTTTTGGTTCTAGAAAGAAAACATGGCTGATAACACCCGGCAGCACTGAACAGAACCAAGGACATTTGTATGTCTCTGCCAGGAGAGTAAAGAGGCTGGGGGGGGCGCAGGGAGCTAGGAGGGGACAAGAATGGGGCAGCTGACCCAAACTGACCAAAGGGATATTCCATACCATATGACATCATGTAATATAAAAGGAAGGGAAGTGAGCTCGGAGGGCCCGTTTGCTTGGGGATTGGCTAAGCATCGGTCGCGGTTGGTGAGCGATTGCTTTATACAATCACTTGTTTTGTATATAATTATCATTACTGTTATTTTACTCTATTTTCCTCTTTCTGTTAGTAAATAGTTTTTATCTCAACCCCTGAGTTCTACTTTATTTCTTGATTCTCTCCCCCATCCCAGCTGGGAGGGGGGGGGGGGGAGCGAAAGGCTGTGTGGGTTTCCAGGCCTGCCTGCTGAAACCAGAACACAATGCAAACTTGAAACAATGCTGTGAAGTTATGCTGGTGGAAGTCACTGAACTTGCCCATACTACCCAGTGGAGATTACTAAGGAAACTTTCAAGACAATACCAAGTACATGAACACAGGTCCACTCACGTTTAGGTTGTTCATGTAGCTTAAATAAAATATAATTATGTTAATACAGATGAATGTATAATCTAATTATTAGTCCTTAGGGAAGACTTTATGATTAGCATCTCTAATTTTCTGAAACAGTGGCCACCTTGATGAGAGTTTACATTTCTAATGGCATCATAGGCACTTCATGTGTAAGTTTGATTACTGCAAAAACAGTTTATACTATGGGCTTTGTGTAAAACAGCACTGTGGAATCAAAGGAAAAAAGATCATATAAATCAATCTTTCAGGTAAGTGTGGTATCATAATGTAAGATGATAACTAAAGAAAAGATAATAGCACTAGTGCTTATCACGTGTTTGGGATTTCTACAGAAGTAAAGGACTAACAAGTCTAAACTACACCAGTGGCAAAACTTAGTGATTCAGAAACCGAACTCTTGAAAATCAAACATGCAGTTCCATTATGCATGTCACAGGAAACAGGAAGCAGTAATAAATGCCATTCTTTCCAGCTTTGTAAATCACTACTTAAAAGGGATTACACGGAATAGTGGTGTTTATTTTAGTGCTTAAAGTTAGTTCTCTGTGGTGCTTTTTTGTTTCACCTTGGAAAGAATAAACATTTGAAATTGTTTTCATGTCTTTATCTAGCTGGTTTACTTCAGTATTTGCTGAACTAGCATTACAATCAAATGTTGGATTTAAAATATTCCCATCTAACATGAAACAGAAAATAGTCTTTCTTTTCAAAAATATGATGGGAATATGGTAGAAAAGGAACTATGTAGAACAAATAAAGACCATGTGAAGGACGACTTCACCACACAATATAAAGAATATCATCTAGAAAGACGATTAAGAAAACCACTCTCATGAACAACTATGTTCATGTGCTTTTCTTGCAGGCGGCATTTATTTCCAGTGCTAATTCACTACAGCAAATCTGTGCTCAATACTCACGTCAATAAATATTTAGAAGAACCATAAACATCAGCATCTGAGACTGAAATCTTTAAAAACGTTACTTCTTGCTTTAGGTGACCACAGCCTTTCAGGCGAATACCAATTCCCTAAGTGACCATATGTCTGGTATTGACTACATCCACTACTACCACCAAGAAGTGCTCAGATTCTCAGCTGTCCTCTGGCTGCATTGTCATTGACATTAAACAGCCAAAGCTAAAAAAAGTAGCACGAGCCACCTGTGCTTACAGACAGAGCTAAGAGATGGTGTTGGCCTCCTTCATACACTTGCCCATGGTTACTACATACAGCCAGAATTCAAACATCTGAATCAAAGACTAAGATTCAGATCTGCATTCCCCACTCATTACACACAGCAGAAGTCAGAGAAATGTAGTCCCCAGATGAAATGTTTCTCTCTTTGAAAATGGTGGTATGGTGACAGAGCAATCTGTCCAAGTCATAATAAAACTGTCATATTGCTTTAACAACCCACTACACTGATCAAAGACAGGAAATTGCTCTTCGATGTCCAGGTTCTGATGTGCCAGCCAGCAGAGGGTGCAAAAGTCATACTTTCTTCTTGCAGACACTGTTATGAAAAGAGATACTGGGATATTTAAAAAAAAGGCAAAGACAGAAAGAAAGAAAGAAAGACAGAAAAAAGGACAGAAAGACAAAGACAGACAGACAGACAGACAGACAGACAGACAGAAAGAAAGAAAGAAAGGCCAGAGTAAAGCCCTGAGAACAAACCAAGAGATACTGAAGCACGAGTCAGCCTTCGTCAAATGGGAAAAAAACAAGTTGACAAGGAGTGTACAGCAGAAGAAACCAACACTACAAGAGTTTTGCATGGGGATGTTGCACAGGGATGTGCAAATCTCTAGCCTTTCCTTCACACAGTAGGATTGTCTTCCATGTGAAGAAAATGTAGATACAGAAGTAAGGTAAACAGGGTCCTAAGATCTTCCTACTTACATTGAATACAAAATGATTACATTAGTACTTAGAAGCCCTCAAAGTACTGGGTACCAAACTCTGTTAGAAGCTGCACTCCATAAGGCAGTTCATTTATCCAGACAACTTATACTTCCAATTAGCAATTCCAGTGATAGGTATATGGAGAAGGACAGAAAGAGGTTAACAGACTTATCCATACATCAGAACAGCGTCAAAGGCAAAAAAAACTTGGGTCTCTAGAAGTACAGTCAATAGGAGTGGGAACACTTGGACATGGCTGATCCCTGAAGAGCAGATAACCACATAAAACAACTCAAGCATACATTTGCCAACCATTCCTTGGAACTATCCAGACTCCTTGTTCTCATCTTTCTTATAAGACTGCTTTTCCACTCCTATCATTGTTACAGATCTTATTTCTAAGCAAAATGCATGTATAAATTATGGAAAACTTCCTCTGAGTACAGTCCTGTTAATTTTTTCCAGATTCCTGCCATTTCAGCTACTCCTTTGTAAAATCCCTTTGTCTTACTTTATTGCCCTCACTAATAACAAATAAAAAGCAAGGAGGAATTCACTTGAATTCTCTTGGGCTTTTTAGGCTGTCAATAGGAACACTATAAAAATGTAGACATTCCATATGCTATGTACTATAAACAACATAAACCAGATTTCTTATATTAAGATAAACATTAATGTATAAATTATATTGCAATTGCTTTTGTTTGTTATCATAGTGCTTTCTGCAGATTTTAAATATGCACTGCTTAAATAAGCATTTCTTGCTTCTTACCACTACATGTCACAAAGAACATTTACCCCTCGCAGACTGAGAGATGAAGTCAGACAGTGAAACTGTAGAGATGGTTCTGTAGGGCAGGGGAGAAAACTCCCATAATAAGGCCAGAAAAGAGAAGAAAGGGTACGTTGCTAGAAAAACATAACTACAACCTCTAATTCCTTATTCTGTGCATGGAAGAAAAAATTCATTAATTTCCTCCAATAACGGCACAGAAAGGTGCATGCTGTGCAATGCAAATAGCAGTGGAGAGGTTCCACTGTTGCTGGTATTCAGAAGAGCTGTTTTTGATCTGCTTAGGTGCTGGTAGCAGTGCCATGGAACTTGGCGTTCTCGGGGATTTAAGGAGAATTTCAGTAAAGTCTTCACTCAGTGTGAACTCTCTGGTGCTTACATTGTTTTTAGTATCTCACATGGCTGATTTAAAACTGGCTGTGACTAGAGACAATCACATGCCTGACTAAAGATCAGAAGTACTGTAGGAGAGCATTTAGAATTTTTTTTTTAATCAGCAATCCAATACATAATTTTGCAGTGGTAGTGAACGTCCTTGACTATTCAGGACTAAAATTACTTGTTTGCTCTGTTAGATGCCTTAAGAAGCCAACAGTCTGAAACAGGTGAGGAAAGTGTAATTTCTTCTTAGTAATAATGACAGCAGGTCAGCTTCAGGAAAATGTAAATTATTTAGCTACAAATGGACAAGAACAGGAGATTATTTCACTGTTTCATATTTAAGGAATGACTTTTTGAAGCTGATCAAAGGTGAATACATATAAATACAACAAAAGGAAACAGGAATATGATAATTTCAATATTAAGAATGCATGCGATGTTCACAATCATCTAAGTACTGTGTATCAAGATACAGAGGATCGCAGTGCACTTGGTACCTTTTCTCCTGTTTCACTCTAAGTTAAACAAAGAGAAGAAGTGGGTATTCTCACGTAGCCTGCAAGCCTCAGAAAAAGTAACCAAATCTGTAAAACTTAAAAAAGAGATAAATTCAGAAAAAGGTGATGAAAGACATAAAGAAGTACGGGCATAAGGATGTACAACAGAGGACAACTGGTGCCTTTTATTTCCTAAGGGACATAGATTTGTCCAAAGGCTGCTAAGACAGCCTGCAAGTTTTATAAGTTCCTGCTAACTGTTGTTTCCCTCTGTCTTAGTTTCTAACAGAGTTACGTTTCTCATAGTGTCTAGTATGAAGCTATGTTTTAGCCTCAGAAGAGAAACAAAACTGATAACATCCTGGCAGTGTTGAACAGAGCCGAGGACATACTCAGTTCTGCATTCCTCTGCCAATGAAACAGTTAGGGGGGACATTAGGAGCTGGGAACTGGGAGGGGACAGGACCAGGGCAGCTGACCCAAACTGACCAAAGAGCTATTCCATACCATATAACATCATGTGATTGGTTTTTTGGGATTTCCTGCTCCTTTCGTTACAGAAGGGGTTAGCCGGGAGGAAGGGTTGCTGCTGGCTGTGAGCCCTTGCTCTGCGTATCCTCTTTATGTATATATATATATATATGTACTGTTATTTCTTTTGCTTTCTTCACTATCTTAGTAAATAGTGTTTATCTCAACCCACGAGTTTTACTGCATATTTCTCTACTTCTCTCCCCCGTCCCATTTAGGGAGGGGAGAGGGTGAGTGAATAACTGTGTGGAACTTAGCTATCTGCTGAGTCAAACCACAACACCCTCCTGTATTTATTTGCTAAAACTCTTTTTCTTCTATTTCATTAAAACCAGTCAAGGATCCCTAAAATTCACTTAGTTTGTGGCACTATATATTCTGGCCAGTGAGTGTCACCCCTTCCCAGTGAATGAGAAAGATGTCCTTTTTTTTTTCTAGCACACGATACATTTGACATTCCACAGATAAAGCACCATGTCCTCTCATAAAATGCATTTATTTGAAATGTAGGATCACTGCTGGTCACTTTTGGCTATAAAACATCAAGACTTGTTTTTGCAAGAGACAGAGAGGCAAAGAATGCCTTCTTTGCTTCGGTCTTTACTACGAAGACACCCCCTTGGGAATCCTGGACCCTGGACATAAGAGAGTCTGGGGAATGGAAGGCTTCCCCTTGGCTGAGGAGGAGATGGTCTGAGAGTGTCCAGCTGAAATCAATGCGCACAAATCCATGGGCCCCAATAGGATGCATCAATGCGTGCTGAGGAAGCTGGCAGAGGTGTTTGCTGAATCACTCTCTATCGTCTTCAAAAGGTCTTGGAGAACTGGAGAGGTGCATGAAGGCTGGAGGACAGCCAATGTCACTCTGGTCTTCAGAAAGGGAAGAAGGATGATTTGGAAAACTACAGGCCAGTCAGCCTCATCTCTATCCCTGGAAAGGTGATGGAACGGCTTCTTCTGGATGCCATCTCCAAGCAATTGGGAGAAAAAAATGTTATCAGGAGTAGTCAGCATGAATTGACCAAGGGGAAATCATGCTTGACCAACCTGGTAGCCTTCTACGATAACATCACTGGCTGGGTAGATGGGGGGAGAGCAGTGGTGGTTGTCTACCTTGACATCAGCAAAGCATCTGATACTGTCTCCCACAACATCCTTATAATGAAGCTTAGAAAGTGTGAGATAGATGAGTGGATGGCGAGATGGTCTGAGAACTGACTGACTGGCAGAGCTCAGAAGGTTGTGATCAGTGGTGCACATTCTAGGTGGAGGCCTGTAACTAGCAGTGTTCCCCAGGGGTCAGTGCTGGGTCTGGTCTTGTTCAACATCTTCATCAATGACCTGGACAAAGGGACAGAGCCCACCCTCAGCAAGTTTGCTGATGCTACAAAGTGGAGAGGCATGGCAGACACATCAGAAGGCTGTGCTGCCATTCAGCAAGACCTGGACAGGCTGGAGAGTTGAGCAGAGAGAAACCAGATGAGGTTTAACAAAAGCAAGTGTAGAGTCTTGCACCTAGGGAAGAATAACCACATGCCGCAGTACAGGTTAGGGGCTGAGCTGCTGGAGAGGAGCTATGCAGAGAAGGACCTGAGTGTCCTGGTGGACAACAGGCTGGCCATGAGCCAGCAGTGTGCCCTGGTGGCCAAGAAAGCCAATGGTATCCTGGGGTGCCTTAAAAAAAGTGTGGCCAGGAGGTCGAGGGAGATTCTCCTCCCTCTCTACTCTACCCTGGTCAGGCCTCACCTGGAGTACAGTGTTCAGTTCTGGGCTCCTCAGTTCAAATAAGATATGGATCTCCAAGAAAGATTCCAGTGGAGTGCAACAAAGATAATTAGGGGCCTGAAGCATCTCCCTTATGAGGAAAGGCTGAGCAAACTGGGTCTGTTCAGCCTGGCAAAGAGAAGACTGAGAGGGCATCTTATCACTGTTTATAAATATCTGAAGTGCAGGAGTCAAATGGATGGGGCCAGGCTCCTCTCAGTGGTGTGTAGTGATAGGACAAGGGGCACCGGCCAAAAATTGGAACATAGGAATTTCCACAGAAACATGCATAAGAACTTCTTCATGGTGAGGGTGACAGAGCACTGGAACAAGCTGTCCAGAGAGGTTTTGGAGTCTCCTTCTCTTGAGTTATTCAAGACCCATCTTGATGCCTACCTGTGTGACCTGCTTTAGGGAACCTGCTTTAGCAGAGAGGTTGGACTCAATGATCTCTTGAGGTCCCTTCCAATCCCCGCAATTCTGTGATTCTGTGATGCAGAGCACCTGGATATATTCCAGTTTCAATAAACTTTCCCCTAATGGAAATCCCAATTTAAAACCCTCCCAGTAACAACAACAGAAAGTCTTCCTATTTGTATACTACATTTTTAAGAACTTCTGTTGAAATGCCTACATCTAGAGAACATGTTTGTCACTTCTGTCACCTGCATGACACAACAGAATGATACCTACAAAGCAACAGAAAGTTTAGGCTGTGAGCAAAAACAACATTAAGACTGTCATTCCAGGCAAAACAGGATAAGATCGTATCAGCACTAAGCAGTAACGCATCATCACACTGGGTTATTCCAAGACAGCTTAAAGTGAGGACGGATGGTCTTGAGACTCTTGACCTTCATTCTAAAAAATTAGGAATTATTACAGCCTGCTTATTGGAATGTGGAAAAATAACAAGTCTGGCACAAACTGTTAGGAACTGTCAGAAAACCTGATATTCAGCCTGGATTCCAGAAAACAAAGACCTGAGCAACTAACATCATGATGGGGAAGTCAGCAGTGTCTGAGAGATAAAAAGCTAGGCTAAGCAGCAGCAAAAGCAACTGAAATATAAGCACAAGGGCAGCTCACATAGAGTAGGTACAGACTAAATTACGGTGAGGACAAAGTAAAAGAAAATCACAGACTACAGACGTCAAGGCATAACCTGGGACTGATGATGCCCTGTACAAAATTATCTCACAGAGTAGTGAGAAGCTTCTTCCTAGGTCACCTTGTAGAACCTGTACTAT
This sequence comes from Penelope pileata, assembly GCA_013396635.1. Classification (NCBI taxonomy): domain Eukaryota; kingdom Metazoa; phylum Chordata; class Aves; order Galliformes; family Cracidae; genus Penelope; species Penelope pileata. The sequence continues at coordinate 46,229 of WBMW01004697.1, read as the reverse complement.
TTGATGCCAGAACCCAGAAATCACTTTTCACAGCTGTGATTTTATCATAATGTAGGTTAGTCTAGTGTTTTCTTTGCTGGCCAGCTGTTGCAATTGTTGGCTATACGAACTCTGCTGGTAACCTGAGGATTTAGTATTTAAAAAAAATCATCTGAAGAGAATATGTAACTGTTTCTAATGCAAAACCACCATGCACACTCAGAGCAACATTCCATTGGAATCTTATGGAAGTCTTTATAAAAATGCTGCTTATTTAGCTAATGCTGGATTAAGACATTTCCAAAATAGGTTGTAGCCTACAGCAGAAATGTGCTTCCCTTCATAGGCAAAACCTGAGCAGCACATATGACTCCCAGACTGAATTAGAGGACATATTACCAGCAGATCACCCAGACTGCTAAAGATCATTTTGCTTCCTGATGTATTAGTGAGAGAAAGCACAAATCCCATGAGCTGACCCACTTTCACTAGCACTGAAAGGCTGCAAACACGTGATTCTTCATTCAAAACCAGAATATTTGGTGGAGTGTGAGACATTCACCAGACAAATACATTCTAAATCTTGTCTTCAAAATTCATAAGAAATTAAGAGTGGGAATTGGATTCATGAAAGTAGCTGGGACTGTTCAGGACTCAGTTGATTCATTATATTGAGGGAAAAAGAGCAAAAAGGAGAAGGAGAGATAGCCAGTTTTATTCTTTGTAACCTTTCATCTTGTATATGATAGGAGAGTTCCCACCACTGTGAATTTCCATTCAGAAATACTATTTGATGTTTTTTGCAGCATTCAAGGCACATACATTTGGTCAAAGGACCAGAGCACTACATTTTCCTCTGTAGGAAGGAACACTCATTCCACAAATTCTGGCAAAGAGCTGTGATGAAGGATTGCATAGGGAAACTTATGTGCAAAATGGCCATGGGAAAAGAAAATCTCTCATTTAAGTGTCTCAAGCTGTCAATTCAGGCTTTGCTTTTTGTTAATTTATTGTGCTTCCATTGTCTTGTTTGGATGCTAAAGATAATTTACAAAGATAACAAAGTCTGGACTTCATTTTAGATGCCAGCTAGGAATCACAGAATCACAGAATTGCAGGGGTTGGAAGGGACCTTGAGAGATCATCGAGTCCAACCCCCCTGCCAGAGCAGGTTCCCTACAGCAGGTTGCACAGGTAGGCGTCCAGGCGGGTCTTGAATATCTCCAGGGAAGGAGACTCCACAACCTCCCTGGGCAGCCTGTTCCAGTGCTCCGTCACCCGCACTGTGAAGAAGTTCTTCCGCATGTTGGTGCGGAACTTCCTGTGCTCCAGCTTAAGGCCATTGCCCCTTGTCCTGTCCCCACTGACCACTGAAAAGAGGTTCCCCACCTCCATTTGCCTCCCGCAACTAAGATACTTATAAACATGGATCAGGTCCCCTCTCAGCCTTCTTTTCTCAAAGCTGAACAGACCCAGCTTACTGAGCCTCTCCTCATAAGGGAGATGCTCCAGGCCCTTTAACATCTTTGTGGCCCTCCGCTGGACTCTTTCCAGGAGGTCCCTGTCTTTCTTATACAGGGGAGCCCAGAACTGGATACAGTACTCCAGCTGAGGCCTGACCAGGGCAGAGTAGAGGGGAAGGATCACCTCCCTCGACCTGCTGGCAATACTCTTTTTAATGCACCCTAGGATCCCATTGGCCTTCTTAGCCACCAGGGCACACTGCTGGCTCATGGCCAACCTGTCGTCTACCAGGACCCCCAGGTCCCTCTCTGTAGAGCTCCTCTCCAGCAGGTCATCCCCCAGCCTGTACTGGTGCATGCGGTTATTCCTCCCCAGGTGCAAGACTCTACACTTGCTTTTGTTGAACCTCATCAGGTTCCTCTCTGCCCATCTCTCCAGCCTGTCCAGGTCTTGCTGAATGGCAGCACAGCCTTCTGGCGTGTCAGCCACTCCCCCCAGCTTCGTGTCATCAGCAAACTTGCTGAGGGTGGACACTATCCCCTCATCAAGGTCGTTGATGAAGACATTGAACAAGACCGGACCCAGCACCGACCCCTGGGGAACACCGCTAGTTACAGGCCTCCAACTGGACTCTGTGCTGCTGATCACTACCCTCTGAGCTCGGCCAGTCAGCCAGTTCTCAACCCACGTCACTGTCCACTCATCTATCTCACACCTTCTAAGCTTCACTATAAGGATGTCATGGGAGACAGTGTCAAAAGCCTTGACATCCACAGCTCTCCCCCCATGTACCCAGCCAGTGATGTTATCATAGAAGGCTACCAGGTTGGTCAAACATGATTTCCCCTTGGTGAATCCATGCTGACTACTCCTGATAACCTTCTTCTCTTCTCTTCCAATTGCTTGGAGATGGCATCCAGAACAAGCTGTTCCATCACCTTTCCAGGGACAGCAGGAACTTCCCCTGCAGGTAATACCTGAAGCTCAGTTTAATTTCTAGCCATAAATGGACCTAAATTAAATTGCTCCTAAAAATTAACATTACATTATATTTGTTATTAGATTTAATACTGCTACTGCTAACACATTTTGATTTTGACACTTGATTTTTTTTTTTGTTGGTTTTTTTGTGGAGGAGTACAAATCATAGATATTTAACAACAATATAATCATAAATATTTAACAACCTACCATTTTACTTTTGAGATTTTAGAGTTAAAACAGTGAAGGTTAAAAATATATAGAATTAAATTAAAATAGCTGTCCTGTTAATATAATTTTGATTCTGGGAATCAGTGCATTTTGAAAGACTTAAAACAGATTCAGATTTTTAGCTTGTCTCTCAAGATATAATAAAGGTAAGAATCCCCAAACAGGACCACTGAAAGCATTATTAGTTTTAAATAACTTGGATGATGAGCACTCAAATAGACACAATCAAATGTCAAAGTTAAGCTTTTTACTAGCAAAGCCAAAAGCATCTTGAGAAGCAGATGGTGTTTATTTTCTGTTAGCAGCATCAGTTTTCATGCATATGGAAACTCATAATCAAATTAAATATTGTGTATTTTTACATACCATAAAGGAAAATAGTATGAATTACCTGTTGACTTTCTGGTGTGTCAAAAACCAATAACTAAAATAAAAGTCTTTTCCCTGTAAGTAGCAGTAACTATTTCAGGAGCTGTAAAACATGCTCATTGCGTGACAGCAGAATTTTCTCCTGCCTTCAGCTCTGCTCCCTAACTTCATGATTGAAAAAATGACCTTAAAAATCACACACTACATGTCACCATTCTCCATGTTCTCTACAGAGAACCTGAAATCATGAAAAGGATGTGTCAAGGCTCTGAGTGCACCAACAGGGTCTAATTTCCCAGAACTCCCATGAACCATGAAGAACAAACTCGTTCTTAAGGTTTTCACATTAATGACTCATCACCCGCTTCCCACCAGCAATCCACTCCCCTCCTGCTGTCATGGTACAAGTGCCACCAGAATACCACGTGAAGCAAATTTTCATTTTGAAACTACTTTTTGGGAAGCTTCAGCACCTCATCAGCTGGCAGGGCTACGGTAGAGCCCACAAGACCAGGTACTGATGTGGAGCAAAAGCTTCCTGTCTGGTTTATGCAGAGCAAAGTGAGATCTGAGGCAGTATTCAGACAACTGTAGGACATCTTACATGAGCTCAGTAGTACCAGTGTGAGAAAAGGAGAAAAACATGATGTGGTCCTGAGTAGCAATCTCTTAACTACGTGGCAATGAATGACTTCAGTTAAGTGTCATTTTTGCAGCTGTGCATGTGCACATACATTTGTGCACGTGTGTGTACGGGTATGCAAGGCCTGAAATTGCACTGAGTCACAGTAAATACTGCCATGAAATCCAATGGTCTTGTCCAAATATCAAGTTGTACAAAATAGTGAGCTGGAAGTCAAGTCTTGGCTATACATACACACACACAAAAATCAGAATGCCAAGGCATTTGGGCAGTTACAGATAAAGGGCATAACAGGAAAACAGCTCTGAAAGCCACTCTGGCTTGACAAAAAATGTATTTTGCTGTACATTACATTTCAGGTATCACAGAGAAATACTATACGAGATTATGTTTTATTCTGTGCATGAATGACAGAAAAAAATGTTCAGCAGGCACATACAGCACTGGTTATTATATAGAAAATCAAAAATCTAGAAAAAAATGTAGTACATGTAATCTAAATAAAACAGTACTACCTATCCAGCGAAAGAGTAGTGAACAAATCAAAGGTCTCAGCCCTACTGCTCAAGCATACATTCAACATGTGATAATATAGCTGTGGGTTTTTGCTTCCTCCTGCAGTCCCAGATACAGGTTTTAGCCACTGCTGGCGAAGCCCCTGCCACAGCAGCAGGGCTGTGCATGCTCCCAGCATACTGCAGGCAGCTGGAAAGAAGCCATGGCATTTTGCTGGGTGAACAAGCCCTATCTGTGTTATGACAGAAGTGTTGGGGACAAGCAGCAAAAACAAAGGTCCATCCTCTCTGCTTCTCACATAAATCCATGCCCTTAGAAACAAGCAGTCCTTTTACACCTTTTCTTCTGATACAGCAGAGCAGCATTTCCTTCTCCCTCTGATACCTTCAGCAGTCAGTGCACACTGCTTTTGATTTTTTTTAAGGTTATTATCCCTGTCATTGAACCATGCAGCAGAAGGCAGCTTAGTTTTGAGTCTAACCTTAAGGATAAATTGTTTAATTAATTGCCAACTGATCTGCTGAATCCAAGAAGCCACAGCTTTATTGCCTCTTAGGCAATCAGGGAAACTCCCTGCTCCTGATAACCTTTGTGTTGCTAAACATAGCTCTAATCAGTGACCTTTTTAAATATGTTGGAAGAAAATAAAAATGTGGGTGAATGCCAAATTCCCTATAAACAGCAGGACAATAGCTAAAAATGTGATACCACAAACAAAACTCTAGCAACTGTCACCACTAAACACCACTGGTTTAAGCCTCACTTCATGTTTAGGTTTGAGAAACAAGCTGTTCCCTGAAATGTGAAATCTACCAGTGTTAACTGTCAGCAAGTGGTTAACCAGCTCCTTGGGCTCCCTAAACACTTCTGATTAAATTTCTGGAATACTTACAGGTAGGGTAAGTGGATGTATGTGAGTTTAATGTTGTTGGCTTGACAAGAAAGTACTTCAGGTTTGTCCTGTGGCAGTTTCCCTTTCTCCACCAGCTGCTTTTACTCAATCCCCACTACCCACACCCTCTCTTGCAACAGGCAGTTGTCTGTGCTGTAAGGGGGTGAAAACAGGTTATGATTGTTTACTTGTTTACAAATAGCTATTTAATGCAGACTAGTCTCCTACAGCGAAGGGGCTGATAAAGAGGAAACAAGTAATTACCTGTAGTGGAACTGGCCTACTCTTCCCTATACTAAAAGAAGTGAGGTGCTGCTTTCTAGAGTCTTGTAGTCTTCTGTGAATCTTTGCGTGATTTCCATAAACAGCAAGCCATAGTTTGATCTATTACTTCTGTAGTTTCCCTTTTCTACTATTTACCTGATAAAAATAGAGGAGACAAGTATTATCCCCCAAAATACCTGCCTTTCTTTTGCTTGTATTTTTTTACTTTCGTGATGACAGAAACTTGCCCTCATCACTTGTTTGTAGACTTTCCCCTCCCTCTCTCTCTTGAATCTAAGAGTTTCTTAGATTTTGGAATTTCACTTAATAGTGCACACAAGTAAAAGATGGAGATGCTTTCACAGAGAGGTTTTGCCAATACACACTACATGTTATTATTTCTTGACTTCTGTTAAATTTCTTTTCCTTAACAAGGAAAAAAGTCTTCCATGTTTTTAATCTATCATCCTTACATTTGTTTAGTGTTAACAAATTTAAACTAGAAGTACTAGTGCATTGGCTAGTTGATGAACTAGGGTTAAAGGTTCGAAACGCGTTCCTCTGTCCTGATATTCCTTAAACACAGCACCATTTTGAAGAGCAGATAGTGCAACTGTAAACATGTTTCTGTTGTTGCTGTAGCCAGGGACAAATTCTGTTTAACAGACTAAGGTATGAGCATGCTACACTGAAGCATACACTCAGAACTAGTCTGTTAGCTACAACACTGAGAGCAAACCGACGTCAAGTGCTTTAACAAAGATGAACTCTTTCAAGGTCATGTTATAAAATTTTCTGTGGAAGACAAGCCTAATGAAAGCTTCTAAAAGAGAAGTATTAACCATTTCTTCTTTTGACTCTTACATCGAATAATACTATTTCTAGCAAAGACTCTTTGAGCTTGTGGAGTTCTTTTGTGTTTATCTGCTTCAAATAAGTATACGTGAAGTGTCGATATACAAGATTTTTTTTTCTTGAACAACAAAAAAAAGGATGTGGGAGGAGTGAATAAACGAACTGGAAGATTGAGATATGCTCCTCGCCAGCCAAGAAAAAAATAATTGCTTTATGGCCTTTTGGGCTTGCCAAATCTAACTGACTCTGCAAAAGTGTGTTTTGAGGGAGTAAAACATTCTTAGAAAATGTGAGCTCTATACTGTATAAAAATCAACCCAAACTGTTAAGAGGAAAACTACTGAAATCTATGCTGAATATGAGTTAGATGCCTCAATCATGGGTCATTGACGTTTTTAACACAACCGCACCTATCTTTCCCCTTATGCCCTTCCTAAAAAGCTTACGTGACTTACAATGCTATATAAAAGCCCTTCAGCTGGATAATTGCAAACCACAGAACCACAGCATGGCTGAGGTTGCCAGGGAGCTCAAGGTCTATCTGGTTCAACTTCTGCCCAAGCAGAGACACCCAGAGCAGGGTGCCCAGGTGGGATTTTTCCCTCCCTTAGATAAAAATTTTTATCCTGTCTATTGTTCGCTCCAGTAAAATGTTTTGTTCTACTAACACACTGGGACAGAAAAAATGCAGTCACTTCAGCTGGAGTCAAATTACAAAAAAAAAAAAAAAATCAGACTGAGGGTAGTATGATCAAGTTATTTGATGTGCAATTAGATCCACCTGAGCTTTGGCTTTTTTCTTGATGATAGGCAACTGAGTTTTCCAGCCCAGATGCTGACAGCTTTAAGATATCATGTTGCTAGGGAGAGCAACTGAGTTTAGATGCCAGGAAGTAATACGAGGGGTTCCAGAGGCATAGGTTGTTTTTTCATTTTAGGTGGCTATTTTGGGGCAGGCATATTAAGGTGGGCATGCCCATTTTTTTATCTCATAAAAGTACAAGCTATTCTCATTTCTGACTGCACAAATCATTTTCTTCTAAATGCTTTTATATTGCTTAATATTCAATGGCTAGGTGCTTCTACGAAACATTCCTGCTAGTCTGAGTAAAACCTCATTCCTGTTGCTTGTGTATTTTTGCTACACAAAGAGATTTGTGACTAAGTCATAAAGAGGTTGCCTGTGTGCCTTTCTAGCCGGGTATTGATGTTTACCAATTCACTTACAGCTCTACTTCCAGTCTCCCAAGGCTTGATGTTTTGTTGGAAGATTTTGTGATTGTATATATGTAATCAGACACAAACTAGAGTTGGTCGGAAATGTCGGCAAAGAAACAATTTTTCTGCTGAAAATGCCAATATGTCAAAATTAGAAAGTAGTCTGGGAATGTGTTGGTTTCAGCAGAACCAGAGAAGAAGACCAGACAAGTTTAATAGAAGTTTGCCTAGCCTTGGACTCTGCTAACTGGCAGCCTGCCTGGCAGGGAGTTTAGGCATATCTGACTGTTTTGCCTCAGAATAAAATATATTCAGGGATTTCAGGGATTTGAAGCCTTCAACCAAAGGAAAATTCTAGCCATAAGATGAGTACACTGAAAATGTCTGTTTTCAGTTTTTTCCACCGATGTCTGTGGTGCTTTCTTTGTCTTTTACGTTGTATCTCCACGTGCCCTGTTACCTGTATGCTTGGATGTCCTTTCTGTGCCTGGGCACAGGAATCAAGCTTCCATTTTGATTATGTATGAGGCTTGCCACATGAAGTCTTTATAGAAGGGGCCTAAACACTTCTTCAAACATTCACAGAAATAGTTCATCATATGACAACATGACTTTATGATCTGAGTTTTTTATGATTCTGATATACTTATCAGTGGCCTTGGCTGCAAAACAGATCAGTAAGTTTCTGCACATCTTCTTATGATGCAAATTCACACTGTCAGAAAATTACCACAGAGTAACACTGACCTCTTTGTAGTACTCACATTAATTAATGCTCTTTAAATTCTTTATCAGAAAGGTGAAAGAATAAATGCATATAATGATGCTGTGCAAATAAATCCAGCACTAAGTTAATGCCAGCTTGTTGATTATCATAAAGTATAAAGCACTCTTTTTGAACTTGAACTTGATACCATGTAAAGTCCACAGTTTAATGAGCAATTCTAACATTAGCATCCAGAAATGTCTTTTTATTTTGCTGCTTTCTGTAAGAGTAGAAGATTTTTCCAGAGAAGTGTAACTAAATTCCATCATCAGCACCACACCAACACCACAGTACATTATTTGTTTTCACTATAGAAACAAATGGCTTCACTATATAAATAATATTAGCCTGTGAGTACGTTAATGCATATTCATTGCATGGTCTAGTACAAAATTGAGCTTCTAGAATAAGATGGATTGAATTTCTTACATAAATGATGGAAAAAGTCATCAATAATTTCAGAAAATGAAAATAAAACTTACATAGCCTGTGGCTTTGTGCCCTGTGGTTAGGTTATTCTATGCCTAAAAAGAGGTAAGCTCAGATCAAAGTTCTTCCTTAGAACTTTCATAACATCTCTCTCCTGAAAAGACTCTTCAGTGCCAAACAATCTGAGCTCTAAGTGAAGTGTTTTCATCTTTGGGTTTATTACCATTTTCTTTCCTCTATCCAACTGCTTATTTTAACAAAACTTGAAGAAACGTAATATCTCTGACACATCTCATCCTCTGTCAATATTTGCTGAAACTCGCCAACTGGCTCAGAAGTTTTTGGTAAGGCATTTTCAGACAGACGCACTCAGACACTGTGGTTGCATAAACCTCATTTCCTTAGGAAAAGAGGCTAAACAATATTTCCCATATATTTTTAGAACAGCCCAATCTTGGGACTTCAGAAAATCCTAATGATAATTCTGTTTAACATTAATGTACCTTCATCAGCAACTTAATTCACTCAATTTTATCAATGAGTTGAACAGGCTACCCTAAGCAGAAAAAGGAAAATGCCACTTTAATAAAATTAATAGTTCTTTAATTTCTTCCCCTTAAATCTGCTCAAGTGTTGGTACCTGAAGTAGACATTATCAGTTTAACACTGCTAGGCAGCTAGTATATATACAAAAAGTAGCTGGAGTAGTTATAAATTGGAAAATGTATCAGTTCAATTTCTGTGTAAAATATCCAAATAATTAACTGGAATGATGGCAAAAAACACCCTGAATCCAACAATAATAAAAAGCCCTAACTTACCCTAATGAAAGCACATCATGTACAGCTTTGACATCAAGGTCAAAATCAGGATCTCAAAAGCAGTCATATGCTTATAACTACTCGGAACTTTATTCATTGCTAGTATTAGAATCACATCATTGGAAAAAGCAAAATATCTGCTTGCATTCTGGAGGTAACTGTGGGAAGGACGGAGTTGGGAATTTGACAGTCCCTTTGAGATAAACAGATAGAAGTAATGGGCTACAGGTTCCATTTACTGATAAACACATATGTAGAACACCATGCTAACTTACTTGCGAAATACATTCAGTTTCACTGAGAGCTGCTACACCCAAAGAACCAAAAAACCTACAGTCATTAAAAGGAACGAGATTTCTATACTTTTATCTCTTAATTTTCCTTACATCAGCAGCTGTATGCCAAACAAAAACAGAACACCAACCATAACAGTGGCTCCTAATTTCATTTGCATTAAAAGAATACAACTGCAGCATTTCCTACACAAAGTTGAGGGAAGTAAAGAAAATGATAAAGTTTGAAGACAAACAATAATAAGAGAACATTTCAATGTTTAGTTTGTCCCACTGATTGAATTATTTTTGTATTACACATGCTAACACACTTCCTTACATAGTATCTCTTCTCTAAGAAAAACGTTAGGTGACCAGCCAAAATTTTTCAAACATTTTCTGTTCTCTCCTCCCAGAGTTACAAATTAGTTACAAATTATGCAATATTTTTCATGTATTTGTAAGGATCATGCATTTTGAAATTGCTCACTGGTCATTCCTTAGTTGAGTTCTAGCCAGGAGAATTCATGTATACCTCTGTATGAAGAAGCCGTGGGAGTCAGTGCAAAGGAAGAGAGCCGTAACAAAGCAAACTCAGGGCATGTTTTCATACACAACTGAGTCAACACCATAGTCCTCAGGTGGCAAAAAGGACAGCTCTCATTTGTCCCATTGCACCCTTGGCTAACTGGTTAAGATTAGCTCCAGCTCTAGTCAGACCATTTGTTGAGATGCTCTGACTCCTGAGCTATCAGAAGCTACTCTCTCTTTTGCTGAGAAAGATTTCTGCGATTACAGTGAGTTGACTTAGCTTAGGAGGGCGACAGTAAGAGCCAGAAGCGGCATGCGTTATGGCAGAAGTGTGTGGCTCAGAGACGAGAAGGGAAGGTGAAACTTTCCCGTTGGTAGCGATAAACCATTACTCTGCTTGTGAAACCCTACTCTGGGAAGGACATTCTCCTTAGCTGTCCCATGAAGTCAACAGAGAGAAAGATGGTATCCACTAGGAGTGATTCAGAGCATTAGCCATTATCCTCTTTGAGTCACCCTTTGGGGGAATTTTTTCCCCATAAGTTGTAAGGGAGCCTGGAGAACTGGCTTTGCTGCTAAGCAAAGTCTGCATTTGTGAAGTGTTTTGCAGTCAAACCAGGTGCTCTGCAGTACTTGCCAGATGACTTCCTGTGTTACTTTTCAATCATTTTGTACAATGTTTTATGAAATTTAACAGGTGACTATGGTCTACTAGGAGCACTAAGGGAATAATAGTGGTCAGTACGTAGGGAAGCTGAATGTGTATTGCTAACCTGACAGAAGGCCATCCACTTTTTGCTGCTGGGCTAGGTTTCTTCTGAAATAAGCTGAACTGTCTCAGTGCTCCGAGAATAGCCAAGGACAACTAGAGCTGTCAGGAGCAAGCTGAATGGCTAAGGCAGATGTGGGAAGCAGAACTGGACGTAGTTAGCTATGGGCTGCTAGATCAGCTCACCCCATCCCATGGGAAGCTGTGGGATATTAAGAGTGGTCTGACTTTTAAATGAGAGCAAGGTCTAACACTCATTCAACAAGTGGTGAAACCAGCACATAGGAACCTTGAACAGCTGCAAGTTCTTACTTAAATTTTGCAGTGTTACATGACAAGCAAGTGGCAGACCTGAGAACACAACCTAGGAGACCCTCTCATGGGCCTCCTTCTTGCCTCCCTTTTCAACCAGAGTGGTTTCTCTGCTGCTTGCCAGCAAGCCTTTCAGCTGTGCTAACTCCAGCAGTGATGCTGACATCCATTCACTAAGAACTGGAATGAGATCAACAGCTCCTTTATCTCCCTGTAGTCATTACTTCTTCTTTACTATTGACTTGGATGAGATTCAACCCAGTTGCCTACAGGTGAAAGGTTCCTTCTCCCACCATGAATTCCACACTCCCTCCTTCCCCTAGCTTTCAGCTGTCACCTTCTAACCCTTCTTCTTCCCAGTGGTTCTCTTTGAGCTTCCTGACCCGTTTCAGCTGTCCCACAATTCCAGCTTCCAGTGCCTAGTCAGCCTTCTGACCTCCAAGAGCTGCAGGTCCTTGTTAATTTGTCTTTCCTACAGTTTCTAAGACAATTGAACCTACCCTTCTGTGAAAGCTCAGCTGTCTCCTTCCTGGGGCTCAAGTAGGTGCAGCTCTGTGCAGCACAGTACTATAACACGATGCAGATATAACCTTGGGCTGACACATGGCGTCCTCTGACACTCCAATTCAGACCAAATTAACAAATAACAGGAAGCAGTCACCTCTTCTCCCTGAATACAAGTAAAACCATACTGTTCCATAAGCTTGACACGAGCCAGCAGTGTGTGCTTGCAGCCCAAAAGGCCAACTGTAGGCTGATCTGCATCAAAAGAGGGGTGGCCAGCAAAGAGAAGGAGGTGATTGTCCCTCCCTACTCTGCCCTCACAAGGCCTTATCTGGAGTACTGCAGCCAGGTCTGGGGCCCCCAGGAAAGACATAGAGCTTTTGCAGAGGGTCCAGAGGAGAGCCACCAGGATGATCAGAGGGCTGTAACACCTCTCACATGAAGAGAGGCGGAGGGAGCTAGGCTTGTTCAGCCTGGAGAAGGCTCTGGGAGACGTCACTGTTGCCTTCCAGTATGTAAAAGAAGCTTAGAAACAGGAGGGAGACCAACTTTTTACATTGTCTGATACTGACAGGACAAAGGAGAATGGTTTTAAACTATAAGAGGGGAGATTTAGATTAGATGTTAGGAAGAAAGTTTTCACTCAGGTGGTGGTGAGGCACTGCAACAGGCTACCCAGAGAAGTTGTGGATGCCCCATGCCTGGCTAGGCTGGATGGGGCCCTGAGAAACCTGATCTAGAGGTTGGCAACGCTGCCCATGGCAAGGGGACTGGAATTGGAAGATCATTAAGGTCCTTTCCAAATTCTTTGATCTAGTGATCTTATTTATCTATGTTCTTTTATTATCAGTCACCACTTAAGTGTGAGTCCATGTCAGGACATAAAATAAACCTTCAGTTTCAAAAGGCTTGAGCTGCATCCTCCTCCTGCTTCTGCGCCTTTATAAATGTGTCAGAAAAGCCAGACCATCTCCACCCCTTGTCTATGGCCAAAGTGGCCTGCAAAGGCTTGTCAACATTCCCCACTGAGAATTATGTCCCAGCACTTCAATCACATAACATTGGATTCTGCTTTTGGTTTATGATACCTAATATCTAAACTGTGGTCAATAATATTACCAGGAAAACTGTCTGGTTACATCACTTTTCACTCTTGACACATATCTGTACAAAATACAAAATGTTTTAGCCAAATGAACACCGTATTCTAGACAATCATTAAGCCATTTGCCATTCAGATTGTAATTATATATACACATATATGTTTTAGAAATGTTAACTCATAACATGAAAAAGGTTCTGCCTGCTATTAAATGATTTACATGTGTGGATTTGCCAAGTAACTTCATTACCACACATAACGCATCATCAATATGTAAGAAACTTGCATATTGTGTTTTTCATTCAGAAGATAAAAATGTAAGAGTTCTACTCCAATACATTGACACGTGGCTGTGATTTAAACAAGTGCACACTTAAGATTATAAATTAAATATAAGCCAGGTATCCACTTATTTTTCTGGACTGATGACCATATGGCAAACAGCTGGTCTCTAACATATATTGATATCCAGTACCTTAAGGCTCTTACATGACAGCAATAACTGGCTGGTTAGGACCAATGTATTGCTATTGCACGTCACAGCTGTTCCTGAAGCCCTCACTTCTGAAGCCCTCTGTCTAATCGGTCTTCTACCTAGTTCTCGAGGCTTTCAGGAGTTCAGTATTTCACACTATTTCCTGTGAAGGTGAAAATCACCCATGTGAGAAGACTTTCAGGACTGGGAGAGGGAATTCTCAAGCAAACTTCCTCACCTCTTCAAACATTTTGTTTTGAAACTATGATTTTAGCCTCAAATAACTCCACTAAAATAACAATTATTCCAGATTTAGTTAGACAAAAATAATTATCCTTCTAACAAACACCACAAAATTCCTTAAGAAGCATGAGTTTACTGCCTAAAAAGAAACTGTAAGTATCAGGAATGCTATAAATATTACATGAGACAAGAGATTATCTTGGTAATTTCGGAACGCAAAAGCAGTGTCACCTCCGAGAGCACCTGCTGTTTCCTCACTTTGCCTGTTTTCTGAAAAGTTAGCTTCTTTGGAGCTGAACTGGCTCCAGATCAGAAAAGACTCCACTTCTGCCTGAACAGAAACTTCCCCTAAGTTTATGCACGAGTTATATGTGGTCCTTACGGCATATGAAGGACAGAAGGATGATTAAAGGACTCTGCTGCTCCCCCAGGCTACCCAATACACAGCTACATACTTGGAAGGTTAATTTGTTATAAAAACAGTCATTGTCATCAACAGAGCAATTCTACATAAACTGCACCAAACCCACAGATACAACATGGGAAACATTTTTTAAAACATATTACAATTTGTTCTCATAAAATTAACTGTATTTTAGAACATCGCTTTATTGTTTTAAAAAAAATGGTTAATGATATTTAATGTTGCATAGCATGTTCTTTCCAAAACAGAAACTTATCCTCTAAATGAACATAACATGTAGTTATTCGGACAATCATTAGGACAAACACACTTAAGACAAAATGTTCTCTAAAAGCTATCCTTCTACGCAAACCTAAAGAAAAAAGCTTTTAGAACAGAGTAATTTAGATAGTCTTTCATTTAAGTTAGAAACCCTTACAATGCTTAAAAAAAACTAAAATAAAAATTTGCCAATAATACCAATATTTTTCTCCAGTTTTCTAGTATGAATGGGATGGTGTGGGGTGTGTGTGCAGTATTTACTTACTTGCTTATTTTGAATTTAAATGTCTACTGGAGAATAAGTACATATTAAAAGGTCAACTCTAGTCTGATATAAACAAATGCATTTTAGCATGATTAAGAAATCCTAAACTGAACTAGGCTTAAATTATTACTATTCACATATTTAAATCTACACAAATTACATCTCTTTAAGCCACAAGAATGATTGTACACTATAAGCCTACTCCTTAAATGAGATTTCATCAATAAAAATAACCTTTTAAGAAAAAAAAAAAAAACAAAACAAAGATCATTTTGAGGGGTGAAAGGAAACAAATATTGGTAAGACCATCTATTTTGTGCCAAGTAAGCATTATGATTAATTCTTGCAATTGCTGTATCTGTATCTGAGTAGTACCTGATTGCATTAACTGTTAATTTTTTTTCCAAGATGCGGTCAAGGTATAGAAAAGTATATCTGAGATGAACAGAATAATTCCACTCTGTATTTCTTCAGGACATATAAGAATTTATTAATAAAAGCAAGGACTTACGGCACAGTTTGCAGTTAGCCTGTGAAAACTTCCCTTGCCTCAGTGAGCATGACTGGACCCTTTCTACAGCTGACAAATTATTCTTACTGTTTAGCAGCATTTAAAATAGCATCCAAAGTCCCACTAAATTTGACAGATGCTATAAGCAGCTCAGAGAAAGTGGTAGAAGCTATATCAATTTATTAAGCCTTAATGTTCTCCTTGCATGTACTATAAACATAGTACAATGAAAAAGTTTTTGCTAAATTTGAACTACTTATGTTCACACCTATAAACTCGTTCAGATGAGTAACGTTATGATTAAATGTTTGTCCAATGAATTACTTCAGCATGAACAAAATGAAGTTATAAAAATGTGATAGGTCTCACCACAACTAAATTTTCTGCACCTCATGCTAAAAACTGAAGTATATCAAGCTAGGACAATGTAAAGCAGCTAAGGCAGCAGTAAAAGCTGCCATGAGCATACAGGACCTCACATCAGAACAATCACATATACAGAGTACATTTTGAAAATAACTAACAAGAATAAACATTGCTCCTCTGGAAATGTTAACTGATATAGTGGCTGATCCTTTGTGAAACTGGCTTTTCCTTCGCTTTCAATGGGATTATTCATGCAACCGCAGTTTTCAGCTTTGGAGATAAAAGGACTGTGACTTCTGGTTGATCAGAGGGATAGTTCTGAATTTTTCTTAAACCAAAGATTATGTTAAAATATAGGTACTTACACAGTAAAATGATAGACAAAACATTTCCATCCACTGGGCCTCTCCAGGAAGTTGTAGACATCCCCCTGCACACTAGTTTTACTTAAATAACGGCTCCGGAAACAATTTGTTGTACAGGCCATGCGGACTTCACTTGCTGTCAAGGCTGAAGCCTTTGTGCCTTCCTTGGGATTACAGGGAATTCCAGATTCATTATTTACGGTGGCATCTGAAGCCAGTGCCACTGAACAGTACTGCATGTTGCTTGAGTTCCCCCTGACTTTCAGCAACGTTGCAGACTTCCTATTTCCATTCAGACTACTACGCTGAGAAGTAGAGCCTTGAACTTGTCCACAAAGGTTATACATTGGGTGCCCAACAGTTTCTCCATTATCACAGAACATTCTGTAACAACGTACAGGAACTACTAAATGTGATTAACGTTTAAAATCATAGAAGAAGGTCTTGTATGTCCTCCCTGCCCAGAGCTGCAGTAGCTGATAAGAGGGCTTTCTGCTATAATTATGGAGCTTCTCTGTGACATAAAAGTGTGAGCTGTCAGCCTGTCACCTTCTGTCACTCAGAACCTCTGAAATTAAATAAGGAAAATGTATTAGACAACTGACACATGCTAGGCACCAGATGTAACAGAAGGCTAGAAAAGGAGAGAGAGATTAAGATTTCTGGAGAGAGAAAGAAAATTAAGATTCAAAGCTACATTTGTTAAGAAGGAAGCTTAGAACTTAACTATTAAAATACAACATCATGTACTGCAGAGTTGTTTTACCATACTACCCCACATTATTTTAATCTGAGCAGCTCTTGAATCATCCTGCTTAGAGGTAGAACTGAGATACCTTCCTGGCATTTATAAACCTTACTGTTGCCTAAAGCACACTTGACAGAGATTTTGAACTTTTAACACCTACATCTCAAGACATCTTACCTAGAGAGTAAATGTTACAGAAAGATTTTTAGACTAGAATAAATTACTTCAGTAACCTACTGGGAATTTATCTTGCAATCCACTATACCCAGAAACAGTATTTGTTCGCATCTACAAGGGAGGATGTCATAAATGTTATATGTAACTGAGAGGTCAATAATGTCACAACGAAGAAGATCAAAGATTTCTGGCCTGATTCTTGATTTACTTCAAACCATTTAACGTTTGCTGCTAACTTTGCTAGTCTCAAGGAAGTACCGAGAGAAAATAGAATAGAAAACAAGGCCCGTATAGCTCAGCATATATTAGTGATGAAGCAGACCTAGACTGCTGCTAATACACAAATACTAACAGCAACATTAATCTTTTTGACAAACTGAGAGCAGCTGTGTCTTTGAAGTGTCAGTTTTTGTATGGCCTCTTTCTTTACACACAGCCATGACAAACTTCATTATTTAAAAAGTTTAGCTAAAATGAATATATGGTGAAAATATTACAGGTATAACGAAAGGTAACTTCAAAGCACCAGGCACTGCTGATGTTAACGTCAAAATTATGTTTGCAATGTCGCATTGTAACGTACTGGGTGATCCACAATCTAAAGCTCCTAGGCGCTGCAGCTGACTGCTACTCTGTCAGGAGAGACTGACACTGAGTTATTTAGCCTCAGCAGAACACAGAGAACACAGAATTTCCTTTGCCCCACTCTTTTTAAATGAGGGTTATTTTCTTCAGCTCAAAGATCCTCGTGTAGTAGATGAACCGCCACTATAGTACATCTAAACAAATCCTCTTAAGTTATACTACAAATTTTTTACATAGAGTAGAGGACTTCTTACAACGTGCTCATTTCTTAACACTGGTAATGGTAAGACGGACTGATGTACCTGTACACTAACCCTAGGGCAGACAGAGAAATACTTCCTGCTCCTCATCTATGCTCCTAACAATAAAAGCTGTAGGGATGAAATGATAGACTGAAAGAACAAAGCCCCTCAGCCAAGCTGAAAATAAAATCTAGCAGAAATTCACTCCCTACGTATCATTTGTTTTAGGGTGGTGAGGCTACTTTGACAAGTCACAAGCACTTGTCAAGATAGCCTCAGCAAGGGTTGGCTACCCAGAAGTTGCAAACAAAGCTACCCAAAAAACATTTGCTAGCCTTCTTAATCAAAACAGGCAATCACACACAATTAGAAATAAAGCAAAGCACAAGAAAAAAACAAAAGAAATAAAACTGGCAAACAGTACCTACTCTTTTGTTGCATGTGTTTCTATTCCTCTCTTTGCTGCTCCCTCAGCTCCATATGGCAGATTCTCTGGAGAGTAGCAGGCAGAGCTGCTGTCTAGCTCTGCCCTCCAGCTTATCAAGTCCCACCCTGGCTAACATAGGGTCCCTCCCTTTTATATGCCACATATAGCTGCTCTTAGGAGAGGCAAAGAAAGAACTGGGGAACAGTTCTGATTTCAGAGAGCAATTACTTGTCCTTCTTCCTGCTGTCAAAACCATCAACAACATGCAACAGCTTAATTTTTCTGATTATCACCTTCCTCTCTCACACAGTCCTTCTCTACATACACTTAATAGCAGCAGGTTAACAGCAGCATTTCTTCACACATTTTACACTTTGAATTAGGTGTTGATAGCTGGAGGCTCTGCAGCACAAGAATACAGCATTCCAGATAGCATTGCAGGTGAGCCATTGAAAAGGACTAACACCCAGCTGGAGCCAGAGAAATCCTTCAGGTTTCAGCTCACGCATCTTCCTTGAAATGCCATCAGTATCAATTAATAACTTCTCTGCTGTATTAACTTTTCCAGACAGTAATTTCCTAAATGCAAAAACTGTTGCCTGCCTCAACCTCTGACCTCCCTTAATATAATTGTTCAAGCTGTAAATAACTAGACAAAGTATGAAGGAAAATAAATAAATAAAAAACAATAATAATCTTGACTATTTTAAGGTTTAAAATATGTTTATTTTGAGGGAAAAAGTAGCATCCAGGTTCACTGTAAATATGGAAACTCAGCATATGAGCAGCAGGTCTGAAGTCACTGCAGAAACAGAACCCAGGGCATCTGACTCCTATTTCTGTATCAGGAAAGTGATTTAGTGTTTAGATTTTATTAGACTGAACTGTGGAAGATGTGAACTTGTTCCTTCACCTCCACAAATGTAGTATATTACATCTTTAGGTCCAACACTCAAAAGCCAATTAGTCACCTAGCTAATTTATGACTTACGTAAATCAGAAATGCATGATTACAGAAATGTGCAAGCGCTGAAGTTGTCACCAGTTACACTGCATAAGCATATAATGCTCTTTAAGTGCATGTACACAGAAGTTTAACTTTTATGCCTGGCCTCATTTCTCACTGCATGTCTAATCTTGATGTACTGATGCAGCCCACATACTCAGAGCTTATCTACCCCACACTAATAGCATTATATTTGGCATAAGGCACAGTCAGCACGATAACTTCTGATCAAAAGAACATGATGGGGATGCACAGTAAAATGTCTTGTTTTGAGGTGCAGATTCAAACTCCGGGCTGACAAGGAGACGCTTCTCAGGAAATTGCCCTAAACACAAGACCAAATCCATTTTCCACTGGTATCATCATTGCTGTCTTCTCCAGGGGCTGTATTTTAGAAAAGTGTTAGTCAGTCATGTAAGAAGCATAAAGGAATAATATGGAATCCAAATCCTAGAAAACACTTTGAGCATAAATAAAAAATGAGACTTGAGAAGCACTCCTATGCTCCTCCGTTCATTTTGAATTCCATCCTCAGGACCTAACCTTTCTGCAAACACTGCTCTTAAACATCTGCTTTGGGATTGTGAGTTCCGCTTCCTGAACTGATTGATTAATATTTAGACATTACTGCATGCCAAGTACCATTCTGGTTTAGCAACAGTGTCTTTTTCTATCAATCACACTGGAGAACAAATTCACCACGTTGTGCAACTTGATCAGGTTGTACACAGACTGCCTGTAAGCTGCAAAATGCCAAGCCTTGAATTCTGTTTGAGCTTTCCCAGCCTGGTGAGCCAACAGTCCTACAATGGACTGTAACCTGAAGCCTACTGTGAGTTATGAGGGATCTTGGAACGGGGTATTGACTTGGCCCCCAAGTTCACACAATAGTTTTCTATGCACTTTTCATTTTTGAACTGCAGATTGAAGATGGGGTAGGAAGTTTACTGAAAATATGTAAGCAAGCTTAGTCACCCATACAGCATTTTACAACCCATGTAATATACATCACAAAGACCAATATTGTTCGTTGAAAATACATGCTGAAGATAAATGATCAGGACTTGTGTACTATGATATTGGAAGGATGGCTCAGGTGACACTAGGCTTCCATTCACTCCCAAATGCTTGACAATTAAAATATACTGAAGCATTTTATTACATGAAGGATCAACTGAGGGGCCAAACTGCCTTCTCTGTATGTATGTAATAATTCATTATTTTAGTATTAATATCGATAATCTACAAGGCTAACTGCTTGGCCCAGAGTAGTATCTAACAGATCTGTAAATTTCTCATTTCCATGACAGAATTGCTTCAAGAAATTGACTGCTTTAGTCCCAGGGATTACTCTCTTAAAACTCAAAACCAAATGTTTTACTGAGGAGGAAAAAAAAAATACAGAAAATACAAGGTCTTCAAGAAATGCTTGAAATTAGTAACAACTATATTGTGTAGAAAATGTGACTCTTTTATAAACTATGTTATATATCACACTTTAAAACATCTTTATGTAGACACTAGTTAAAACACATTCTATCCACCTAGTGGAAATATTAATTAAGTCACATGACAATTACAGGGGGAACTAGTAGCAACTTTCGTATCAGTTTGTCTTTCAGAAATCTCTGTCTAATTATAGTTTTCACTAGCTGGCTAACAAGCTGCTCAGTTTCATCAGGGAAAAAAAGCTACCTCTTATAAAACCACTGGCACCATGCATGTAATGATCCCAAACTGAACGCAACCATATAATATTTTTCCTTTTACTTATTCTGCTTCATTTACTTTTTCCATTACCCCAGCCATCAGCCCTATCCAGGCAAACTGCTGCTTTGTGCAACAAAAGAGGAAGAAGACTTGGTTGTGGTAGCAGATACAATAACTGTGTTAAATGTTCCACACTAAAGCACTGGCCAACATTACAATGATGCAACCCAAAGGGAAGGGTGAGAAGGATACCGATGTAAAGCAGCTGTTTTAATGCATTTTTCAGCCTTCAAATAACAAAAGCATTGTATATACCCAATGATATTACCTACAATCACAGCTCATAGGACTGACAAGAAGGTGCAAGCACAACTACTTAAATACGGAGAAAGCACACTGATTTATTCACTTGCAGAACACGCTCAACCCCAGCAAGACTTCAGCACCCCGGAGAGGGCAGAGAGATCAGCCCAAGGAGGCCCCAGCTCCCCTACCTAGTCTGCATGCATGCTGCAAACAATGTTTCTTTCTATTTACTCCCAAATCAATGATTTGCATCATTAAAGAGGTATGGGTTAGAGTGTCCTTATACAAGATGAGTGCATCTTTGGGATACTGAATATCATACTGGGAAGAATCTCTGATGCAAAGAAATGTGTGCGTGAAAGGGGTAAACAGTCAGCACAGAAGTGCAATTTCCTCTGTAGGAAGAAACTGGAGCGTTTTGCTCCACGGTTCACCCATGTTTCAAATGCATTAATTTCTATTACACGTACCCTGTACCAATGCCACCGATTGCAGTATGTGCCATGGAAGCATACATCATGCTTATATTCAAAAAGCAGTGATCCACACAGTTTAATATTTATATGGTAAAGAGAAAATCTGATATTCAAGAGTTCAGGAAATCCATACCAGAAAGAAAAAAATGCTGGGATGCCATAGTTTCAGGCATCATCATTCTTGACCTCACTGGGCACAGCAATAATCACACATCACAAAACAAATGTGATGAAGTATGCAACTCTGCTAACTCTGTCATTTCAGTAGGCTTTTGGAAAGAAGGGAATTGTTAAATCAAAATTTTGAAAATAAGAAGTTTGTATCACGATACTGAATTTCTTAATTTGACATTATATGCTGACCAAGAACATTTTATTTATTGAAAGCCAGCCACACAGGGTCCTGATCTTGTTTGCCACTTTAGGCACTAATGTAAAACAAGCAATAATGATAATGCATTACATGAAACATATTTTTGTAATGCTGGAGCAAAATTCTGCAGATCTCATGTTATTCTACCTGGACCATAGAGAACAGGCTGGTGTGCAGTTCTTTGTGTTCAGCGCATTTCACTAGGTCAGCAGAATTCTTAAACTCACTGTATTATATCTTCACAGAAACCCACCGCACTATTAATAATGAATAAATGAGAATAAAAACATTAAATAAATTGCATGAACTAAGGGCAAAGTATCTGTTGATATGCTCATGGCGCATAAAAGGAAGACAAAATTACTGCTTGAAATATCGTACCTATTGTAATTGATGAAGAGGTATCAGATAGCAGTCATGGAGAGCTTTCAAATAATAAGAGGCAGTATAAATTCTTTTACAGTGAACCTCAACTGTTACTTGATTCCTATCTTCAATTATATTAAGTGTCCTAGCATTGTTTTATTCAGTTTGTTTAAATCATTAGTGATGCATTGGAGAAGATATTGTTGTTGGTATTACAGTAGTAACAGAATACCATTAAAAGTGGGTGTTCATTACAAGTATATTTGGAAAGATTCATAAAGATACATTTATTGCTTCAGGATAGATTTTTTGCATAGGAACTGTGTGTTGTAACAGAAGAGTTTGGAAAAATGACACTCAAGGATAAATACAGTTGTTGTAACTTTGTACACTTACATGATGGAAGCTTAGAAAGTCAATTAAGATATTCCGTAAATTTTAGTTAAAGATTTCTATAATGTAAACTGTAGGCTCTAGTACACGTTTGATTATCCAGACCCCAGTAATCCTAAAGGGAAATGCAGCATAACTAAGCAATGTGATCACAACAGCTGATATTAAAGGCAAGTAAACTACTCTGAAATTCTTATGTAACAGGCTCATATTACGTTCTCTTTCAAGTCTGAGGCAGTAATTCTTCTGCAGTGATACACGTCATTCCTGAGACAGAAACCTTCTGTTTATTTGCTTCTGCAAATTTTTTAAAAAAAGTGTCTCTTACTCTGTTCCAAATTCTTTACCTCTACGTGTATGCATGCAACATGCAGTGCACATGTGCAATATGGCAATTAGGTCAGGCTTCAGTATTCTTAATTTATTCCGCACAGACTAGAAGAACAGAGACACAGACAGCCTGTCCAGGTGCTCTCCTACTCTGTTTCAAGCAATGTAATTAATCTAGGCTTACTTAGCTTTAGTACAGGCAGAATGGTATATAACTATATGGTAATTACTGTGCCAGTGCTCTGTGCACTCAGAATGCTACCCAGAGGTGGGATATGCTCACAGAAGCAAATTCCCTCTTTCATCAATAAAATTTTCTTACTAAGTGGTCAATGTGAAATCAAACCTCACTGGGAAAATAAAAGATGAAACATACTCTCTTAGCAAAAAATTAATGAAATGATGGAGCCCTTGTAAATGTTGAGTTTTTCACTGAAGTCGTGCTAGTCATGGATGGGAAAACACAAAAATGGAAGGAGGAAGAAAAATAGTAGTAACCAAAATAGTAGTAACATAGAACCTATGATTAAACCATATAGTGTGAACATGCATTTATCTGACATCTCCAGTACCCTTTTGCTTATCTGAGTTTCTAAATAACATGCATTTTCCAAACTCCATTTTTATGTAAATCATAGTTTTGAATAAAAATTAAGTCTACTTCCCATACTGAAATTGGAAATGCTTTTCAAAACTTGCGTCTCAAAATAAAGGAGTAACACTTGTATACCAAAGAAGCATACAAAGAATGTATCCTGAGGTAAATGTGAAGGGCCAATCCACAGACTTGTTAATTGAAACTCCATGTACTCATAAGCAGATCGCTAGAGCAACAGTGTTATGAATACCCGTTTAATCTTAACTAAAGCCATTTAGATGAAATATTTAATTATAAAACTATACGTTATACTATTTTTTTAAATATATATTTCTGAAACAGGTTGCTAGGATGGAAAAAGATAAAATAGAAAAAATGCCAGCAGACATGTATTAATTGAACAGTAACAATTGTCAAAAATGCAGTTAAAAGTTTATTATAAATAGAACAATTATTTTCTCTGTGTAGTGAATTTTAATAAATAGTAATGGTGCATGGAAAAAAATATTGTATTTTTATTGCATAACAATTGTGATCATGTACAGGAAAACTGGATCTTCACTGTCTTAATCTATTTATTTTTTCTTTCACTCTTCTCAAAAATATCATTATTTTCTCATTAATAAAATATAATAAAACATTGGACTCATGTCCTCACAGGGAAATAAACAAAAAGAAGACAGGAAATGCTAAACAACTAAAAGATCTTGTCATGCACACACGAAATAATTCAAAACAAGGAAAGAACATGAAACACTATTTTAAACAGGCTTTCTTTCCTTCTTTTTTTTCCTCACCTACTAATAGTACTGCTGGCAGGTGTTTTTTTCTCCTTTTCTTCTATAAGAAATCAGCTGACTGTGTGGACTGTTGTTTACTTTTTAGGTATACATCTGTTGGAGAAGCCAGGCAAGATGGAACAGAGGAAGTGTCCCGATGGAAGATTTTGACCAAATTTCAATTGCTGCAGAGATCCTTTTCACTCTAGTGTATTTTCTAGCCTATTCATATAATCCTTCACTACTGTTGCATTAGCAGTTTTCAAAGTACCATTAATTCAAACAGGTGATAAGGTGGTAGAGAATCAGCTGAATATGATGAGTTAAGCATGGGAAATCTGTATCTGAGGCACTTCACTTTTGTTCTCCTTTGAGAAATTTGGAACTGTGTTTAGCTTGGCTGAGTCAATTAAATCTAAACAAAGAAATCTGTGACAAGATAAAATTATATCTGTTTAAAAGTAGCTATGGAAAAGAGGTTGCCTCAACAATAAGCATTCTGGAAGAAGCTGGGATTCCTGAAAGCTGTTTATTATACAAATTAGAACATCCCATAAGCGCGTCCTTAAAACACTCTTCTGAAGAAAACAACAGGATGTTAGCTTTCTTGAAGAAAATCTAACTTGAGCTGCAACTGGTGTGTTGAACATGAACCATTCCACTGAAAGATGATGTTTAAACAATAACTGTGATTAACTGGATTAATTTCAGGAAAAGCATGAAAATTTGAAGACACTTTTAAAATAAATTAGTAACTTTAGATACTGCAGTCCAACAATGAAAATGACCCATGCTGAAGTCATGAAACAGGAACTGTGCTAACACCTGCAGCTAGCAGGATCTTGTTCCGTTATAGGCACTACACTCTTTCAACAACAAAAGAACACTCTTTATGCTACCATAATGTGGAAAATAAAATAAGCTCAAATTCAGAGTGTCTTCTAGTAACAAGTAAGAATACTCCAGCAAGAATATACAGATTTTCTTACTATTAACAGTCTAATTTCAGAACCCAGGATACATTCAATCTCTTGTAGCGGTCAAGCCAAAATGCTCACTGAGATGCCTAGCTCTCATTGATCCTTGGACATTTTAGTATTAGAAGTACCTTTCTAATAGTTTCAAGTCATCTTGTTTTGTCCTTTTACCAGCTGCTGTTAACAATTGGATGGATATTCCAAAACTGAAATTTTGTAAAATTAATAGAAATTTTGCAGAAAGTTTACAACTGAAAGGTTTCTATAGTAATTATTTTTAGTTATTGAGAACTATTCATTATTAAGAGTGTGTTCTGAACAATGATTATGTTAGCGTGGAGGAAGCCACTCTGAAGCCACTGTGAGATGCTCTACTAATAATAAGGAAAACTACATTATTGGTATATTGTAATTTGAAACACTTGACTGTGGCCAGCAATACAAGTATGTTGCTACCAAAAAAACCCTCCAGACACAACAACAAAAGACAACACCCTAGCAGAACTGTATCCAACAGTTTCTCAGCAGCAGATAAAAAAACTCCAAATTTTAAGTCATCTAGTCATTTATTAGATTGATTTACAAATGTGACAGCATAAACATTTGGTTTCCAGTTTGTACTCCAAGAGGGCAGAACCCGCTCAGGTTTTGCCTAAGGAGAAACTGGTTTCTGGAGAAACGCTGGGAAACACAATTAGCTTATCACGGCTGGGCACGTGGCATTCCCCTGCCTTCACAGCACTGAACACCCTAAGTTGCGCGTGGAACTTCCTGGCTGCACCACTGGGAAGAAATTCATTCTCTCTGAAAAAGCGATTTGAAACGCGGCTTCTGCTCAGTGATCCAGTCAGCTTCAGTCACAGGGTCAGCTGAAAGAGCGTCCCCACTGACAGCTGAAGCTATTAGCTTTGTCCTGCTTACAGGCATGTGGAACTGGAAGCAGGTACACTCACACCTGACCTAGCTCATCCCACATTGCTGACCCCTGCTCTTCTATTTAATGCATCTTTCAGGCACCTCTTCGGCTGCCTGTGCCTGCCCGTAGCTGCACCCTTGCCAGCACCCTGCATAAGTGACCCTCTCCTACTTTGGGAACATAAAGAGCAGATTAATTCATTGGAAGGTACCGAGGAGGTACATATTTCTACTAAGGAGACGAAGATACTGCCTTGGGGAGCCGAAATCTCGCCCGGCACCGTGGCCCCGAGACCGCCTGCGGCTCCTGGCAGCCCTCTCGCTGCAGCATAGGCGACAGCGAGCAGGGCCCCTAAGATGGCGGGCGCAACGAACAAGCGCGGGACGACTCCAAACTGCTTTCCTCGTTTGTTACCCATCCTGCCTCTCTTCCAGGAGGAGTAAAGCGACTTTGGGCGTTTTGTTCGGCTTTCCCCTCCCCTTTGTAGGCGGGGAACAGCACACGCAGCTCCGTTCCCGAAGATGGCGGCGGTGAGCGCTGCAATGTTGCCTGGCTCGGGCCCTTGGGCCGTTCTGGTCCGGTGTTGTCGGCGGGTCGGGGTGTCTGCTTATTCCTCGGTGCCTGCTGCGAGCAGCAGGGAAGCCCAGCAGAAGGAAGGTGAGGGTGGCGGGGCCGGGATGCAGCCGGGCGAGAGGCGGGGCGGCCGCGACTGTCTGCGGGTGGTCGGACCCAGGGGGCGTGCAGGGAGATCGGGCCCGCAGCCGCCCTCCCCTCGAGTCCGGATTGTGCTTGTTGCAGCAGGCCGGCGGTGCGCTGCCTGCATTTAAGTGTTCTAAATGAGAAGTTCATAGTCGCCAAGGGGCGCGTGTTCGCGTCATATATTTGGCTTCGTATCTGGCCCCAGGCTGAGCGGTTTTACCAGCTCAGAGTCCAGACGAGTCCAAATATTGTGAGCCCTGTTGGTCAGGGCTGTTACCAGCGTTTTTTGAGGGTCATGAGGACGGTTGTCTGTTGCCGGGTTTCTGAAAGGGCTTTTGAGTAATGTTGGATGGTGGGGTTCATGGCACTGCAGGAGAAAAAGTGTCCAAATCTGACACTGTGGATGTTAGTAACAGAAAGAATAAGATTGGTGTCAATGGTGTATGTCTGTGTGTGAGTGTAGCACAGAGGTAATGTTGGTTGTTGCAGAGCCTCGTATATGTTCTCTATTTAAATTTCTGTGTAGCAGGGAGAGGAAGAACAAAACTGAAGTCATAAAATACCTAGATAGGAAAACACTTTTTTTTTTTTAAAGGTATTTCATGAAAGTATTGCAAACTATGAAATTGATGTGGAGGGGAGGGAAAGGAAATCAAAGCAAGCAAGTGAGGATCTCCCTAACCCTAATAACAAAACTAATGTGATTTGGTGTCTTCATACACCCCTCTGAGTCTCTTGCCAGAGCTCCAACTCTGTTGATAGAAGTTGACAAGAAAACTGAGCCAAATGAAGGCTCAGGCCTGCTAAAAGAGAGTAAACTCTGCATTCACTTTCTGTTGCATCTGGTCTGTGACTGCTCGATAAAAGCACTGTAAAATGGCAGAAAACAAACCCATCAGCATGTTACCCATCCGCAATTCAGCAAGAAAAACAGTGCGATGTGTTAATGTCAATTTAGATAAGCCTGAGACTAGCACAAAAGAGGATGTGGAAGGAAGCAGTGGAGCCATGGTACTCTCATTTTGGTGGCATTGAACCGTTGGATTCATTGTTGTGTGTTGCTGGTAGAGACTGAGCAGCTGTATGGGAAAGAGGAAAGGAAGCATGGTTGTGAAGGCAAAAGTGTACCTTCACTCATCTCATTTTTCTTTCCTCCTAGATCAAGATGGAATAAATGATGCTAGCAATATGTGTTTTGGCACATAACCACTCATTGTTGATATGTTTCTAAGATAAACCTAGCCTGACTAAATGTCTTCCAAACCCTTTTTATCACATGTGTCAGAAAATAAGTGAGCAGTCTGCAGTCTGAATATGTGATCTTCTCCTTCCACATAAAGACAATAAAGCAAACTCTTTGAAAAGCCTCTAGTTTCCACTGAAAGATTACTCTCCATTTTTAGTAGCAACTAGCTTCTTTCATACTTGAAGATTTTGATTTCTGATTTGAATAACAGTTGTTAGGAGGTGGGTTTTTTTTCATCTGTGACAGTACAGAGATATGGAATTACTTTGTGGTATAAATATGTAATAGTTTTTGCAAAAGAAAAAAAATGTGCAGAATGTGCTGTGTTTCTTCCACAAAACCATATAATAGTTTGTATTGAAAAATGATTCGTTTTTTTTTTTCTTTTTCTCCCAGCTTCAACAAGGAGAAGAGGCAGGACATCACAGTTCATGAGATCAGTAAGAACTGAAACTATCTGCAACTAACTCAGAAGTGTTTGAAAAAGTTTTCTAAGCTATAAGTCTGAATAGTTTCAACAGGAACCCGTTCAGACAAGGTGAACTGCTCTCTAATGTGACTGAATTCCAGAGCGTTCACCTAACTTTTCTAATCTCCTAGCTGTTTTCAGTCTGTATGCTCAAAAAAGGCAATGCAAGGCTTGTACAGAGATGGTGTACTGAAGGGTCTTAAAAGTAACTTAAAGTTGCATTTAAAAGATAAACAAGTATCTTAATGTTAATTTAAATATGAATTTGCAGGAATTGTAGTGGTTACTTTCTGTCACAATTAAAAAAACATCTCTGTATATGCACAAGTGAAATTGTTCTTGCACAATAGAATTAGAGTTGATATCCAAGGAAGTAATCACTTAGAGTTTACTTACACACAAATTTCAAAAGCAGTGTAATGCCATGTAACATGATTCTTAAGTAGTAAAAGTGGACCATATGTAAATTTTTGTTCCTTTAACTTCCAAGTACAGATTTAATGGTACAGCATATATCCATTTATCTTTTGCCCTTCCAAACAAAAAACAAACAAAAACCAAAGCCCCACAGCTAAGGCTTTGGGGAAAAAAAAGCAGTGGCTTAATTTTTTTTTGCACTTACAGCTATTTATTTTAATATGGACATGTTCAGACTTCGAGAATTCCAAATACTTAAAATTCATGGTTTTGATGTTAAGGTGTGTCTTGAAGTTTTTAATTATGGGAATTTATTTCTGTATAACTTTTCCTGTGTGTTGATTCCTGCTTGGTCTCACAAATGAGCATATCTCCCATCAAACATCTACAATTTTCAATTTGTTAGCATATACCTGCCAGAACTGAGAGAATGGCTGTTGACCAGGACTGGAGCAGTGTTTATCCAACAGCAGCTGCATTTAAACCTGCGTCTGTGCCTCTCCCGATTCGAATGGGTTACCCAGTGAAGGGAGGAGTACCTCCACCAAAAGAAGGCAACTTAGAGCTTATAAAGGTAAGTCACGTTGCACTGGTGTACATTAACTTTGACAATTATTATTCATTAAGACTGCACTGCTTTCATTGCAATATTTTTATTGGATACTCTTTTCTATAAATAAATAGAAAAACTATTCAGTTTAACTTCTAAATGAAACAGTAACAAATAGAAATCTGAAAAAGAAGTACAGGTGAACCAAATCAGCAGGCTTTACTTGCGTCGTCATGCCTGTGACTCTTATAATTGGGCTTGAGTCTTTTGCTAAACGAAGCTTGAGGAGAGTCTTCTTACCTTAATCTTTTATTGAATGTATTAAACTACGGTAATTTCAGTAACGCCCCTTTACTTGTGAGCTGACTAAATGATATTTTGGTAACTCCTGTTATGTCTATTCTAGATTCCCAATTTTTTGCATCTTACTCCTCCTGCAATTAAGAAACACTGTGCAGCTCTCAGAGGTGAGATTTCTTTACAATGTTGTTACATTATTCAGTTTTTTTGTTGTTTTCTTTGTTTTTGTTGGAGAGGAAGTGTGGACAGCACTTGTTTGTGTCTGTCTCTCTTACACTTTTAAGACAATTCCAAGTGTGACTGAGTGATGTAGTAGAGATTAGATTAGAGATGATCTACCCTTGAAGTTGGTTGTGTGTCAGGCTTTGGTTAGTATTGTGTGGTTTGTTTTTGCTTCATTGTGTTATACAGGTGATGGGCAAATATGTCTTGTGAGGTTTCCGCTCTACCAGTGAGACGTTAGTTTTACCTTTCTATTAGACCCTGCTTGTACTGAAGAATTCATAGAATCATAGAAACACTAGGTTGGAAAGGACCTACAAGGTCATCTAGTCCAACCGTCTTCCTATCACCATCCCTACCCACTAAGCTACTAAATCATATCCCTTAGCACCTCATCTAGACGCTTCTTGAACAGCGCCAGGGACGGTGACTCCACCACCTCCCTAGGCAGGCCATTCCAGTGCCTGACCACTCTTTCAGAGAAAAAGTTTTTCCTTATATCCAGTCTAAATTTACCCTGGCGCAACTTGTGGCCATTCCCTCTCGTCCTGTCATTAGTTATCTGGGAGAAGAGGCCGACCCCCTCCTCACCACAACCTCCCTTCAGGAAGTTGTAGAGTGCGATGAGGTCTCCCCTGAGCCTCCTCTTCTCCAGACTAAACAATCCCAGCTCCCTCAGCCGCTCCTCATAAGACTTGTGCTCTAGACCCCTCACCAGTTTTGTTGCCCTTCTCTGAACACGTTCCAGGGCCTCAATGTCTTTCTTGTAGTGAGGGGCCCAAAACTGAACACAGTACTCGAGGTGCGGCCGCACCAGAGCTGAGTACAGGGGGATGATCACCTCCCTGCTCCTGCTGGTTACACTATTTCTAATACAGGCCAGGATGCCATTGGCCTTCCTGGCCACCTGGGCACACTGTCGGCTCATGTTCAGCCGAGCATCAACCAACACCCCCAGGTCCTTTTCCTCTACACAGTCTTCAAGCCAATCTGCCCCAAGCCTATAGCGTTGCATGGGGTTATTGTGGCCAAAGTGCAGGACCCGACACTTGGCCTTATTGAACCTCATCCCATTGACCTCAGCCCAGCTATCCAGCCTGTCCAGATCCCTCTGAAGGGCCTCCCTACCCTCAGGCAGATCGACACATCCTCCCAACTTGGTGTCATCTGCAAACTTACTGAGGGTACACTCAATCCCCTCGTCTAGGTCATCAATAAAGATATTAAACAAGATGGGCCCCAGTACCGACCCCTGGGGGACACCACTCGTAACGGGACGCCAGCTGGACTTGACTCCATTAACCACTACCCGCTGGGCACGGCCCTCTAACCAGTTCTCTACCCAGAGAAGAGTGTACCTGTCCAGACCACGGGCTGCCAGTTTCCCCAGGAGAATACTGTGGGAGACCGTGTCAAAGGCTTTGCTGAAGTCTAGGTAGACTACATCAACAGCCTTTCCCTCATCTACCAGTCTGGTCACCCAGTCATAGAAGGAGATGAGGTTGGACAAGCACGACCTGCCTTTCGTGAACCCGTGCTGGCTGGGCCTGATCCCCTGGTTGCCATGCACGTGCCGTGTGATCTCCGCCAAGATGATCTGTTCCATAACTTTCCCTGATACCGAGGTCAGGCTGACAGGCCTGTAGTTCCCCGGATCTTCCTTACGGCCTTTCTTGTAGATGGGAGTCACATCGGCAAGCCTCCAATCTTCTGGGACCTCTCCAGACAACCAGGAATGCTGATAGATGGTAGAAAGCGGCTTGGCAATCACCTCCGCCAGCTCCCTCAGCACCCTAGGGTGGATCCCATCTGGTCCCATGGACTTGTGGCAGTCCAGATGGAGGAGCAGGTCTCTGACTGTCTCTGCATGGATCACAGGGGGTGTATTCTGCGCTCCATCCCAGACTTCTAGGTCAGGGCGAAAAGTACCCTGAGGATAACTGGTCTGGCTATTAAAGACAGATGTAAAGAAGGCATTGAAAACCTCAGCCTTTTCCTTATCCTCTATGGTCACATTCCCTACCGCATCAAGTAAAGGAGAGAAATTCTCCTTAGTTCTTCTCTTACTATTAATATATTTGTAAAAGGATTTTGTGTTTTCTTTTACTGCAGTAGCCAGCCTGAGTTCGAGCTGGGCTTTTGCATTTCTAACTTCCTGCCTGCATATCTTGGCAACTTCTCTGTAGTCTCCCCAAGTAGCCTGTCCCTTCTTCCAGAGGACGTAGACTCTCTTTTTCTCCTGGAGTC
The DNA here is from genome assembly GCA_013396635.1 of Penelope pileata. Lineage (NCBI taxonomy): Eukaryota > Metazoa > Chordata > Aves > Galliformes > Cracidae > Penelope > Penelope pileata. The sequence goes on along the minus strand of WBMW01004697.1, from coordinate 13,842 downwards.
TCAACAAAAGTTCCCGGTTCATCCACGCCGGTCTTCTTCCCCTCCGGCTCGCCTGATGGGACTCAGGGACAGCCTGCTCCTGTGCCTTTAAGATTTCCGTCTTGAGGAGCATCCAGGCTTCCTGGACCCCTTTATCCTTCAGGAGCGAGTCCCAAGGGACCCTTGCAACAAGTGTCCTGAACAAGTCAAAGTCCGCCCTCTGGAAGCTTAGAGTCTTAAGGAAAATTGGTGATGGATATGACTCAGTTCTCAGAAGACTAAAGCCTAGTTTAATAACAGCTAATCAGTAGCCATTCTGGTATGCATTTTAAAAAAAAATATTGCCGTTTATAAAAAATAGTGTGAGAGCAAGGTATGCTGGGGAAATACAATACTCAGTGAAGAACAAGAGCATCTCCGCCATCCAGCAAGCCAGTTAGGGGAACCTGATGAAGAAGTTAGCCCAAAGGGAAGTGGAGGGAGGAGGTGATGAAGACTTGTCTTGAATTCCCTATGTACAAATACGTGCAGCATTTACAGGAGGAATTATAAGTCTGAGGAGTCACGGAAATGCAAAGGGAAATCTTGCATGTTTGAGATGCCGGCAGGAACAGAAAGGAGGAGCAGCTCATCTGTTCTAAAACAGCTTGGATGCAGAGCTTTGCTGTGAGGTGGGTGACAAGTTGGTTGAGAGTTTTAGAGGAAACCAAGAAGAATGTATTGGTGCACATCTGCCAGACTGCTTGAGTAACAAGAAGTGGATGAACCTTTCTTGAAACAGCTGAAAAAAACGAATTTACTAGCTTTAGTTCTCATGGGGAGCTGTAGCTATCTATCTAAACATCTCTTGGAAGGGTAACAGAACGAGACAGAAACAATCTAGTAGACTTCCGGAGTGTTAGAGATGATATTTTGATGCAGACCCTGGGCAAACTGTCCATGAGAAGAGTTCTGTTTTGCATGTGTGTAAGAGACTGTTTCTGAACCTTTTGTCTGAAAGCTTGCTGTGAGAACTCTTTTGTCTCAAAGTTTGCCCGCCTGCCTGCTGCCCAAAGGCTTGCAGACCACGGGAAATGAGATAAGCAGCTGATAAATGGCCATCTAGCAGCCTTTCAGACTGGTGCCTTGAGGAAGGCAACCACCAAGGGGATATGCATGCCCCTACCTGCTGTACATGACATACCTAGGTGCTCAGGAATGCCATGCTAGCAGAAAAGAAGGATAAAAGGACAAGGGAACGGTAGCTGGTATCTGACTGATATTTGGCTGATACCTGCCTGTTGCTGGTACCTCCTGCTGCTTGAGACATGAGGTCCTGCTGCCCTGCTATCTGATGGCCCCATGCCTGATGATGCCTGCGTGATGCCTGATGATGTCTGCTGATGCCTGGTGCCTGAAGCCTGCTCCTGCTTCTCCTTGTGCCTGGTCTGCCTGCTGCCTGAGACCTGATGATTCCTGCGTGATGCCAGACGATGTCTCCTGTTGCCTGCTGCCTGAAGCCTGCTCCTGCTTCTCCTGATGTCTTCTCTTGCTTCTCCTTGTGNTGCTTCTCCTTGTGCCTGGCCTGCCTGCTGCCTGAGACCTGATGATGCTTCCTTGCTGCTGCTCCTCCTGCTCTCTTACTCCCTTGCTCCCACACAGACCTGAAGATATTCCCAGACCGACAGAATGGTGTGGGATCCATGGTGGTGACTGTCTCTGTTGTTATACATAACCCTCGCTCTTACTTCCGATCCTTTCACTATCACCTGCCTTCCCATCCCTGTCACCCTCACTGACCAGAATTTGCATTAAACTGTTTGGACAACATTTGGCCTTGTTTGTATCATAATCTCACTCTGGGTATATTAAAGAATCCCGCCCCTCACTCCGATAATTGGAGCGGGACAATGTGCTAGTCTCAAATAAGGAAGAACTGGCTGGGAATGTGAAAGCTGATGGCAGCCCTTGGTGTGAAAAAAGGTAATGGAGCTCAAGATCTTGAGAGAAGTGAGGAAGACACGTAGCATATTGACAGCAATTCTTGGTGGAGATGATCTGCCAGTTGACTTGGAGAGATGCTCTAATGGGTTTGTCATTCACAAGGAAGTACTGGCCACACAGTTGGATGTTAGGGACAGGCTTGGTAACACTGGTCATGAAACTGGGGGGTTTAAAATTCAGAGAGAAATGTGGAAGATGGTGAAACTACAGGAGAATGATTTTGGCATATTCAGGAGTCTGATTGGCAGATCTCATGGGAGACAATCAGGGAGGACAAAGTGGACATCCACCAGCTCTCCTTGTCCAAGATCAGCCTCCTAAAACCAAAAGAATGGTCCAATCTAGTCTGCAAAAATTTGACCAAGTATGGTAGAAAGATAGCATGGTTGAACAGGGAATTCCTGGGTGACTTAATGCAAAAACGAAGCACACAAAGTGGAAGCAAGTGCAGAATTACCCAGGAAGAACTGGAGATTTTTTGCATGAAAATCTTCATAAATGAGATAAACAAATGGGATGTAGCAAACTCCAAGCCATTTCCAAGTGTGTGGAAAGTGCACATTATGAAAAGCTGGATGATGATAAGAGAGCACGGATTTAGCAGGTTTTCAGATAGTAACAAATAGAGGAGGGAGCAAAATGGTTGATAATAAGGCTGCCATTCAGAGGGATGTCAACAGGCAGGAAAGTATCTGCTGCTAGGACTCTCATGAAGTTAACCAAATACAAATACAGAGTCCTATGTCTGGGTTGGAGTAACACATGCAGCTGTACATGGGGCCTGGGGGGGAGAAAGGGCTAGAAAGTGGCTTTGCAGAAAAGGCTATGTGGGGCTCAGCACGCCTTTGAAAGCTGAACGGGGAACAGGAGTGTGCCCTTGCAACAATGAAGGTTAACTGCCTACTGGGTCGTACTGGGTCGTACTAACAGAAGTGTAGGTAGCACATTTAGGAAATTGATTTTGCGTTTTCTCCTTTTTTGGAATTTGTGAAACTACATTTTAAATACTTAGATAAGTTTTTGAGAACCCAGTACAAAAAAGACACTGAAATATTGGAGCAAGTGTAGCAGAGATGCTGCCATTACCTGAATAAATACAGTTTCTTTTAAACTACTTATAAAAACATACATTACAGTAAATTTGAGGAAAAAATCGGTATTACTTGGATTGTTTTCTTTTATTATACAGATTTCTGCACTGAATGGCCAAATGCTTTGGACAGCGATGAGAAATGTGAACAGCATTTTCCTGTTGAAATTGAGACAGTGGATTATGTTTCTGCAGGTACATCTATTCGTAATCCCAAAGCAAGAGTAGTGACTTTAAGAGTAAGTAGTATTTTTGGAAAGCAGCAACCTTTGTTTTAACAACCCAAATGCTTGGCTTTCTTTTCAAAACATTGTACAAGCGTGGGAGCATAGGAAATGGTTTGTTGAATGGCTAAAAAAGCAGTAGAGGACTTCCTTAATTATATTACAGCCTGTTGGAAGTCAGGTTTTAATGATATGGATATATATTTATAAATGACTACTGAGCTCTGATATAGGCAAAGCAGCCTGCATTCTGAAAAATCAATTTTTCAGTAAATAGACAGTTGTAAATTATCACTTAAATAGTGTGGGGCTGCATGTTGTCCTTTACCAAAAGTATCCCTAGCTTTTTCCAGATAACTTTTGTTTTCTTTTGGTGAGAAATCTTAGTTAAATAATATCCGAGGACCCCCTTTTTTTAGCTTTTACTTTTCATCATTGCCTGTGGCTTTTACACTGCATATAATCAGAGAACTGTTATATCAGATATTGTTTCAAATAGCTGTTTGGTGCTTTAGTCATGGGGATCTCAACTAACCTTTGTCCAAATAAGTACTTAGACTTTCATAATACTATTGATTCAATGTGCTCTTACTTGGGATGCTTATTGTTAATTTGCTAGAATATTACAGAGGCAAATATGGAATCAAAAGTTTTTCCAAAATCATACTAAATATTTAATTCCTAACTTGAAAAGGCAAAATGCAGGAGAAGAGACGGTAGCATTGGGGACAAAAGACCAAGAGACAGAGGGGAAAAGGAGTCTGCTTTCTAATTTTGCTTAGTACATGCCCTGTAGAACTGAAAGATCTTTACAGCCACTTTTTTATCTAGTTGTTTTTTTTCCATGAGTTCTCATTAACATATGTACTGAGTGGAAGTAAACAAAGCAAATCCTGATAGAAGTAAGCATAATAGCATAACTTACTTGGGATCATACAGATATAATTAAACCAAGATGGCTTCTTTCTGTGTTTAGAGCACCTCTAGATTTGTTTTCTGTTTTCAAACATTTGTACGTATCATAAATAAAAGGAAATGTAGTGAGAAGATAAACCCCAGACTTTATGCTGTGTTGTGAATTTGCAGAAAGAGGCACACATCTGACCCCCCCCTCCACCATTCCCACATTCAAGGCTTTCTAGTGGAGTGATGCTGGCATTCCAAGGTCACTGGTGGGCATGGTATCATAGGTAGGGTGAGGAGCTCTTGATCAAGCAGCCTTGAATCTTCTTGCAGTAAAAACAGTAAGCTGTGAGAGTATCTAAGTTTCTTGCCTTCTAAATCATGTAAAATATCACTAGATATAAGTGTCTGCTGTTAGATGTGACTCTTGAGATGCAATATGATTGACTAGCAGTCAGATGTTCTGCAGTGGAGAGGATAATTCCAAATGATACATGCATAAATAGGTCTGTGTTGTCCTTTCTAAATCTGTCCATTAATGTTACCTGGTCTTGATTCTTGTAAGGCATTATATGGTTGTGTATTACGCATGTGTATTAAAAAAGGAGGGGTCAGAGTGGGAGATAAAAATGGAACAACTGTCCATACGCTTTTCCGGTTACTGGTGTTCTGATCCCAGACTTCATTAATAAATTCATTCTCTGGTATTTTCTAAGTAATCCTCTGACAAGAAAAACCACCTTGGGAGAGAGAAGGATTTAAAGGTGAAAGCAGGTGGCACTGGATCAGGTAGTGGTAACAGAAAGAGCTATTTCTGTTTGCTCTGATGCAGACTGTGATAACCTTTCTCGTGGATCTTCATAACACTGTAAAGAAAATAATGAAAACTTCAAAAATTGAAATGGTATCTATTTAAAAACTTTTGCATTTGTTTTAACTTCAGATGTGGATGTAGATGCTCATTGTTCCTCGCTCATAGCCTAGTGCCAGTATTTCATGTTATTAAGTTTATCGTAGTCTGTTCCCAAGTGGAATTGTCCTAATTGTGCCAAACAACAGAATGCTATGGTATTTAAAATGACTTTTTAAAGCAATCACTATAGTCTGCAGCATTCTAGTTAACAATTATAAGCTCTCTAAAACGTATTGTGCTTTTGAAGTAAGTAGCCATGCCATATGTCACTTTAGTATGACTTTGGTTTTTTTGTTTTCTTGTAGCATAAGTAACAGACCAGGTAGCTTTCAGATTTTCCAGAAAGAGCAAATTGTGTGAAATAAAATCATAGCTCTTTCAACAATGAATTTCAGGTGATTACACTATATTAAGGCAGCATGATACAAGTATGATAATGTGATCCTCCTAAGACAGTTCTACTCACTGCAATTGTTTTGCATTAGTTCAAGCTGATGCTGGGCATCTGGGCAGGTGATTTTCACAGTGTACTAGAGGAACATCCTGTTCAGTTTAGAAGTCATAGTGTTCTGCATTTGCCACGGAGTTGTGTCTGAAGCCAATTAGAAGTTGGAGTGCTAGCCCTTTATGTGAGTGTTAGAGGAAGACGGTGTTAAGAAAAAGTGTTTTACAGAAACATGTTTCTCAGCAATCTGAGTGAGCGTTGCCAGGCAGCAGTGAGGGCAGGCTGTTATAAAAGGTAAGGCAATGCAGGAGCAGTAAAGCAAGCAGGGGCAGTGACTTCCCCAAAAGGGTTCAGCTTAGAGGGCAGTGTGAGCAGAACTCGCCTGGTAATGGTAAACTTTGAACTGACAACTCTGTAGTGACCTAGCAAATCCACAGTGCTGGAATACTCAAGGGAGTATTTGTCATAAACTTAGGTTTCTCATGCAATGCATCTTCAGACAGTTTGCTTTATTTGCTATTGTGCAAGCATTTAATAGCTAAAAACATCTTGCTTTACTTTTCATACTTGTTACTATATAGAGAAACAAGCTTCAGAGTAACTTGTTAGAGTTATGGGTTTTCTGTGTTGGTTTGTTTGTTTGTTTAGATAAGTCACAGTTATTTCTTTATCTTATGCTTTTGGGTTTTCTGGTGTTTTAAGAGAAGGGAAGCCGTTCACACAATTGTTGGATCAATTATGTGAGATCAAACAGTTGTGATCCCTTATGTTCTTATGTATCTTTGTATACTTTTATTAATATTCTAAAAATGATGTTGAGAATTCTGAGTTGACTCTTGATGTCTTTCCTTCTCTTTTGAGTACTTGTAACAAATATCTTTTAAAATATTTTAGTATTAACCTTACTGGTCTGTATCTGAAAAACAAAAATTGGCAAAAAAAGTTTATTTTTCCACACGAGGTACATGTTAGTACAAAGTGAAGCTGCAAATGAAACTGATGGTGTTTTTTTTTCGTTTGAAAGAAGTAGAAATAGTGTCTCTCAACCGCTCTGGTATTTGAATGAGAAGATATTTATTACTTGAATATTTTGATTATACTTGCCTTGTGTTTAAAAAGCTTTTGACAAGTGTTAAAATGGGAGGAAACTCTAGAGATGCATACTTAATAGCTATCCTTTTAATTACTGATAAAACATGTCTAACCGTATCTGAAAGTATTTTTCAGGGTGCAAAGATTGAATTTCTCCAAATAATTAAAAGTATTTTCTCTTTTACTTGAAGGTTAAACTTTCTAACCTGAATTTGGATGACCATGCGAAGAAGAAGCTCATTAAACTTGTAGGAGAGCGGTACTGCAAGGATACAGATATACTCACTATTACAACAGACAGGTATGGTTACAGGAAGGAAAAAAAGCCAGTAGCAGCAGTTGCAATATAGAAAGGGCAGAATCTTTTCTGATTATGTCAGTTAATGTCTTAGTAATTTGTGGTTTGTTTGGTTGTGGTTCTTTTTTTAAGGTAAAATGTAACTTAAAGTAGAAGTGCCAGTACTCCGATTCATGTTAAAATTTTAATGGACAAATCACATAATGTCAAACCTAATATTTGTTCAATATTAGCAGATACTGTGTTTGGAAATCTCTTATTATTATGAAGTAGTTGCAGTCGTCATAGTTGTTTCGCAAACCACTTCTGCAAGTTACAATGATGATCTAAAGAGGTTCAAGCAAGAAAAATGAGGACATCAGTGCTCAGACATTTTTCAGTGTTTTGATGTTCTAGATTTTAAATCTAAATCACTATTTATTAACAATTGTGTTCAGAAAGCTGCACAGGGGAAGTTTGTTTTCCATGTTTAAATTCTGAAGAGTTTAAGAGAATACATATGTATCTGTAATCACAGTACACTTTATTTCACAGCTGCATTCACTGTTAGGAAAAAAGTTATTGGGGAGTTCAGACTCATGTATGTTGGATTCAGCTTCAGCTGTCTCTTGTAGAGGGCAAAGTGGAATCCAGCCTATTAGTCTGGTTTGTAACAGTTTCTGAATATCTACAGATTGTTTTCGTGCATTTCCCTTCAGACTTGCAGATGCCTATTCTTCCGTGTTTTTAATGTTCATGGTTTTGTATGTGTAAATCAAACACACTTTGCCCTAAGATTTCCTAGGTTTCAGATTAGAATTTTTGGTAAGTTTAATATTTTGTTCAAAAGTATGTTTACTGTAGTTCGATTTCAGAAAGACTAGCTTTATGAATTTTGTAGGTGTCCACTAAGAAGACAGAATTATGATTATGGAATACACCTCCTCACAGTTCTGTACCATGAATCTTGGGTAAGTAGTTGGGAAAAATCTCTCATGTGCTATCTCTCTCTTCTCTCTCTCTTCTCCCTCCTCTCCTATCTACATAAATTAAACATTACTTGAAACTTTCAGACCCCAGCTCTCTTACAGTGGATTCATCAGGCTTGTCTGCTATGACTTTGTGATTATAAGTACTGTCTCCAATAATTTAGTGACCATTTCTTGCAGCAAACAAGTTAGGCTGAAATGAAATTATTGTTGAAAACCCATAGTTATGTTTTGGACATCTTAACTTTGTTTCAAGATAGCATGCTATTAACTGTCTGAGATAGATGTAGAAGCCTAAAGCCTTTCTGTCAGTAAATTTCCATAGATATGCTCTTTAAGTTGTAGCTGATTAGCTAAGAAAATTCACACTTCCTGTTTTCAGTTACATTGTATTTAAATTGAATTTCCATGTTTAGCATTGTTAAAAACTTCAGAGTTCTTCATTTTGATTATTGCAATGATGACCTGAAAAAGTAATAAGGATGTTGAACTGTATCTTCTGTTCACTGGAAGTTTCCTTGAGGAATGTTTTGTAATTGCAGAGTGTATGAAATTAAACTCAGCTTATGCTAACATCTTAAAAGATACATTTGCTTTACAATTCAAGTGCTTTGTATGCATGGATATCTTTCTTCTGAACAGCATTGCATTACAAATCCTAAATTAGCGATGGATCAGTTTTCAGTATTAAGCAATGACAAGAGAGCTAGACACTGTACACTTTATTAATTCCAGACAAACACCACATCTGTCCTCTGCTCTAGCATTACTCAGTGATGGAAGACAAGGCTATAAGATATTGCTATGTGAGTGTTCAGTGCGTATTGAATACGCACAAGTCTCTTGCCCTTTTATTACCTTTCAGCTTCCATGTTAATATTTGATGAGTTCATCAATCAGTTGTAGCTGTCTTTAATTTCCATGAAAAATTGATGATCTGCCGTGACATGGTGTTTTTCTTTGTTTTTCCATGATCAGTGGTAATCCCTTTTAATAAGTTGCTGAAAGATGATTTGGATACGTTTTGTAAACCATAAGCAAACAGTCTGTGGTCTATTTTAATCTGTTTGAACTTTAAATATTCAGAGCTTTCCACGTAGACAGTAACATTAATCCTGTTCATAGAACTAATTGCAAGATTCCGTGACTTATGCAGCAGAGTAGTGCAACACTGTGGTTTTCTTGTGTGAGTTTGATGGAATAAAATAAAGAGATGAAAGCAGTGTTTCACTCTTGCTGAGTGAAAACAAAGCTAACTGCACATAATTTTTGCTACTTATCCTGAAAATTTTGCATGCTATCTCTAGAACATAGCTTAACTGTCTAATTATACTGGTCCTGGATTTAGTGAACCAACAAGCATGTAAATATGTTAAAAAGAAAAATTGCTGATAAACATCAGCAAATGGGATCTCAGGTATAATTGCATTTTAATTGCCGGTGATGTATGATTCTTCTATTATGGTTATGAAATAGAGTACCATAACAGTTTTAGAAATATGAAACCTTTTTAATAGAATGGCTGTTCTTTATGGTTTTGTTGGGTATATAGTGAACTATGTGCTATACAACTCTATTGTGTAGAGAGATGCATTTCCAACAAAGTTATTCTTTACTGAATATGAAAAGCTTGATTCTGTCTTTACATATGCAGAAACGATCTTACTTAGAAGGCAAAAATTTCTTGGTGTAGTACAAGCTTTCTTGTATGTTCCTCCAGTCCCAGCTTAAATGAAAACCTGAGGCATGCACATCTCAGCTTTTTTGCTGTTGTAGCAAGCAGAGGATTTGGATGGAATTAGTTTAGAAGAATCCCTGTCATAATGGGTTTACAGCAAGTTTGTGACAGAAAGGTAGAAAAGAGGGAAGATTATCAAGTTACAGCTTTTGCTTAGCCTCTCAACTCTGAATATGATTAAAGTGGTTTTCTTTGTTGCATTGGAATATGGGGAAGGGAGCTTATTTCCATTTAAATAAACAAATGAAAGGTTGCCTAAATGAAAAATAAATTAAAAAGAAAGGACAACCAGCTGATTTCTGAGAGGTACCACAACCAAAGTGAGGGAAATATGTGGGTAGGTTTATGTGCTGAAACTAGCATTTTTCTTTCCTCTAAATTGTCAGCAGTCAGTGGATGATACAAGAAAATAGTCTAGTCAAACAGTGAAAGGCTCTGTAGATATGCTGGAGGTTATATTCAGGTGTAGAGGTATTTGCCAGAAAGTTCAGGTGTATTCTGTGATTATATATTTAAAATAATGCCCTTTTCTGAATGCATTAGGGAGATTAAGAAAAAGGGAAGAAACTGAAAGGAAGGAACAATTTATTCGTGCTTTTTGGGTTTGTGAGTTTTAGAGGAAGAAGTGAAGTTTGGATGCTGTGTGACGAAGGGAAAGGGGAGAAGAATGGTCAGACTGCTGATAAGTATTAAGATGAGGAAGCTAACAAAGGTGGCAGGAGTGCAAATAGATACTGGCCTGGGAAAAGAGGGAGTAGTTGAAGCTGTATGAGTTATTACCAGGGGATCAGGCCCAGGCAGCATGGGTTCATGAAAGGCAGATCCTGCGTGACCAACCTGATCGATCTCCTTCTGTGACTGGGTGAACCCACCTGATGGATAAGGGAGAGGCTGTGGATGTAGTCCACCTAGATTTTACTAAAAGCCTTTGACTCTGTTTCCCACAGTATTCTCCTGGAGAAGCTGGCAGCCCATGGTTTAGACAGGTGTACTCTTTGCTGGATAAAAAACTGTCTGGACGGCTGGGTCCAGAGGTTAGTGATGAATGGAGTTAAATGCAGCTGGCAACCAGTCACTAGTAGCGTTGTTGTCCAGGGATCCATGTTGAGGCTAGTCCTGTTTAATATCTTTATTGATGATCTGGAGGAGGGGATTGAGTGCACCCTCAATAAGTTGACAGATGACAGAAAAGTGGTGGGATGAATCACACAACTGGAATACTACGGTTGAGGGCTACAAGTGTTTTAGAAGGGGGATAGGCAGGGTGGGGAGGGATGGGGGAGTTGCCCTCTGTGTTAAAAGTGGATAGACTGTGAAGAGCTGCGTCTGTGAAACAGCCGTCAACAGGTTGCGAGCCTATGGGTTAAAATTAGGGAGCAGACCAATAAAGGACAGCTGGTGATTGGGGTCTACTGCAGGCCACCTAATCACAGGGAGCCTGTTGACGAAGCCTTACTGCTTCAGCTACAAGTAGTATTGTGCTCACATTTTCTCATCCTAGTGGGGGATTTCAATCACGCAGATGTCTGCTGGGAAAACAACATTGTAAGCTGCAAGCAGCCCGGGAGACTCTTGGAGTCTGTTGAACTTGTTCCGATATTGGACAGGCTAATGAGAGGTGAAGCATTACTGGACCTGGTGCTCCGCAGTGCAGAGGAGATCATTAGGGAGGTTAAGATTGGAGGCACTCTGGGCTGTAGTGACCATGCTGTGGTCGAGCTCATGATCTCAAGGAGTATGGATCTGCCGAAGAGCAGAGTCAAGATCTTGAACTTCAGAGGACTGAACTTCGGGCTGTTTAAGGAATTCTTGGATGCGAAATTGTCCTTAGGGACATAAGATCGGAACACAGCTGGCACCTCTTTAGGGGCATCTTTCTGAGAACACAAGAGCTCTCCATCCTTCAGCATAAGAAATCCTGCAGAAGAGGCAGGAAATCAGCATGGCTGAGCAAGGGCCTGCTGGTCAAACTGAGGGAAAAGAAGGAAAGATGCAGGCAGCGAAAGCAGAGACATCTTGCCTGAGAAGAGTACAAGGATGCCATCTGGACATGCAGAGACGGGATCAGGAAAGTCAAGGTGCAGATGGAACTGAACTTGATGAGGGATATGAAAAATAACAAGAAGGAGCATTGCAGAAGAGACAGTGCAGGTACATTGGTCAGAAGAGACAGGCAAAGGAAAGTGTATCCCCTCCAGATAAATGAGAAGGGAGAACTGGCTTCAGCAGACATGCAGAAGGCTGAGGTACTCAGTGAGATCTTTGCCTCAGTCTTCACTGGCAGCCAGGCATTCTATGCTTCTCATGTCCCTGAACCTCTAGGCAGGGACTGGGTGAGAAAAATCCTTGCCACTGTAAGGTCAGGGCAAGTCAGAGACTGCCTCATGAGACTGAATGTGTGCAGATCTAAGGTGCTGGAAGACACGCGTCCCAGGGTCTGGAAGGAACTGGCTGATGCGGTTGCCAAGCCATTCTCCATCGTGAAAAGTAATGGCTGTCAGGTGAAGTCCAAGGTGACTAGAAAAAGGGAAACATCACTCCCATTTTAAAACTACTTATTTTAAAATACGTGGAGATCTCCTTCATGTTTAATAGTTTCCAGTTAATAAATATTTGTGTTTTTATTAGCTTTCAGAATGTATTCAGTAGATATCTGACTTGCACCATCTGGTAAGAGTCGAGCTTCTTACCTTGTGATTCCTTTCAAATTATTCCCCAGGATTGTGCCTGAAGTAAATTCACCAAATGAAAGGGTGAGATATATTAGGTAGATTGTTAAACAGCAGATCAAATAGCTGTATTTCTGCTACTTTACATGATGGTATTTCTTAAACACTTTAACAGCAGGTCTAAGAAGTTAATGTGCTTTTATGGTATTAAGTGGTTTTTAAAGATTAGTGGTTTGCTGCCCTCAAGTGGATAAAAAGGTCATAAACCAATTTCTTTACACAACTGACATCAATAGTTTGTTAGTATAAGTCCTGTTAAGAGTTGAAAGCAGAAGGCAGAACCGAGTGGAACAGACAGTTAAATTTCCAATAAGGAAAAACATTAGTAGTAGTTATAAGAGTGAGGGATCTGAAAAAGGTAGACTGAGAAGGAAATAACTCAGTTGCTTTAAACTTGTCGAGATTACAAGAAGTTGCAGCAATTTTTGAAGGTCTTAATCTGCATGATTTTCAGCATTTACAAACAGAAGATGATGCAGAGTGGAAGATATTGTTCTGCATTACACAGCTGAGATATTAAAAGATGATTAGTGAAAAGTTACACTGGAGAATAGAAAATGCAAGGGTATATCAAAGTAAAAGGTGTAATCTGACATAGCTAATACAGTAATGTGCACACTTTTGATCTCTCTTGCTTTTTCTGAAAGTGCAGGTATGGAAGTCTATTAAAAAAGATTTAAGACTTAAAAAGAGCAGTAAGGAAGGACAAATATTGGAGCAGAGGTAATTGGGAAGTGGCTTCTAACAGAATATGTACAGTAATAGCCGAAAGTCTTCTGGGTGCTTCCCTTTGCCTTGTGCTTGCATTGCAATTAATACTTCATGAACTGAAAGAACGAAGATATTGAAGCAGGAGATTGAGAGGAGGACAAAGCAGTGGAATAGACAGTCAGTGTGACACTAGAGACTTAGTTTAATCTTTGAACTCCCAAAGCTGTGTGTATTGAATGAATTTGAAGAAAATGTTCCGCCTTGCTTTCATGTTCCTTTTACAGTAGAGCATTTAACTGCAAGACACTGGTGGGATGAGGAGTACATGCGTGCATGCAGATGAAAGAATACTTTTACATACCCACTAGTGATGATCTTAAAGTCCATGGTATAGATTCCCTCTAGACTTGAATTGGTACTTACATTGTATTGCCTTTTTTCATCTGTGGTCACTCAAAGCCATTACGAGTAAGCATATTCTTATCACTTCTAGTTATATCAGAAGAACTTGACAGTAGTGGAATGTTGCAGTTTCCATAGTAGGAGTTAACCTTATAATCCAGCTGACAATGTGAAAGTTTTGAAACCAAAACGGGCCGTGTTCTGAACGCTCACGATTGTCAGAAAAAAAAAAAATCCCACTGAAGTACTTGTTCTTACAGTGTTAAATTTTTAACTGATCAAACTGTTGACAAGAAGATTGACTAACGTGAGGTTTTAATTGCCTTAAATATTTAACTGCCACCTACATAGATTGCTCTGAAAATAA
>WBMW01004693.1:34944-46067 GCA_013396635.1 Penelope pileata | reverse complement strand
GTGCCTGGTGGGCAGCGACCTGTTTAAAGATTTAAAGGTTTAAAGATTATCATCTCCTTTTTATGAGAAAAGATAATTCCATGTTGGTCTAGGTTAGGGTTAGGGTTACTATTGTCATCTTTGCCATTGCATAAGTAATAAGCTTTCTAAGGATGTTAAAAAAACCTGAAGTTTTGTGACTTGAATGACTAAAACACTGTTCTGATTTAGATATGTTAACTTAGATTTATTGTTAGCAAGATTTTGCTATGTGGATAAACAGTATGATAAAAGATGGTGAACATTTTGTTCTATACTTATCACAGTGCTGTAAAAGCAGTTTAAATTATCAAAACTATCAAAGTACCAACCAAACCAGAACTTTGGAAATCTTTTTCATATCGTGGATACTTGATCATGTAATGTGATTTTGTTCCTGTACTGGACTTTCAGTATGAAAGGTATTTCCACTGCTCTTTTAGGTCATTGAGCAGTGATAACGTGCAGCTGGGGAAAGATCACAGTACCTCGAGTCACAGTCATTTTACAGATGTCTGATCGATAGCTTTGTGTAGTGCTTTAAAAAGGTGCAACAACCTAAAAAATCCCACCCTCTTAAGTATGATACTTTATGTTGGTTAGTTCAAGGAGAGAGGAGAGCACCAACACTTTTGCGTAGAACTTCAAACAGATACTCAAATCTTGATTAATGGTCGATCCTTCTTGCTGTATTGATAATGATGATGATGTCCAGATGAAAGCTGCTTAATAACCTTCTCTGCCAGTGCAAGTCACATTGATGTTTTGGCCAGATAGTTGGGAATGAAAAAGACAATTTATTTTTCCTTATTAGTTAACATAATAATCTGTAATGTGATTACACAATTGGTCTCACAGCTTAGCCATACATTAATACTTCTGATATCATCCCCAAAGAGTTGTAATTTGGTTTAACGTTTGTAACCAAATTTACTTATTTGTAGTTCATGCTACACAAAATTTTTATTCGACAGAATGATGCAATGAGTGTAGTGAAGCCATAATATAATGCCATGGATCACAATGTAAATGGACTTACAGATCCTGGGTTCTATATACTCACCATCATGACCCTGATAATCCCAATCCACCAGGAAGAAATACAAGCCACGAGCTGAAATCAGCTCAACTTGTTGCTCTCTTCAAAGTACTTCTTTTTTTATTATTATTACTGAAGAGAATATGAAGATTAACATATAATAGATTTATAATATAGAATATATTAAATAAATATTAAAATGTATGTAATATAATATTTAAAAATACTTTTTAATTTATGTACTAAATATATACATGAGGATCAATGTGAAGAAAATTTAAGTTGAACTATAAACTGTCGTGTTTTGTTCTGGTTTCTGCTGGGATAGAGCTGAATTTTCCTTCATAGCGTCTGGTACAATGCTATGTTTTGGCTTTAGGAGAAAAACAATGTTGATGCCACCAACGTTTTTAGCTGTTGTTGAGCAGTGCTGTACAGAGCCAAGGACATTTCACTTTCTCAGTTCCTCATATTGTCCTGCCTACAATAGAGCATGAGAGGGCACAAGGAGTTGGGAGAGGACAGAATCAGGACAACTGACCTAAACTGACCAAAGGGATATTTCATGTCACATGATATCGTGTGGAAAAAGCTTGAAAACAGAGGAGTTGGTCAGTTGGCCGAATGCTGCTTAGGGACTAGCTGGGTGTCATTCGGCGTGGATGGTGAGCAAATGCTTGTGCATCACTTGTTTTATATACACATATATATAAAAAAAAATTATTATTCTTTTTGTCACTCTTTATTTTTTCTATCTCAGTCAATAGTTTTTATCTCAATCCATGAGTTCTGCTTTTCTTTTCTCCTGATTCTGTACCTCATCTCATTGAGGGAGTAGCATAGTGAGAGAACTGTGTGGTACTTAGCTACCTGCTGTGTTAAATCACAACATATTTGAAAACTATCAGTATTTGATTTTGCCATTTGGAGCTGAATGGTTAGCTTTTTTCCCATCTGAATTATATTTTAATTGAAATACGTAAAATGAATCTGCTCTTAACCAGTCTTTAAGCTTGTCTTAGACGTAAATAACCTCCTATGATCAGATAATACTTGTATAACTAATTGTTGGACAATTTAAGAAAACCCTGTAAGACAAGAAAGACAACATATAATGTCTTTTTGACTCAGATTTTTCCACGCATCTTCTAAAAATACTTTAAAGTTCCAATCTAGCCTACAAACCTACAAGTTCTGTGTCTCACTTCAATACAGTTCAACTTCATGGAGATAGGTTATATTGTTGGAATGGATAGATCTAGTTGTGTTTAATTTTAAGCACACATTTTTAAATAATACATTGATGCTAGTCTGTCAAAACATCACACTTTTTTTGTATTTTCTTTCATTTATGAAGATGAAAAGTAGAAATCCATTTAAGTTATGTGCACTGATTTTATTTATTTATTTCCTTATGAGAATCTGTAACCTTTGGGAGCTTTAATTATCGTACTGTATCAGGATGTTTAGCTTATATTATAATAGTGTTGACTGTATTTTCTATTGCCCCACTCAGCATATGTCATTTCTATATAAATCTACTTTTATGAAGTGATAACATTTCTGTTCTCAGGGGACAAATGGCTATTGAGAAGGCAAGACACTGGGTTGCTAGATCTTATACTTCAGATCCTATACTATTACTCTGAGTTTAGTCTGCATTTTAAGGAGATGTTCCATACATATTAATATTTAGCTTAAAATATCCTCAGATGACACCCCAGAGTACTTAAAATCTGTGCTCTAGAATCATTTTGGCTATTTTTCTTGTGCAAACACAAAAATTCCAACGTTAGTTCAGCATCTCTCATGCAATTGTATACTATCTTTTTTAGTGTTAAGGAAAAGACTTCTGTTTTCTATTTTGATTATGCAATTTTTATGCAATTTTTACTTGTATATTGTCTTGGTTTTGAGTTACCATATGTTTGTAGGGCTATGATTATTTGAAAATATTACTATTTTGCATTTGAAATCATTGCTGCAAGGATTTTTGCTTGGTAAATGTTAGATATTTAGAATTTATTTATGCTTAAGGACACATTTAATATCATAACAGTCTCTGATAAGTAGAAAGTGGGTCACATTATCCAAGCTTCACTAGGATAGTTTGCGAATGTTGGAGTTCTATACTTCATTAATGATAATATTTTGATGAGCAATGTAAGCTACTTCCGTATTTAAAGTTTGTTAAATCACATTATGTTAGTTTTGACAAAACAGAATGTTACATTAACCAAAGTCCAAAACATAAACTTTGATTTAATAAGGAGTACCTAGTTACATGAGTTCTTCATTATTTAGTGTATTAGTTTCATATTTTAAATCACCATTACTTTGTATTTTCACCATCATTCTCATCTGAGGAGATTAGAGTGTTGACCACTACATCATAAAAACAAAATTGGAGAATTAACACTCCCCCACCCAGTATGTGCTGACATAAAGTAGGACTTAGGTATATATATTTTCCTAGTCTGATACACACCTTAGCCCATACAATTTTGTCCACTTTTAGTAATCCTACAAGCAATTTCTGATCATCCTTTTGGAATGTTATTATCACCTCTGAGTATGAGCTAGTGTCTTAAACTCTTTGTCCTAAGAGGATTTTTTCCCCATTTATTGATTCCACTGTTAAATTTGGACAGGAAAAAATAATAAAAGCCAGACTTCCTAAAAATATCTATTAATTTGGCTGCAACCTGTCCTTTTCTCTTCACTCTGTCACCCTATTAAGAGGACAAATGCAAAAATCTAATGTGAAGTTAACTGAAAGAAAAGGAAATATGCACACAAATATAGTTATTATTTCTAAAATTGATTGGAAAAAATATTCTTACACTATGGAATGAGTACTAAAATATCTTTTCAATTTTTATTTTTTTTTTGATAACATAAGAAATGCTCTGCTTGGCTATATGTATGTGTGTGTTTAAAAAATCAGTATTCCATCATAGAATTATATAATCAGAGAATGATTTGTGTTTTGAAGATACTCTAAAAATCATCTAAACCAGGCATGTCCAACCCTCAGCCTGTGGGCTGCATACAGCCTGGCACAAGTTGTAATGCTCATAATGCCTCCTGCTGCCATGCCATCATGGTGGTGGCTCTTCCCTGCTGCACAGCCCAGCTCAGCCTGGTCGAGGTTTGCATCCATCAGTCAGCAACCAACACTCTCTGAGCTGAAGCTAGGACATGGGGAGGGCACAGTGCCTTGCTAACTCAAGTTATGCAAATAATTTTATGCATTTTCATACGTTCGCTTAACACAGTCCTGTGAACATATGCAGTGAAAAATATGCAGCCTTGCTTTCCATTTTGATACAGGAATTTGAGAATAGGTTTCAAGATTGCCAAAAAATCATCAGTTTTTTGGTATATTTATGAATACATTTTCAGTTGCATAAATATATAACCTGCAAATTTTTCACATGGAATGTGTAGAATTGCAATCAGATATTCAACTGAAAGAAAAATTTGATCATGTCTCCCTACTAGACTTTTATAAGGCCTGTCTTACCAGAGAAACATATCCCTTGCTTCACAATCATGCCCTTTTCATGTCATTGCTTTTTGGCAATACATACATTTGTGAACAAGTATTTTCAAGGCTGAAGCACAGGAAGAATAAGATTCCATCAAGTGAACATCTTTGGAACTCACTAAGAATTCAACCACTTCTGTTGAACCACACTGATGCATTAGTTTCACAAAAACGTCATCAAATATCTTACCAGTTTTCTGTTTTTGTTGCTCTTTTTTATGTTTTAATAAAAAATAGAAACAAATAATTGTTGTTAGTTACATGCATTAACTACATTATATATTTTATATGTGGCCCAAGACAATTTCTCCTCACTAATGAGTCCCAGGCAAATCAAAATGTTGGACACCCATGGTCTAGATCAAACCTCCGGCACTAACACTTCCCACTAAATCAGGTTGCTCAAAACTTTGTCCAAACTAGCTTTGAACACTTCCAATCATGGGTCATCCACAAATCCTCAAATTCTCTCTGCTACATGTTCCAGTGAGTCCTCATCAGAAAAAATTCCTTCCTTATATGCTATCTAACTTTACCCTCTCTCATTTTAAAACTATGTCTCCTTGTCCCATCTCTACAGGTCTTAGAAAAAGTCTTTCTCCATCTTTCCAAAAGGCCCTCTAAATGTATAGAAAGTTAGCAATATCTCCCATAGCCTTCTCTTCTCCAAGCTGAACAACCCCAACTCTCTGTCTTTCTTCACAGGAGAGGTCTTCTAGTCCTCTGATCATTTTTGACTCAAGGTGGAGTCTCATGTGAGCAGATTGAAACTCATATATCCAAGACATTTTTATCTATTTACACTATTGAAGTGATTAGACTCCAAACAACAGATTCGTTTCTAGAGAATTCTGTGAAAAAAATATTTCTTATTGAAAATTCTGAGCAACTTTATTTACTTTTCATCTAAAATAAATTATCTGTGCTTTCAAGGTAAGCATACTATGTAGCAGGAGTCAATATTCTCTTGAAACTTCCATCTTATTCCAATAGAAGTTAAGTCACTATGGATCTTTTTTTTAACTTTTAAATTTACCTTTTCCATGGCATTTATATTTTTATTTTTTTATGGCAGAGATGTGAATATGCAATTTGTTTTCTATTGTTGGGATATAATTAACTTAATTTCAGCTTTGCTTTTTTTATTTCTCTATACATATTAGCAAGGCTGTATTGTAAACAAAGGGTCCAAATTGTTAGTCTTTAATGTTCCATAAAATTACGTGCTAAAAATATTGAAACATCTATGTTGCAGTATACAGCAATTTATCAAGATTTCTCATGAATTGGATTGATCACCTATGTCATTTAAAGTTTAATTATGATTAAGAATATTTAATAAATTCCAACTCACTTTAATAAATTGACTTTACCTTTGCTCAGACTTTTTAAAGACCTTCTAAATATGAACAATTTGAAGTGTTATAACTCAATGAGAAAATTTGCAAGAGTTGATTGTTTTCCTCATGCTTTGGGTAGTTTACCAGACTTCTAGGTCTTATCTTAAAGGATTTCCTCAAAAAATAGTTGTTTTAATTCTTATTTTCTTATATATTTTTTTTTGTCATGATAATCTTTGAATAACTTTTGTTAACTGAGAGGAACCTTTATTTTCTCCTTGTGATATTGCAATGAGAAACTTGTCTGGTCTAAGCCCTCATCTTTGGCTTTGAAAGAATCCACAGTTCCAAAAAGGATGCATTCTTAGTAATTTGTATTTAAAATATCTGCAACAGAAAGAGACGTGTGCTTGGATATCCGCACTTCCTTGAAGAAGTAGTGATATAAGTAGTAAAGCTGAAAAACTGGAAGGCCATACAATATTTTCTAAATTGACAAGTGTTGTACAAGAGGATTTAAGAACTACACCAGAGCATTTTTATGTCGTCTTAGCTTCATGTCTAATAGTATTAATGGAAAGTGTTGTCAGACTTCTTCTGCCAGTACATCCAGAGCTAAATAAAGGTTGTCTAGAAGAAAACTGTCATTTTCTGACAGAGAGAAGGGCTTTGTATTGGACAATTCTGCATGGAGAATTTTCCTTTTTTTGGGAATTTTAAGGGATGTTGTTGATACTGATGTATGGTTAGTTTTGGAAGCCTGTTTCCTGTTGCCCTGATTTCAGCTGGGACAGTTAATTTTCTTTCAACAGCTGTTGC
The DNA here is from genome assembly GCA_013396635.1 of Penelope pileata. Taxonomy (NCBI): domain Eukaryota; kingdom Metazoa; phylum Chordata; class Aves; order Galliformes; family Cracidae; genus Penelope; species Penelope pileata. The sequence goes on along the minus strand of WBMW01004693.1, from coordinate 39,301 downwards.
GATGTTGTATTTTGGATTTAGAATGAGAATATGGTGATAACATGCTGATGCTTTACATGTTGTGGAGCAGTGCTTAAGCTAAGTCAAGGACTTTTCAGCTTCTCACACTGCTCTGCCACGGAGGAGGCTGGGGGCGCACAAGAAAGTGGGAGGGAACAAGACTAGGACAACAGACCCAAACTGGCCAAAAAGATATTCCATACCACATGATATAATGATGAACAATAAATCTGGGAGAGTTGGCCAGAGGGACTGCCGCTGCTTGAAGTCTGGCTCGATGTTGGTAAGCGAGGGGTGAGCAATTTCATTTTGCATCACTTATTTTGTACATTCTATTATTGTTCTTAATATTATCCCTTTCTTTTCTGTCTTATTAAACTGTCTTTATTTCCACCCACAACTTTTTTCTGATTCTTTCCCTTATCCCATTTTGGTATGTATAAATGAACGGCTGTGTGATGTTGAACTGCCTGACACATTAAACCATAACATATCCTTTTGATTCTCAATATGGTGCTCAAACGGTTGAGATAACAACAGATCTGATCAGAGCATTTTAAAACAAAATTGTTGTAAACATTAGTTTAATAGTTGCCGGTCACAGTGCTGATTTTTTTGCTCTCAGAGGTGCTGTGTTAATTCTGAGTTTAATTCTGTAACACCTTGTTGTTTCTTGTGTTGCTTCTTGTATTTACCGTCCATGGGAGCTGGATTACAGTTATCATTTTGCTGTATAACACTAGCTTATGACATGATAAAATTACTGGTTGTGAGACTAATCTGTTATTTGTACTCAGCACTGATGTCATTTCCATACTTTGGGAGCCATATTTCGGAAACTATTAATAATTGAGCTCTTAACACTTTCTCCTTGGGGACTCAGTTTATGGGAAAGACAAGGGTGGATACTTTCCTCCATTTCTTCACTCTGACCTTCTTCTACAGCTTCTCCTGTTCCTCCCGGCTAGTTACAATATCTCATGTGAATTTTCAACATACTTGAGATGTTCAGACTAGCATGTTCCTATTGCTATGTCCCCTGAATGTGCTACAGGTTTTGTTTAAGGTTAAACAACTATATAAGCATATCACCCAAAGATCTGCCCTGAGGCAGGATGGTTATGGGAGTGCGGAAGGATATAAGTAGGCACCTGCAACAGTGGGCACCTCCAGTGCTTTGGAATTTCACTCCTGAATAAGTGCAGAATCCTGAAAAACTGGTAAAGTATTTGAAGAAGGTATGCCATCACCCTGGCAATTTCAAAGAATGCATTGCAATGTGCTGGGGCATGACCTACACCTACCAAGTGACACTCAACACTAACTCAATCCCCGTGACAGCCACTGAGACCACAACACCTACAAAAGGTCAGAAAGAAGACAAATAAATTAATATCTACGGGCATGCCTCTTTCCAGTACGTTCATCTATTTCAACTTTTCCACAGTACTAGTTGTGTGGGGTAAAACACATTTATGAATCCATAATGTTGTGAGCTTGGCACCATGTAGTGCTTATAAACATTAAAATTTGCACCTGTGCATTTTTCAAAATTCTTAAATGAAGAGGATGGAAAGGCATTTTTCAGAAGGAAATTAAATGATGGACCAAAATAGTCCTCTTTGTGTTTGGGTCTTCTGCTTGGTGTGGAACCAATATTTTCTTGGTGTACATAAAGGAAATACATATTTTTCTGATTATATTATTTTCTTTAGAGATTGAATTCATTTTAATAAATGGGAGTTTTAGATAACACATTTAAAATTTAAATTCATTCTTTTTTAAAAACTAAATTTACCATGATAAAATGTATAGTAGTAGAAAGGCTGAAGTGCTTGTCAGAGAAGGAAAATTGTTGTTCAGCATAAGAACTGTAGATTCCTACTGTTATTATGAGTTATCAAGTATTCCATGACCTTATATTATTTTACAGGTCTGGTTGTAACCTTAGTAACCAGGTATCCATAGTAACATATACATTCCAAGGTAATCTTTTGATCAAAATCATTTTAAGATCTGATTTCTGAAGTATTGGCATACTGTATTACTCATTTCAAGACAAAACTAGAGCTCTACATTTCCATCTTTTCAATATTCTTATTAAACTGCAGATTACGTTTCCCAAAGAAGCCTCTTCTCACAGAATTTCTTTCTGTTCTCAGTAGGAAGTATTGTACTGCATGTCATTAGTGAGAACAGAGGTTGCTACATCTTTGAGTATGTGTGGTATGTTGAAAGTGTTTTAATATATGAATTCAAAAATACAACAGAGAAGTTTACAAGCAAATCACCTCATGGATGTGCTTGTTTTAACACGATGTGTGAAATACTCTAAAAGCATATTTAGTGGTCTATCTCAAAAGAAATAAATTAAATGAAAATATTAAATGTTATATATGCATTTATTTTAATGCAATACCACTTTCTAATATATACGTACAAAAATGTAGTTGTATAACTTTAAAACTAACATAAAATACTGAATTGCTGAAACATAATTTGAACATTCTGAAATAGCAATAATAAAATAGCAACAGAGTGAGCAGTGTGAAATTAGAATGCAACGGTACCCAGCTAATCATTTACATTCTGAAAGGGAATTAAGTTGGAAAGCACTTGCTGCCTTAAAGCCATCAGAGTGAGTGCTTTAATTGGGGGAAAGCTGGAAATCCTTAGCATCTGTTGGACTAGTTGTTCTTATGATCCTCACATTTCATAAAAGTGGGAGATGTAGCAAGTAAATGGTAAATTACAGAAGAGGATGCTGTTTGTAGAGACATGTTCTTTAGGTTTACTACTCTGGCACTTAAAACCAGACTGTAAACTAGATGCTTTTGTAATTATAAGCTTTCTGGATCATAGATTAACAAGAAATATTTCATATAAAATGAGTATTCTTTATATGAAAGCCCCCTAAAAATTACATACAAAGAATAATCTTTGTAATACCTTCATTGATTTATCCAAAGCATATTACACTGAATATAATCAAAAGATAAATCATGGTAATTTCAACTTATCAGAATTTGATACCCCTCCACCTCCAAATTTTCTTCTTACAAGGTCATTTAATAATTTCTCCTTCAGCAGTTAAGTTCTTCACTTTCAGAGGCTAAAAATCTCCAAAACCCATACCTAATTTAATCTGAGAGGTTATGTATTTGCATTAATAATGGAGTATTTATTATTCATGAATTTTCTAATTGCATAATTTTATCTCAGATAGTCTTAATATATTAGCTCTTTTATTTCTGATAAATTTCCTCTCTAATGTAAGGGGGATTGTTCTTCTACTTTCAGTAAATAAAAATATTTTTAGTTGTAATACTCTACATTTTAGTTTTCTCATTTTTGCACTGCAAACATAGGGGGCAGGTGCCCACTAGTCCTTTGTATTTTCATGATGATCCAGGTTATGTGTGTAGGTTAAGAACACTTCCTACAGCTCTCACCTGTATGAAATAAGCATGTGCTGCACAAATGTATCCAAACTCCTTGTCTCTGAGAGCGGTGTTAAAGCAATGACATTAACAACTATTTGTATTGCAGTCATTACGATTTACCTCTTGTTCATTTTCTAAAGCAAATTCTTTTCATGGTTATGGGTAACCTGATGACTTCTCAGGATTATAAAGCTTCATTTTTGATTCTGATTATATCATCATGACCACACTGTATTTGAACCCTATTACTTCAAGAATCAGGTAATAATAAAATAGAAATAAGTGAAATCAATGAATATAGTCTGCTTTGTGTTATTTCATGATATTATATCTGGTCTGAGAGCGTCTAGGCAAAATCAATGCACACAAATCCATGCGCCCTGATGGGATGCATCTAAGTGTGCTGAGGGAGCTGGCAGAGGTAATTGCTGAACTACTGTCTATCATCTTTGAAAGGTCTTGGAGGTCAGGAGGGGTGCTTGAAGACTGGAGGATAGCCAATGTCACTCCAGTCTTCAAAAAGGGCAAGAACAATGATCCAGGAAACTACAGGCCATTCAGTCTCACCTTCATCTCTGGAAAGTTGATGGAACAACTTGTTCAGGATGCCATCTCTGGATCTGGATAGGCTGGATAGCTGGGCTGAGGTCAGTGGGATGAGGTTCAATAACGCCAAGAGCCGGGTGCTGCACTTTGGCCACAATAACCCCATGCAATGCTATAGGCTTGGGGCAGAATGGCTTGAAGACCGTGAAGAGGAAAAGGACCTGGGGGTGTTGGTTGATGCTCAGCTGAACATGAGCCAACAGTGTGCCCAGGTGGCCAAGAAGACCAATGGCATTTTGGCCTGCATTAGAAATAGTGCAGCCAGCAGGAGCAGGGAGGTGATCATCCCCCTGTACGCAGCTCTGGTG
>WBMW01004693.1:9311-29587 GCA_013396635.1 Penelope pileata | reverse complement strand
ATTTCTTTTGTTCTCTTTACTATTTTAGTAAATAGCATTTATCTCAACCCACGCATTTTACTGCATATCTCTCTACTTCTCTCTCCCGTCCCATTTGGGGATGGGGGAGGGTGAGTGAATAACTGTGTGGAACTTAGCTATCTGCTGAGTCAAACCATGACAGGTGTACACACTTATTGCTAACCCTTAAGGTGTCTCAAATCAGATTAGAGCGTAGGGTAAATTAATCAGGCTGGGCTGCCTAGCCTGGTCCCTATCTCACTATGTTAACACTCATGGGCTCACAGAATCACAGGATGACTGAGGTTGGAAGGGACCTCTTAAGGTATTGTGTTTTAACCCCATCAGGCAGCTCAGCACCACAGAGCCGCTCTCTCATTCTTCCCAAGAGAATGGAGAAGTGGAAGTATGAGAACTCACAGGTTAAGACAAAGACAGTTTACTAGGTAAAGCAAAAGCTGTGTGCTCAAGCAAAGCAAAGCAAAACAAGGAATTCATTTCCTAGATCTCATTAGGGAGGAACATGTTCAACCTCTTCCAGGAAAGTAGGGCTCATCATATATAGCATGTTCTTGGGAAGACAAACATCATCACTCTGAACATCCCCTCTTTCTTCCTTCTTTACTTCAGTTTTCATCGGTGAGCATGATGTCATACGATACGTGATATCTCTTTGGGTTAGCTGTCCTGGCTGTGTCCTCTCTCAGCTTCTTGTGCACCCCCAGCCTACTCCTAATGGAACAGCATAAGAAGCTGAAAAGTCCTTGGCTCTGTGTAGGCACTGCTCTGCAACAACTAAAAACCTTGGTGTTTTATCACTAATCTTTTGATCAGAAATCTCAAACACAGCAACATATGGCCCTCTATGAAGAAAATTAGCTTTATCCCATCCAAAATTATGACAGGAGGTCATCTGGTTCCCTGAAGGCTGGTCTCATTAATAAAGAATGAAGCAAAGAACATGTTCAATATCTTAACCACCTTTTTCCATGTCCTTTGTCACCAGATCATTCCATGTCATGCGCGACTGCCTCATTCAGCAGAACTATTTTTGGTCTAGTCCTTCATTTGCTGCTTACATACTTATAGAAACTCATCTTATTGCCTTTGATATCCTCCACTGACTTCAACTCTAGGTGAGATTTGGTTTTTAAAACTCATCTGTGTATGCTTGCACATAGTCTTGAAATTTCTTCTAAGTTGTCTATCTCTGCTTTCATCTTCTGTATACATTTTTTTTTTTTAATAAGTGTTTTGCAAGAAGGATACTGTTCATCTATTAAGACCTCCTGACATTTTTGCTTGACTTCTTACTTATTGGAAAGGATAGCTCTTGAGCTTGGAGGTGATCCTTGAATACAACTAGTTTTCTTCGACCTTACTTCCATCACCTTATCCTATAGGACTCATCCAGTCAGGTCTTTTAAGAGGCCAAAGTCTGCTCTACTGACGTCCAGGATTCTGATCTTTCTCTTTGCCCTGCTCCCCCCTCTCAAGATTCACCATCTAACGGTCACTGCAGCCAAGCCTATCACCAATTTCATATCCACAACTATTTTTTTCTCTGTTATGTGAGGAGTAGGTCCAGCAGAGCACCTGCTTATACTGTCTCTTCTATCTTTTTGGTGTAGTGGTTTCACAGCAATGGCTATCTGAGTGTCACCACAATGCTACGTCACTTTTCCTCCTTAACAGAACAGGAAGAGAAAATGTGATGAAAATAAAACTCATTGATTGAGATAAGGACAGGGAGATCAGCCTCTAACCAGCATTACTGGCAAAACAAAATCAGCTTGATGGAGATTAATATAATTTTGTCCCTGCTTATAACAGACAAGAACAGTGAGAACTAAAAGCAAAATAAACCACCTTTCTCCACATCCATCCTCTTCTACCTTCTCTCCCTGAGTGGCACAGGGATATGGGGAACAGAAGTTACAATCAAACCATAATACTTCATCTCTGGTGCTCCTTCATGATTGTGCTGTTTCCCTGCTCCAGCATGGGGTCCCTCTCATGGGATACCATCCTTCCCGAAGTGAATGTACATGGGCTTCCCACAGGTTGCAGTTCTTCAGGAACTGCTCCTACATGGGCCCATACCATGGAGGCCATCCTTCAGGAGCGAGCAACTCCAGCAAAGGTCCTCATAGGTTGTAGATCCTGTCACGCTTCCTGCTCCACTGTNATTTCTTTTGTTCTCTTTACTATTTTAGTAAATAGCATTTATCTCAACCCACGCATTTTACTGCATATCTCTCTACTTCTCTCTCCCGTCCCATTTGGGGATGGGGGAGGGTGAGTGAATAACTGTGTGGAACTTAGCTATCTGCTGAGTCAAACCATGACAGGTGTACACACTTATTGCTAACCCTTAAGGTGTCTCAAATCAGATTAGAGCGTAGGGTAAATTAATCAGGCTGGGCTGCCTAGCCTGGTCCCTATCTCACTATGTTAACACTCATGGGCTCACAGAATCACAGGATGACTGAGGTTGGAAGGGACCTCTTAAGGTATTGTGTTTTAACCCCATCAGGCAGCTCAGCACCACAGAGCCGCTCTCTCATTCTTCCCAAGAGAATGGAGAAGTGGAAGTATGAGAACTCACAGGTTAAGACAAAGACAGTTTACTAGGTAAAGCAAAAGCTGTGTGCTCAAGCAAAGCAAAGCAAAACAAGGAATTCATTTCCTAGATCTCATTAGGGAGGAACATGTTCAACCTCTTCCAGGAAAGTAGGGCTCATCATATATAGCATGTTCTTGGGAAGACAAACATCATCACTCTGAACATCCCCTCTTTCTTCCTTCTTTACTTCAGTTTTCATCGGTGAGCATGATGTCATACGATACGTGATATCTCTTTGGGTTAGCTGTCCTGGCTGTGTCCTCTCTCAGCTTCTTGTGCACCCCCAGCCTACTCCTAATGGAACAGCATAAGAAGCTGAAAAGTCCTTGGCTCTGTGTAGGCACTGCTCTGCAACAACTAAAAACCTTGGTGTTTTATCACTAATCTTTTGATCAGAAATCTCAAACACAGCAACATATGGCCCTCTATGAAGAAAATTAGCTTTATCCCATCCAAAATTATGACAGGAGGTCATCTGGTTCCCTGAAGGCTGGTCTCATTAATAAAGAATGAAGCAAAGAACATGTTCAATATCTTAACCACCTTTTTCCATGTCCTTTGTCACCAGATCATTCCATGTCATGCGCGACTGCCTCATTCAGCAGAACTATTTTTGGTCTAGTCCTTCATTTGCTGCTTACATACTTATAGAAACTCATCTTATTGCCTTTGATATCCTCCACTGACTTCAACTCTAGGTGAGATTTGGTTTTTAAAACTCATCTGTGTATGCTTGCACATAGTCTTGAAATTTCTTCTAAGTTGTCTATCTCTGCTTTCATCTTCTGTATACATTTTTTTTTTTTAATAAGTGTTTTGCAAGAAGGATACTGTTCATCTATTAAGACCTCCTGACATTTTTGCTTGACTTCTTACTTATTGGAAAGGATAGCTCTTGAGCTTGGAGGTGATCCTTGAATACAACTAGTTTTCTTCGACCTTACTTCCATCACCTTATCCTATAGGACTCATCCAGTCAGGTCTTTTAAGAGGCCAAAGTCTGCTCTACTGACGTCCAGGATTCTGATCTTTCTCTTTGCCCTGCTCCCCCCTCTCAAGATTCACCATCTAACGGTCACTGCAGCCAAGCCTATCACCAATTTCATATCCACAACTATTTTTTTCTCTGTTATGTGAGGAGTAGGTCCAGCAGAGCACCTGCTTATACTGTCTCTTCTATCTTTTTGGTGTAGTGGTTTCACAGCAATGGCTATCTGAGTGTCACCACAATGCTACGTCACTTTTCCTCCTTAACAGAACAGGAAGAGAAAATGTGATGAAAATAAAACTCATTGATTGAGATAAGGACAGGGAGATCAGCCTCTAACCAGCATTACTGGCAAAACAAAATCAGCTTGATGGAGATTAATATAATTTTGTCCCTGCTTATAACAGACAAGAACAGTGAGAACTAAAAGCAAAATAAACCACCTTTCTCCACATCCATCCTCTTCTACCTTCTCTCCCTGAGTGGCACAGGGATATGGGGAACAGAAGTTACAATCAAACCATAATACTTCATCTCTGGTGCTCCTTCATGATTGTGCTGTTTCCCTGCTCCAGCATGGGGTCCCTCTCATGGGATACCATCCTTCCCGAAGTGAATGTACATGGGCTTCCCACAGGTTGCAGTTCTTCAGGAACTGCTCCTACATGGGCCCATACCATGGAGGCCATCCTTCAGGAGCGAGCAACTCCAGCAAAGGTCCTCATAGGTTGTAGATCCTGTCACGCTTCCTGCTCCACTGTGGGCTCTGGAACCTGCTCTGGCAGGAGCTCTCCATGAGCTGTGGCCTTCAGACCATGTCCACATATGTCACCATGGTCCTCTGTATGGACTTCAGGGGAACAGTTGCTCTGGCATCTGGAGTACCTTCTCCCTCTCCTTCATGTGGGAGAATTTCTGCACAACAACGGACATGTGAGCAATCCAGCAACGGTGGATATTGTACAAGTCTAAAACAGAGATGATTGGTATGAAAAACAACGCTGGGGTCCGTGTGAAGATCAAGCTTAGTTCCGTTGCACGAGTTGAAAACAAGGACAGAAGACAGCCAAAACAACAAGAACATCCTGAGAAAAGAACGGCTCCCGTGTGAACACAAGAACTGTTTTCTTAATAACATTTCATTTCCCAACAGCTGTTAATAACCAATTAGAATTAGACTGCTAACGTGTGTTTTACTGTCTTTAACCAATCACTAATAGCCGTGTGTCTCTGGTAAGATAGCAAATAGTTATAAAAGAATCTGTGTGAGCTCAATAAATTGGCATTCACTTGATCATATTGATCGTATAAGTGTTTGTTCGAGCCTTCGCGTCGCAACACCTTCACCCTTCTTTTTTTTCATGTACCTTCTCCCTCTCCTTCACCCTTCTTTTTTTTCATGTATCTTCTCCCTCTCCTTCACCCTTCTTTTTTTTCATGTAACACTCCACCACCCCATGCTGCCAAAATCTTGCCAGATAAACTTAATATATTTGGCCAGAAAGCTGACATTCATACTCACCAGAACATCCTGCCATATCGTTTCTTTAACATATATTGGAGTGGCAGAAGTCCTTCAGGAGGACCTGAGAACATGAAGTTGCTTCAAGCTGTCCGGAGAAGATTTCGTTCATCTGTTCTCTTTCATTGGGTGACCTACAGCAGACACCCACTACAATATCAAGCACACTGGTTTATTAATTAATCCTACCTAACCCATAAGCTCTCAGCTGGCTCCTTACTCGTTGCCAAACAGAGCTCCACACACTCCAGCTGCTTTCCCACTACTTCCTTGTCTCTCTGGCCTGGCCTTCCTAAAGAAACTGCATCCCTCTATTGCAGCACTCCAATCACACAAGCTATCACACTACATCTCTGTGATCCTATCAAGGATGTTGTTTTGCAGTAGTGCATTGATCCCTGATTCCTTGTGCTTATTCCCCATGCTGTATGCACTATTGTGCAAGCACTTCATGGAGGCACATCTGTAATGGAAAAAGTCCCAAGGCTCTTACGACTACTCTTACAACTTCGCTGTTTGTTTCACCTGGAAGGTCTCAGCACCTTCCTCATTGTCTTAGTTTCTAACAGAAATTACTTCTCTCACAGTGTCTGGTATGAAGTTATGTTTTGTTTTCAGAAGAGAAACAAAACTGATAACACCTGGCAGTGTTGAACACAGCCAAGGACATATTTTGCTCCTCAGTGAAGTTGTTAGAAGGCATAAGGAGCTGGGAACTGGGAGGGGACAGGACCAGGGCAGCTGACCCAAACTGACCAAAGGGATATTCCATACCATATGACATCATGTGGTATAAGAAAGGGAAGTGAGCTGGGAGGGCCCGTTTACTTGGGGATTGGCTAAGCATCGGTCGCGGTCGGTGAGCGATTGCTTTGTACAATCACTTGTTTTGTATATAATTATCATTACTGTTATTTTACTCTATTTTCCTCTTTCTGTCAGTAAATAGTTTTTATCTCAACCCATGAGTTCTACCTTATTTCTCCACTCTCTCCCCCATCCCAGCTGGGAGGAGGGGGGGTGTGAGCGAACGGCTGTGTGGGGTTTCCCGGCCTGCCGGCTGAAACCAGAACACTCATGCTGCTACTTCTCCAATGGCTTTCCAATCTTCTCTCTCCCAAGCTCCCACCTCAGTCTTCTCTCTCTCCCAAGCTTCTTCCTCAATCCTCTCAAGCTGCCCCCTTTTCTGCCTGGCTGGCCTTTATCTAAGCCTGGGGAAACCCCGCCCCAGGTCCATACCTTCCAGTCACAGGTGGAAGTGGTCTACCTGTATTCCCCAGGCCAGTCATGCCCCTCCACCATGTGCTCAATCATCAGTTCATGCTGTGATCAACTGTTTCCCTACAACATCACATGCTGTTTTTCCAGAAAGCATCTGATTTCTTTTTCTTTTCTATAATCATCCTCTGTAGGCGCTTAAGCCTTGTTTTATTGATGTTGTGTTCCTGTTGCTGTTACCCCCTGTTACTGACACCTGGCAATATGGTTAGCACAATCAAAAATATGGCAAATATCTATAATAGGTAATAGGGCTAATGTACACTCTTGTCTTCTTCTCTCTACCACTCTCTGGCCCCGGAGTGTCTGGACACCCATCTGTGACGGTGATATAGGACATTAGTGTTATCAGAACCCAAATACTGAGTAACCAAGGACCTTTAGGGGGAGCCAATTGGTAGGGTGGTTAAGCCTATCAGCATTATCAATCACCAGGCGCTGCGTTGCCAGGACATGGTATCACTCATTCTGGAGCAGAGAAGTGTAACAGCACAGGGAGGACTGTCTATAAAACCAAGCATCTACAAATCCTACATTGGACTTAAATTAGAACTGCTACAGGATGGCAAGACTCATAATCCCTTGGTGGCCCAGGATGCCTTTACCATCATCTTCTTCCTCTGAGGACTGAGTGAATGACTCATGGTTTTTCATAGATACTCTGAGTCTAGGTTATGATTTTATCACACAGTGACTGATCAAAATTTGACCTGATCTGCAGAAGGTCCATCCAGGTGACTGAAGAGTCTGAGTAACTTGGAATTCTGGAAATTCTGTGCAGCTATAAACTATGCTTGGCAAGCACAAGAAATTCTAGGTAATAAGCTATGATGACTATTAATTTCCATTTTATGTAATAATTAATCTCCAGTTATAACTACAACCCTATGCCCAGTGTCATTCTACCAAGGATCACTAAGTAATCTGGCTATCCTCTGTAGGGTCAGATGACTGTTCCCTACCCTTCTCAACACCACAGGCTCTTTTCCTCAATAATGTCTCTCACTCTCTTACAAAGCTATTCGTAAGTCTCTTTCTCTCCGGTCATTCCTACTTTAGAGCTCTCCTTACCAGGTCAGCCACTCTGCTGGCAAAAAAGCCTTTGTCCCACATAGTAATAGATGTGCCTCACCTCTTTCAAGCAAATGCTATAATCCCCCAAACAGGGTCCTATGGTCATAGAACAAAAAAAAAACTGTTACCTATACCAGCTCTGCAACCACTTTAGCATGCAGCATTAAGCTGTAGACCTTACTCCTTGCACCCTTTTCCCTCACCAGCTATATTGAGGAGAACACAACCTGGTCCCTCATACAACTGACAATAACCACTGCAGCGTCATAGTCACTTTTGATACTATCAGTTTTGCCCCTGGCAGTATCACTGGTGCTCACGTAAGTGAAGATGTGCTTTGACAGTCTCTCCAAGGTGTCCTGGGTCTGGGCTCCTGTGAAACAATAATGCAATGGTGATGTTTACTTTTGCAGGGAACTGTTGACTTGAATAGGAATGGTAACCAGATTTCAGGGCTGGTTAAAATTATTGTGAAGTACCTCATCAATCAGTGTGAATGTTTGGGTAAAAGGCACTCAATATGATAAATATCTACTGGCTGTAACCTTTACTTTCCATCAGTGCAAAAGAATATAAAAATACAATACTATGCTATACTATAACATAATGAATAGAATACTTCAGTTAGAAGGGTCTTTCAAAGGTCATTTAGTCCAACTTCCTGACCACTTCAGGGCTAGCTAAATGTTAAAGCATATTATTAAGGGCATTATCCAAATGTTTCTTGAACACTGCCAGGCACAGGGAATCTCTCTAGGAAGCGTCTTCCAGTTCTCAGCCACATTCACGGTGAAGAAATTTTTGCTTGTGTCTAGGCTGAACCCCTTCTGGTGCACCTCTGTGCCACTCCTGTGCATTCTATCATTAGTTCCTGTGGAAAGAAGACTGGTATCTCTCTCTCCTTTTCTCCTCCTCAGGAAGTTCTAGGAAGTAAAGATTTCTCAACACATAGCCATCGTTACTATTCTTGTTTATAATGGACTTTAGATGTACTAGAGAGATATTTGCCTATCAATTTGCCAGAGAGACCACACTTCTCCTGAAGTTTTTTATCATAGTTAACCCGTGTAATTTCTGATGACTTCAGAATAATCTTCATAAATGGTATGTTAAAGGCAAGTTTACTATCAAAGTTACCCAGAAAGGCATTTAAAATCACAGAAAAACAATGAAAGCCTAACATGTGGGAAGTGTGCTGCCTCAAGTGTGTCACATACGGTTGTGAGCAACCTTAATTTGCTGAGCAGGTAACAGGTCCTGTTCCTGGACCGGTCATTTGAGCAAACACTTTATATGGAAATGAATTCTCAGTTGTCAAACTGGATGTGAATTTCATCATTTTATGGCCTTGTAATGAACGCAAGTCAGAGACCTAATGCCAACTTTCTATGAATTGAAAATAGCTTTCAGGAATACACTAGCTTTCTGGACCTTTTAGAGAAGTGCATCAACGTATTTGTGGACAGAACTTTTTGAGGTTTATGTCTGTAGCTCGAAATTGTTACTGATTCAATGATTTCTACTTTTCAAATCCCTTACGATCTGATTCCAGAATGGTAATTAAATGATTACACCAAGTTAGAAGTATAAAGAGCAAAAGAAGTCTAAATTCTTCCTACTCACGCAATTACATTAACACATATATTTTTGAAATAAAGGTGACTGCTAAAAGAATAGGAAAAAGAATCGATAGGGCTTGTGATTAGTCTTAATAGAACCTTGCTCAAAAGGTAAACAGTCTTGCTTTTGACTTCTGAATTGCGATCCACTGTGTCTTATAATGACTGTTTGCCCTATTCTTCTAAAATTGTTCATGACTACTTGTTTTCTAAATTGGGACAGTGACTGGTGGTATTTTTCTTTATAAAGTGATAGGCTAATAACTGTAGAGCTGATACTTTCTGAAAATCAGGCTTCATAAAGAAAGCCAGGCTGCATAAAAAAGACTTTCTTAAGTTCATCTGGATTCTGTAGTAATTTTCCATAGGCATCTGTTGTTATTTTCCATGGCAAAGTGCTGCTCTTTCTGAGAATGAGGACAATCAGCTGTGAGAAGGACAATGGCTCAGTCCTTCCTGCACACTTACAGGATCCTGATATGTTAACCTCAGGGGTAATAGATTTATCAATATGCAGCACAAGGACTCAGTATTTCTATATGTTCTAGTCAGCCAGATGGAATCAATCTTATATTGAGGGAATAGAAATGACTCTGTGAGAGTTCTTCATCTCAGTTTAGTCTCTCATCATGTATAGTGAGTTGTAAAATCTTCATTTTGATAGGAAGTGTAATATCAGGCTTAAATAGAAAAATCATTATGAGGTCTTATGACTTTTGTGAATACATTCAATTTTACTATAAATTATTTGGGAGGGAAAATTAAACCACCTGTAATACTAAATGCTACCTCAATGTGACTTACAGTGATGATGCTTGCACATAAACAAACTGGAGATAGAAACATGAAACTTCATTCTACTGTTTACTCATGCAATCTAGAGTAATCATTGCTGTTTATTTTCCTTTGAGACTGCGGACTCTGCGAGGAGCAAGTCAACTTGGTGCTGATCCTGAAAGGTAATTGTTACTTGTAAGTCCCCTGAAACATTGTTTCAGGCTCTAGCACCACGATTCTGGCGCCCCTTGCTAATAAAGCGAGAGACAAATTTGTAGCCTTCCAAGACATGAAACAATTTGCCTGTTCAAGTAGGGGAGGCAGCTGTTGTAGAAAAACTTTGTGGAACAGGACCTGGGGTAATTAACATGTAGTGAGTTAAAATGAAGTTATTGAATAAATTACACTGAAATTTCAGAATGAAGCTGAGGTTAATGATTTTTTTATTGCAGACTGAGAAGTAATTGATGGAATTGCTTTTGATGTCTTGCAAAGGAGCTTGTTCTAATTAATTTGCCTTTATTTCAAATAAGAATGAAATCATTGAACGTATTTGGCTTTTGGGGGGTTAGGAGTAGGATTGATTGGCTTGTTTTTAAGATCTTAAACACTGCTGAAAGGAATTAAATTGTTAGATGTCTCTAATTGATCCTAAATGTCTTTGTTTCAGCACTGAAAATAAATACTGTAGCTAAACTGACTGCTTTTGACTTTCTCTAGAGTGATGCAGTCCACAGTGCATTAGTTTGGGGCTTGATTTTTACTTAATTACTAAGAGTAAATATGGATCCTTGGTCCTAAAAACTTTTTTTGATAGAACCTTCTCTTGCAGTGGTATTTGTTTTGTCAAATCATCAATTCTCTGTTGTGAGCTGTTGAAATTAGTATATTTACATGACCATTTTAAATCTGAGAGACCGAAAAACTCTTCTTGTATAAGCTTGTTTATTTATTTTTACATACATTTTCCTTCCAGGGTACAGGTATCATATTCTCCACATAAAAAAAATTGATCTGTTACAAAGAAAACACATTCTGTAGAAAGAATTGTCAAATTTGTCATTCCTTTTAATTACAGACATAGAATGAGGTCTTCTCTCCTTGTCTTCTTATAATTAACGTAAATAAGGTAGACTTTATGTAGAGAAAGAGGATTCCTATAAGACTAATTCTTGACAATGGCTTTTACTGTTTACTTTATATGGTTAGTGAAATGCACAGCTGTATAACTGCTCCTTGTGTATCTATTAACTTTAAACTAGAATTACATTGGAAATATTACAGCATAATTCTTTAAAGTTGTGGAAGTGCTATATCATTACTATGAAAATAGATTTAGGTCAATGTTCAAGATATATAAAATAAGTTCAGTCTCTTCCCCATCTTCCTTAGGTTAAAATAAATAAATAAATAAAAAGACAGCTTTGTGTGAAGATCTGCACTGGCTTTTGCTCAACTCAGTGAGAGCACATGAATTCCTGTCAATACAGTTCTCATGCCTTATGTGTAGAAATCAAATTAAAGAAAATATGTGTATCTAATTAACATAAAAATGAAAAGGGAATATATCCCACATGTCCAATCATCACCCTTAAAAATTATGATTTGTAACTTTGTTGTCTATAATGAGAATAAGAAAAAATTCTGGAAATTAAGGTCTTGCGTGTATTTATAATTAAGACATCTAACAGCTTTCAAAGAGCTTTCATATTCAATTGATA
This sequence comes from Penelope pileata, assembly GCA_013396635.1. NCBI lineage: Eukaryota > Metazoa > Chordata > Aves > Galliformes > Cracidae > Penelope > Penelope pileata. The sequence goes on along the minus strand of WBMW01004693.1, from coordinate 17,982 downwards.
AAAACTCTTATGAGGAGTTGAGATCTAAATGTTTTACTGAAAGCAGAGGTTGGAAAACAAGATTTTAAAGCTTTCAGATATTTGGTTATTACTGACCACCAAATATCTCATACTTGCTAGCTTGTCAGTACAAGTAGAGGTTAATGGTGTGCTATTAATTCTTAGCCTAGTTTCCGATGTCCAGCAAATTTAACTTAGTTATTATTTATCAGTGCCAAAACTGAAGCATTTCCCCCTTCAGTGATCACATCAGTGTTGGGCTTGGTGTCATTTTAGTTTAGCGCAGCAAGTAGCTAAGCACCACACAGTCTTTTGCTCACTCCCCATTTGCCACCTCATGAGATAGAGGAGAGAATTGAAAAAAATAAATAAATAAACTTTTCGGTTGAGAGAAAAATTACTTACTAAGACAGAAAAGGAAGAGGAAAGAAAGATAATATAGATAATTATATATATATAATTATTATTGTCCAAAAAAAGTGTTACATAATCGAATTGCTCACTATTCACCAGCTGATGCCTGCTAGTCCTCAAGAAGCGGCTGCCCACCCAGCCCACTCCCCACCATTTTTCAAGTTTTTTTTCCAATGATGTCATATGGTATGTAACACCCTTTCCTCTGGTTTAGATCAGCTGTCCTGGTTCTGCCCCCTCCCAATTCCTTGTGCACCTTCAGGCCCCATCACTGACAGGACAGGATGAGAAGCTGAGAAACTGAAATGTTCTTGGCTCTGTGCAGCACTCAGCAACAACTAGAAACATTGCTGTGTTATCAACATTGTTTTTTTTCCTAAAACCAAACAATGGCATCATATCAGACACACCAGATCTGAAGACTAATTTCATTATTTTGTTTTATAATTCCTTCTTGGTCCACACACAGGATAACATGGAATGTTTAACACTTCAGGGAGATAACAGGAATGTAAACTTACTTTCTACATTTCTTACCATTCCCATATCATTTTTTTTGTTTGCTTGTTTTCTCTCTGTAACACAATATATTACAGGTATCCAATTGCTCTGTTCCCAGACTCTCATATTTAGTTGACAGTTAACTTCTATTCATCTATTTCTTACTCTAGAAACATTTAAAGTTAGGTATCTTATTCATTATCTCAAGTTCTGCATATTTATGGTATGAATTCAGTTACTGATTATTATTGTTTTCATTCTCAGTTACATTTGGGGATTGAATATGAGTAACACAACTCCTCAAAGGCAACAAACTATTAAACAAACAAGTTTAAAACTATTCTACTCAAGCAGTTATCTATATGCACTGAAATGTTATTGACTTACTCCAGTGACCTGTGGAATAAAGCATAATTTGGAAGTTAAAAGTGTCCAGGATATCTTGTAAATGTAATATCACATCAGAGATCTTTTTTCTTTTGTAGAAGATCACTCCCTCTCTTCCCATTTCCTGTTCCTCAGGGAGCATTGTGCACGTTTACCACAAAGAATTCTCTGAAAGTTTCTCATCTATGGAATGTATTTTAAGATTAAACCCCACCTCACTTTTTTTTATTGGATACGTCCTACAACATATACATAATGGTATCTGATGGATCTGAACGCACCCCTGAATACTAAAAGGGAGAGGGAATTAAGTAATACTGCTCTTTCTTATTCATAACTTTTGCGTAACTGACGCCAGGAAACAAAAGGGGCAGAACATGTACAAGAAGGTTCACCCTGTAACAGAGAATTTGTAGACCAGGGGAACGGAGGTGATATGACATTTTCACTTAAAAATATTCTGTAGCTTTGTTACTGAAATAGTCAGATACAAAGAGATAATATTCCTCCCTTGTTTATCTCATTACAGAATACATTTCCAATATTTTAAGAAACAGATAAATCTGTTGTAGATATTGAATGTCTCACAAACAGGTAGTGCCTGTAGTTAAAACAATGGAAGCATAATAAATACCTCTGATGCTAGCTGTGGAAGTAAAAGCACTATACCTATATTTCATTTGAAGATGTGGAAAAAATCTAGGTTTTTATAACAAGTTAAAACAGAGATACTCTGATACATTCAGTCATTTCAAAGTCAGAATATGGAAAACCAAAAAAGAAGATGAAGTAGGTTTTAGAATATTTCATTATGACATCTTTGTTAAGTTTTCACTAAAGACAAGGTAAGAAAGATGCCCTTTTTGAAAAAAAAAAAAAGCATGCATTGAAGCAATTAAATGTATATATCCAGACTCACATGAACTGTAAAGACTGAGGCTGTTCAGATAGGCTTCAAGGAAATGTCTTATACTCTTGGTAGGGATAAAACTTGGTGAAAGGATAGAGCACAGCCCTGTCAAAAAGTACTTGGGAGTACTGGTTGATGGAAAGCTGAACATGTGCCAGCAATGTGTCCTCACCAGAAAGCCAGCCACATGCTGGGTTGCATCAAAAAAAGTGTGATGAACAGGGTGAGAGAGGTGATTCTGCGCCTCTACTCCGTGCTAGTGAGACCTTACTTGGACTGCTGTGTCCTAAGTACAGGAGAGACGTGGACCTGTTGGAGTGTGTCCAGAGGAGGGCCACAAAAATGATCCAAGGGCTGGAATACCTCTCCTCTGAGGACAGGCTGAGAGAGCTGGGGCCATCCAGCAGCCTGAAAGCAGCCTTTCAATATCTAAAAGGGGCTTACAAGAAAGAAGGGAACAGACTCTTCAGCACAGTCTGTGGTGATATGACAATGAGAAATGGTTTCAAACTGAAAGAGAGGAGATTTAGATTGGATGTAAGGAAAAAGTTTTTTACAATAAGGGTGATGAAGCTCTGGAATAGGTTGCCCAGAGACGTCGTGGAAAGCCCCGCCCCTGGAAATGTTCAAGGCCAGACTGGATGGGGCTCTGAGCACCCTGATCTATCTGTAAATGTCCCTGTTCATTACAGGGGAGTTGGACTAGATGATCTTTAAAGGTCCCTTACAACTCAAATTCTTTTATGATTCTATGGTTTGTGTTGTTTAGATAAAAATTATGGTGTGTCTTTTCAGTGTAATGCAAGGTGTATTAGTGGGATATTTGACCCTGGTTTTGTGAAACTGATGCATCAGTTTGGTTCAGTGGAAGTAGCTGCAATTCTTAGTGAGTTCTCAAGATGTTCATCTGAGATTTTTGATGAAATTTTATTCTTTCTTTGCTTCATTCTTAAAAATACTTTTTCACAAATGTACGTACTGCCAAAAACTGATTACATGAATAAGGCATGATTGTGAAGTGAGGAATATATTTCTCTGGTAAGATAGGTCTAGTAAAGTCTAGTAAAGAGATATGATTAAATTTTTCTTCAGTTGAATATCCAATTGCAACTCTATACATTTAATTCAAAAATTTGCAGTAATGTATTTGTGTCAACTGAAAATGGACTTGCAAACATACTTAAAAATTTGATGATTTTGTTTTGCAATTGTGAAACCCAGTCTCAAATTTCTTTCTCAAAATGGAAATATTTATTTTTACTGCATATTTATTTGCTATTCACAGGACTGCGTTTGACAATGTATTTACATGCACAAAATTGTTAGCCATAATGTGGGTTAGTGCTGCACTGTGCCCTCCCCTTGCCCTCGTCTCAGCTCAGTGCTAATTGTTCACCGATGTTTGGTTGTTGCTCAGTGGTGGGTGTTCATCTGGGGCCAGGCCAGGCCGCTTGGTGGGGCAAAGCCACCACCATGACTGAACGGAAGCAGGGGGTGGGCTGCAGTATGAACTATATGGGACTGCATGCTGCCCAAGGGCCACAGATTGGACATGTGAGTTCTAAATGGTTAGGAAAATCAGCTAAATGGATGCAAAAAAAACCCCCAAACCCTAAATGTTTGGTACTGAGGGAGAATTTTTGAATTAAACAGTGCAATTGTGTTGAAGTCAAAACCTTTTTATTTAAATGTCTCCTGCACACTATACACTCTCTCCTTCTATACAACACTTCATCAAGTCATTATGTTAATATTTAAAAATTTTAGTGGGGTTGATGAGTGTACTCTGTATACTCTCACTAAAAACGTGGAACAGAGTAAAAGAATAAGTGACGCTGGATATAATCACATATTGCGGAAAGAATTGTTACTAACCAATATGTGACTATCAGTAGTCAAATAGTCTTGATATTGTTAGACTATTGAAAATATAGGAACAGAATGGAGCATCTGCAATTGTGTGAGTGTTTCCAGTGCCTAAGAAAATTAAAGCTCTAAACCTAACCTGAATGAGTGCTGTTCATCAAAATAAGTTCAATTAACATCAGTATTTACTTGTAGAGAAAGAAAGAGATTGGCAAGTAATTGACAACTGAATTGGCATGGGTCTCCTCTACAGTGCACATATACCAATGAATTTCTCCTGCGCGGGGCACATTCAATACTTTTTTATTCCCCGTGGATTTAACAGACCAGTGAACACTGTTTCCACAGGTATTGCTGATAAAAGAGGTAAATGTCTATTGAAGAGTTTTTTTCCAATTTATTCTGTCAGGACTAATGAAGCCTACTGGGATTTGGCATGGATTTTTACAGTGAAATAGAGATCTTTACAGTTGCTAATGAATATTTGCGTAAGCATAGAAAACAAGAAATTCATACGCCTCTTGGCAGAAGGCCTCATGAGTACAGTTTAGAATCTGGACATGAAAGACTGTCTAATTGTGTTTAGATGTGCCCTTTATTTTGGAGATTTCACTTTCTTCACAATAATTAAACCATTTGCGCTATCTGCACAGTACAAATACTAATAATTTCAACATCTGCATTAAAGAAAAACAGATTAACGAGATTTTCCTGATCAGAAACTCCCTTGCAATGAACAGGGACATCTACAGCTAGATCAGGTGGCTCAGAGTCCTGTCCAGCCTGACCTTGAATGTCTCCAGGTTTCCATTACATCTCTGGGCAATCCGTTTCAGGTCTTCCCTACTCTTACCATCAAAAAAAAAAAAAAAAAAATCACAATAGATGCTGCTGAGGAATCTATCTCCCTCTTTCTTATAGTCTCCTTTAGACACTGAAGGGTTGCTATCATGTCTGCCCAGAGCCTTCTCTTCTCCAGGCTGAAGAGTTCCATCTCTCAGCCTGTCCTTACAGGGGAGGTGTTTCATCCCTTGGATCATTTTTGTGGCCGTCCTCTGGACACACATGCTGGTCTCTTGCTTTCTTATCCTGACTTCCTACACCTGGGGTTGGAGAACTCTTGTGCCCTGATGAAAGCTTCCTTAAAGATCTGCCAGCTTTGCCCTGCTCCCTTGTCTTTGAGGACAGTTTTCTGGGTGTTTTGTTGACTAGCTCCCCGAAGAGTTGGAAGCTTACTTTCCTAAAATTTAGTATCCTGATTTTACTGTTTGTCTGATATCCCTCAGGACGGTATGACTGTTGTACGGTCACTACAGACCAGACAACCTCCAATCCTGATGTCACCAATCAGTTCACTTCCATTTGTGAGCATCAGGTCCAGTACTGCATCCCTCCTGGTGGGGCTGTCTATTATTTGGCTCAAGAACTTACCCTTGATACACTTCAGGAACCTCCTGGATTGCCTACAGCTCATCATACTACTTTTCCAGTAGACGACTGGGTGGTTGAAGTCCCCCAGAAGGATGAGAGCCTGTAATTGCAATGCCTGCTGTAGCTGGAAGAAGGCAGCTTCATCAACAGATTCTGCTAGATCAAGTGGCCTGTAGTAGACACCAACAACAAGGCTCCCTTTGTGGTCTTGGTCTCTAACTCTCAGCCATACGCTTTTGACTTGCTTATAGCCATTCTTCAGGGACAGCTCTTCACATTCTATTCTTTTCTTGTTGTTAAGGGCAATGCCTCCTCCTTTCCTTTCTCCCCTGCTGTCTGAACAGCTTGTAGTCGTCGTTAGTAACACTCTGGCCATGGGAATCATTCCACTGAATTTCGGTGACAGCAATTACGTCATGGTTTTCTAGTAGCATTGTGGCTTCCAGCATTNCTTCCAACCCCTGCAATTCTGTGATTCTGTGATTCTGTGATTCTGTGAACTCCTCCTCTTTGGTTCCCAAGCTGTGTGTGTGTTGGTGTAGAGGCACTTCAGCTGGGCAGCCAGCTTTGTTATCTTCTTGGAGGATAACTCCTTAATTCCTTTGAAGTATTTTTATTGAGTTTCCCTGTTGCCTTCAACTATTGTGTCAGTTTTCCCTGACTCATCGTTGTAAGATTTCAAGTGTGCTGCAGTGCTGTCGGCACCTCTCAGGGCGTCAGATAGAGGGCCCCCAGTAGCGCCCTGTACCACTGAACTAGCTATGCCATCCTACATCTTATAATGGTAGGGTCATCATCACCTCCCTCCCCCCTTCAAGCCTAGTTTAAAGCCTTTTAGAACTAGTCCTTTGGTTTCATTTCTATGACTACTATTTTTTTTCCATGTAACAACATATCAGATGCTTTACTGAAGGCCAGTTAGACATTCATACAGACTTCTCCTCATTTCTGAAATCTCCTATAATAAATATCTGACATTAATTTATTATAGCCCTCTAACTTTTTATTGTTCATTTTTGATCTCTTTGGCTTAAATGTTTTTAATTATTCTGCCTTTCAAAGCTGATTTAAGCTTTGCACCCTAGTAATGTTGGACTGATTATTTGTATTTTACTTCATCCTTCTGCTTCTCTTGAATGCGTTTTACTTTTCTCCAGTAAGATGATATCAGTTTTGACAGATCTGCTAGAAAAGAGTGATATTAACTGGGCAACATAATGGGTCAATTTCTTCGAAACTGTTGGAAGAAAATGCCTTCTCTGTATTCAGTTCATTTGGGTACATGAAACTGGACTGCAGTTTATCTTGTCTCTATTTCAAATCTGTTAGTTTTCCATTATTTGCTTTCCTAGTCAGTATGTTCACTTTCCTTTTTTAAGCAACATATACCCCTCAAGAAATTGAGACTATATATTTTTTAAACTATGTATCAGTTATTTATACTCTTTACCTTTGTTGTGTATCCACCTTGCCACTTACGGTGTTATATTATTGTTCTTTTACATGTCTGGAGAGTACCTACTGCTGGTACATGTGTTAAAATATAATTTATTGTAACTTTTTCACGTATATTTAATTACATCTTAAAACAAATTGTATTTTCAGTTGACATCAAAGCACTAATATCTAACACTAAATCTCTTGTGATCTGATCACGGGACTGTATAGATGGATGATATAGATGGAAAGATATCAAATTTCACCTCCCAAATTTTAAACAAAATTGACAAGTGCACTAAGGTCTCTCAACCATATTTAATGTTCATGAAGAAGCTGCCACCACAATGCTAATATTTCTATTTTGAAAGAAGAAGATCTTCTTTCAAATAATGAACAGCGCATTTGAAACCCGGATGTTGTAAACGAGATTTGGGCATGCTGGCCTGAAGTACAGAAATTTCCTTTGCAGCTGTAGTGTACATGGTGTAAGACTTCACTCTGGAATAAGCTGTTAACTTTAAGTTGGAATAGAATAGTAGAATGGGTAATATTGTTTTGGCCATATTGTGTAGCCAAGAATCATGCAGCCAAAGAATCATTTAGTTTGGAAAAGACCTCTGAGATCAGCAGGTGCTACCGTTAATCTAGCACTATCATTACCATTAAACTAAAAAACCATTAAACTAGCACCATCATGTACCATTAAACCATGTCTCTAAGCACCACATCTACACATCTTTTAAATATCTCCAGGGATGGTGAGTCAATAACTTTCCTGGACAGCTTGTTCCAATGCTTTACAACCTTCTCAGTTAAATGGCCTGCTGTGGGGAAGTGTCTAAAACTTTACCAAAGTCTAGGTAGACAACATCCACAGCCTTTCCCTCATCCACTAAGTGGATCATAGAATATCAAGTTAGTCGGTTAGGACCTGTCTTTCATATACACATGCTAAGTGAGCCTGATCACATGGTTGTCCTTTATGTGCCATGTGATGGTGCTCAAGGTGATCTGATCCATAATCTCCTTGACAGTGAAATCAGATTGTCAGGACTGTGGTTATTTATGTCCTCTTTCTGGCCCTTCTTGTAGATGGACATCACATTTGCTAGCCTCTAGTCAAGAAGAGATCTCTTGTGCTCTCAGAAAGTTGTCCTTAAAGATCTGTTGCTCTCCTATGACCCTAAGGACGGTTTTTGAGGAGGTCCCATCCAGTATTTCCTTAAAGAAGTTCCTCTTCTGAAGTTCAGGGTCATGACTCTACTCTTTGCTAGGCATATTTTCCTCGAGATCATGAACTTGGCCAGGACATGGTCACTACAGCCCAGGCTGTCTCTGATCTTAAGATCTTTTTTAATGATGTCCTCTGTATTGATGAGCATAAAGTCCAGTAAAGCTTCACCTCTGGTTCGTCTGTTCAGTATCTGGACCACGAAGTTATCCTGTTAGGATACTGTAGGACATTATCCTACAGGATACTGTAGATCGTTGTGTTCAAATCAAATTGTTGTCCAAATCTAGCATCCAGCCCTCCCTTCAAGGAAACCTTCATGCACTGATGCTATGGTTTGGCTTAGCAGATAGCTAAGTTCCACACAGTTATTCACTCACCCTCCCCCATCCCCAAATGGGACGGGGGAAAGAAGTAGACAGATATGCAGTAAAATGCGTGGGTTGAGATAAATGCTATTTACTAAAATAGTAAAGAGAACAAAAGAAATA
>WBMW01004692.1:146807-162206 GCA_013396635.1 Penelope pileata | reverse complement strand
AGGCGCTGGCGGCGCGGCGCCGCTCTCTCGTTCACATGGCAGCGGCCAGCTCCACCCCGCCCGGCTCGCTGGACCCCGAGCAGCCCGGCTTCGCCAAGGAGATCCTGGGGACGAAGCTGGAGGTGAAGTACCTCTGCTCGGACTGCGGGAACCTCCTGAGGAGGCCCTTCCAGGCGCAGTGCGGCCATCGGTACTGCTCCTACTGCCTGAAGAAAATCATCAGGTAACGGCGTGCAGGTCTGCCAGCGGCAGCTGGAGCCTGGGCAGAGGCAGGAAGGAGATGGAGCCCACGTTCCTTAGGGCAGGAGCTGTGTGTGACCTGAGGGTCAGCACTGGGCCCCTCCTCGATGGGGATGTGTAGTCTCTGATTATAGTTTTATTGTTCTGGGGGTTGCCTCGAAGTTCACTTTTCCAGAATCTCCCACATTAGTTTTGCAATTCTGGAGGCACTCTGGGTGCCCCCGAGCTTCTTCAGGCTCCAGCACAGCTGCTGGAGGAGCTGCTCCTAACAGTGATCCTGTGGCTGTCATGCCCAAGTGTGAGGCATGTGCTGCCTTTCAGAAAAGCTCACTCGTGTGCTGTCTTACTCTCGCCATTGAGGGCAGTGAGGCCCTGGCACTGCCAGAGCTGTGGGTGCCCATCCCTGGAGGTGCCCTTGGCCATGGATGGGCCCTGGGGAGCTGAGCTGGGGGCTCCCAGCCCACGGCAGGGGTGGGGCTGTGAGGGCCCTTCCATCCAACCGTGCTGGGGTTTGAGTGAAGCTGAGCAGTACTCTTAACCATGAGGCAAATAAAAGGCCCTAGAATCAGAAATGGCTATCCAGTGTACACTAAGCAAAAGTTGTGTCTTGTTTTAAGAATAAGAAAAATCCTTTCATATTATTAGGTTACTTGAAGTCTCATTATATATTATTATACACAAATGCAAATCATCCATGTTGCGTTTGTAGCTATAGGTGTCACTGAAATGCTTGAGTACCAATTATTCCTGTTAGAAATAAAATTGCACCTTCATAATTTCCCAGAGTTTAACAAAAAGAGATCACGATATGCATTACTTGATATATGTTGGTCTCTTTTTATTGTGTTTGATTATTGTTTTTCTACCTGCTAGTTCTGGACCTCAAAAGTGTGCAAGCTGCATTCAGGAAGGTATATATGAAGAAGGAATTTCTGTTTTGGAAACCAGCTCTGTAAGTAAAAATACATTTAAAGGAAAAAAAACAACCCAACCAACCATAAACCCCTGTTGTTAATGCTATTTGTAGTTTTTGTTTAAAACATGAGTTCTGAGATTCCTCTTTTCTTTGGAAATGTTCTCTTATGCAGCGAGAGTTATAATTAATTAGGTGGACTCCCCAACTTCTAAAATCCAGGTCATGTTAATGCAGCAGTGGCCTACTTAGGTGCTGTAATAAGGATTTGTTTGCCATTAGCACACCTCTGAGGATGTGATGTGGCAACTGGTGTGGGGAGGAGTCTTTTTTTTTTTTTTTTTTTTAAGAATGGTTAATGAAGAATTAAGAGCCTGGACCACGACTGCACCCCTCAGTAATTTCTGTGGTTGATTTGCTTTTTCCATTGTAGGCTTTCCCAGACAACGCAGCTCGTCGGGAGGTGGAAAGTCTGCCCGCTGTCTGTATTAACGATGGCTGCACGTGGAAGGGGACTATTAAAGAGTACGAGGTATATCTCGAAGGAAGGCTTTTGGTGTCTGTATGCTTTTCCTTTCCTCTGTGTTTGTGCGATGACAGGAGAGGCTCATGTGGTTTTGCTTTCTGCTGATTCTGGCAGTGATGGTGGGAGCTTTCACCTTTCCTTCACTGTAAGCAAGGGCTCTTCAGGAGCTGCAGAGGTTTCTTCACTGAGCTGGTTTGTGTGTCCTGCTGAGGGCGCAGGCTGAACTGAACTTCAAGTTCAGTTTTCAAACTTCAAGTTTGCTTATCATCTCAGGCCCCAAGCACTTCACTTCCACGGTGGGAGCCGCTTGTTCTACCTCAAATTGCTCTCTACTCTAAGCGACGAGCAAACTGTCAAGAAACCACGCTGTACGATGAGATTGTTGTTAAGTTTGCTGTGTTATGTGAACCTACAGCCTATTTCTGATCTGTGAGCTTGAGGCGAGTGGCCTGCCGCTCAGAGAGCGAGCAGTGGGCATCGTTCAGTGGCTCAGCACATGTTGCTCTGAGCAGCTCTCTGCCCTTAGAGCGTTTTTCTGCTCACCACTGGAATGGTTTTCCCCCGCCCTTCCTGGGGAGCCCATCAGCTCTTTAAGTCAAGGCCTTTGGTCCTCAGCACATGTACAGCTCATGTGCCTTGTGAGAAGCGTGTTCTGAGAAATGCGGTGTGCCACATGCTTCCCCATGCTCTCCTGCAAGTAAGCTTGGCTGTACAGAAGGTGTCATTGAAGTGTGTTGGCAGGTAGGAGCAATGTTTATTCACCTGTGAAGATGTGCTGCTCCCGAAGGATAATTATGTCATCCATCCTGAAATGGAAGAACCACTACATGAGGGGCCATGAGATAAGAGGAATAAACTTTTTTTTCCTCCAGCTCTAGCCCTGGTAAAGAATGTTGCCCAGTTGTTCACAGAGCTTTGGTAGTGGCTGAGATGTGTATTAGGAAAAGGTTGAAGCTTGGTATGGATTCTGTTGGCAATGCCACTGCAGGATGGCAGGAGGATGCGGCGTGGCTGTGGGTTGGTCCTGGGTGTCCTCCCCATGGGTTCCTGCTCTGTGCTGCCTTGTCCTCTTGTCTGAAGCTTTCAGCTTCTTTGTGCTGGTGCAGCCTGAAAGATAAGTGGATATAGAATGCTAAATGCTTCTTCTACTTTGAAACTCATCTTAGACCTCTAAGTGACACGTGGTGTGGATGCGTGTGGCTGAATAAAGCACACGTTATAAGCTGAACACCGATGCAGCAGAGAACTGAGGAGTTGTTTCAGAGTGCAGTGTTTAACTCAGGTCCCAGACCCGAGCTGTTCTGCTGGCGTCTGCAGATCGTGTCCCATACTTTCAGTAGTGCTGGTGACCCATTGCTTTTGACCCAGAGGTCTCATGCAGTGCTCTAATTGGTGATTGTAGCGAGTGAGCTAATCTCCATCAGTCTAAACCAAATGACATTTGTCAGCAGCTTACAGTGCTCGTGTCACAGTGCTGTGACCAAGGCTTCTTCTGAACTCTCTCCTGGATTACAAAAGTCCTGAAGAACAGTTTCTGCAGGGCATAGCTAACATCATCACGTGCTGAAGGTCCTCCCAGTGTGGTTGGAAGCAGCCTGGGTCCCACTGCCACCTGTTTGAGAAGCTGTGCAGGCAGCAATCCCTCCTGCCAGGGGTGCGTTCGAGTGGTGCTTGGGGCTCTTGCACACAACTTTCAGAGTGTCTGAAACGATGAGACTGTGCCTGCTCTGCTCTCTGTGTGGTCTTCCACAGGTCTGGGAGATGTTTTGCTGGAACAAAGTGGCCCTGCCAGCTGACCCCAGCCGGTCGCTGGGGCAGTGCTGGGAAGGGAGCAGGGCGCTGCCTGCGCTGCCTGCTCTGTCCTGGGAGCACTGTGCCGTGCTGCGTGGCACGGTGTGGGCAAGGGGAGCTGCTTGGGGCACTCAGGGGAAGAGCTGGCTCCTGGCTGCGCAGCAGTGGGAGGCAGCAGGGCCAGCGGGAGCCATCTCCTTGCCACTGCCCGCAGAACAGCTGCGGCGTGTAATCGCACCCGGCTGTCCTCATGTGGCCTGGGGGTGGTGTGGGGCTGAGGGCTGGCGAGAGGAGGTGTGGGCTGTGTGTTAGCCCAGAGCCTCCACATAGGTGTGCTGCTGTCAAATGGTGCCCTGTGGCCGGCTCCTTAGCTCGGCGTTGCCATTTTGTCCCAGCTCGGCGTTGCAGTTTGCCCTCTGCTGTATGGCTGCCTCTGCAGCCGGAGCTGCGTGTAATGTCCCGCAGCGGCTGCGCTCCCGCTGTGGAAAGTCCCTCGCTGTGCTATTTCCGACAGGACATGGAAAGTCCCTCAGAGCTAATTCATTGTTTGCTCATTTAAGACTGTGCAGTGTCGGTAAGAGACGTATTTGGCTGCTCTCCACTTACAAATCGAGAGATACTGTCACTTCTGCTTTGCTAATGTTATTGGGCTATGAACTGTTCTGCAGCTGAAAAGCTCGAGCTCCTCAACTTCAAAAAAAAAAAAAAAGTGCAAGATATGTCTCAGTTTTGCTTTCTGTTTGGGCTCCCAAAGTTCATGGGGACATGCAAAACTGAAAGAGCGAACTCTGTTCGAACATGACTTGCAATTCTGCTCAAAGTTGAGTGAACTATATGAAATATTTAAGCACTTAGAACATGTCTGGGTTTATAAACGCGTTTTTCTGACTGTTGGATGCAGTTGTAAATATTTAGCAGCATTCAGATATTTTGTGGTGGGGCTAGAGGGGGTTTTCCTTTTAATCTATAACCTCTTTTCAGCTATAGGTTTCCTGATACGCCTGCTCGAACGCACACACAGGAAAGAGGCTGTGGGCAGGAGCCCTTAGGTGCGGGCAGAAAATCTGAGCAGGGCTGCAAAAAACCTAAAACTGTCCCCTGAGAGCAAAAGAAACGTCCTGTGATATCCAGGTAGAGGGAGTTTGGGGGAGCAGTGCAAGTGTTTATGCTGGTCGTGTTTATTTACAAGCTTTGTAAGGAGGTGAACTGTCTTTTAAGCTTAATCCTGACAGCAGTGTTCAAACTGATTTTTGGTGTGTGTGGGGGTGCTAGTAGAAGATGAGCTCAGCTAATGAGGATGGGTGGCTGTCATCTGTGGTGATGACCTGTCCTAATCCAGATTGGAGAAGGTGTTTTCCTTGTGGGAAGTTGTCACCTTGGTTTTGAAGAGTTCCCTGTGATCGAAGCCTGGAGGGCTGTGAAAGAGGCAAAGCTCAGAGCTCGTGACATGACTGCAAAGGCCATGGGGTTGGAGGGTGCTCCTGCAGCCCCCTCGGGGCCATGTGGCTCCCTGGGGCCGAGGGACAAGGTCCCGGGGTGACCCTTCCTGCCTGATGCTCCTGCAGTTTGCTGGGAGGTGATGAAGGACCCCACTGCCCTTTGTGTAGGGGAAACTGTCCCTCTCCAGAGATGTTGTGGGGGCCCTGAGTTGGGCTCTTCTGCTTTGTGATGCTTCACAACTGTATGCCCCCCGCCGCATCCCTGAGAGTGCCCTAATAGCTTCTGGTGGTGGCCTCAGCCTTTTTTGTAGAACAGGGCTGCTGGTCTTCACGTGGTTTGTGTTGCCTCTGAAATGCAGTGTTAAACGTTTTATAGTTCCATATAAAATCAGGAAAGGGGTTTCTTGTCTTTTTCTGAAGATTCTGTCTCTGGGTTGCAGCTTGGTGCTCAGGTGCTGTTTGCAGCCAGCTGGCCAGGACCTGGCCATGTCCTCCCAGGGGGATCCGTGTGCTGCAGCACCCTGTGCTTGCACACAGAGATGACCAGAAGGACCTCCTGTTTGAGCAAAAGGGACGTGGTGCACCTTTGCTTGCAAGAGCCAAGGCCCAGGAGCAAAGCCCCCAGGAGCAGCGGTGGCTGGCTGCCCGAGTGCAGGCAGCTCCGTCCAAGCTGTGGCTGGAGGTGAGCGCAGGGAGTGCCGAGCGCGTGGGAGGGGGCTGGAAAGCCCCGGCGGCAGCAGGTCTGCTAGTGGCTCGCCTTGAGGAGCAGCTCAGCCTGTTGTGGTGGCCCACCTCACCGTGGGGTGCAGCTTGAGCCTTTGAAAACAGAGAGCTGGCTGGCTTTGAAGCTGGGAGGAGTGGTGTGTCCCATTGAAGCCTTCCTGAAAAGGAAGCATCAGTTTGTGCGCAGCTTTGGAGTTTTGGGGCAGAACTTCATTCCCAGGTAGGAATTCCTTGGATTCCAGAGATAGGACAAGTGCCAAAGCCGCAATCACACCCCCCCCTCTTTAAAAGGTAAAGAGATGGGGGCACAGGAGCATGCCCTCCTGTTTGCTGCCTGTCCCCGCAGAATGTCCGCTGTCCCCTAGCAGCCTCCTTCCTCATGTGAAGGTGCAGCAGGTCACTGAGGTCTCAGCCTGAGGCTGCGAGGGGTGCTGTGGGAAGCTCTGTGTGCTGATGGGAATGCTGCTTAGAGGTAGGGAGATCTCTCCGAAGTGGTGCTCTGGAAGCTGCTTGTTATGGTCAGTGTTCTTGGTGTGCTTACAGCAGAGCTGTCAGTGCTGCAGGCTGTCCTGCTGCTGGCTAGTGGCAGCCTTTGGCTGTCAGAAGGACCTGTCAGTGGTGAATTCAGATGGGTGCTGTGACCATGCCAGCTTGAAGTATCAGCAGCGTGATGGCGTGGTCGGGCTGCGCTCCTGGTGACAGTTTGTTCTTAGCAGTGACCTTGCTGGATGTGGGCTGGTAACTGCGGTCCAGACCTGCAGAGTTATCTCTGGATCAGATGTTCCCAATTCCTCTGATCCTGCTCGTCAAGCAGCAGTTTATGAAGACTCTTTACAGCTCGATGTGGCCATGTTTAATTTCCTTGGTCAGCAGGTTTGGTCCTTCTCTTTGGGCACTGAGGGGCCGTGCAGGCAGAGCGGCTCTGGCTGAGCTGGGAGCAGCCCCACTAGGGCTGGGTTTGGGCTACTCTGAAAGGCCCTGGGGCCTGACCCCTCTGTTTACAACCTGAACCCCTGAACTTCCCTGGTAAAATTCATCCTCTGGGATGGTGGGGATTGCAAAAAGAAAAATAAATAAAAATTTGGAGAAGGCATCCCTGGATGCCCCACAGTACTCATGTAGTTCACAGCAAGTAGGAAAGACAGAGTCCGTGTCAGGAAGGGTTACAAAACCTGCTGCTGCTTTCAAACATTTCTTGTGCCATCAGCCTTCCTCCGGCCCTGCTGCTGCTTTGTGAGCTGCTTCAGTGCAGGAAACACTGCTTTGAATTCTTTCTTCCAATAAATGCCAAATCAAATGTCTATCCAGTCAGTCCTAAAAGCTGAGTAATATAACCACAGGATGCCAAAAGCAAAAATCCTGCAGCGGCGGTCCTCGTTCTGAAAACAGAAGTGAGCAAGGCCCTGTGAAACCCATCACATCACTTCTGCCCACTTCTGTGCTCCACTCAGATGAGCTCTGGCGGGCCCTGATGGGTCCGCACTGACGTCTGTGCCCTGCTCGAGTTCAGAGCCATGAGCGGTCACAGATGTGGACTTCACCTCTGGGTTTGACAGTTTCTTTGAGGTTTGGTTGGTCTTGATGCCAAGTGGACCAGCTTGGCCTCTGCCAGCAGTGTGTCCTGGCAAAGGGAGGAGTTTGTGCCTGGCACCTGCAGATGGGATGCTCTCGGTGCCTTTCCCAGCCGGCACTGGGAGTTGCAGGGTGGGTGCCTGGCACTGCTGGGCTCTGGGAAGCAGCTGTGTGGGGAATGCTCCAAGCAGGGCTGGCTTCAAACCAGCCCTAGGATTCCCCTGTCAAGGAAGAGGCACGTAAGGAACGGGCAGGTTCTTGGCTTCAGGGGAGGGGGAAAGTCCCAAGTCCCTCAGGTCTGGGGCACATTCCCCTTGGGGACTGTGTGGTGAGCCTGGGGGTCTGGCAAAGGTGCGTGAGGCAAACCATGCTTGGAGCAGGCCATCCAGCTTCTCTCTAAACTCAGACAGGGGTCTCTTTTGCACTGGAGACCCATTTTCAGTGTTTTCTGTATACGTATACAGAACAGTGTTAACCACCCCCCCTTCCTTGTCCCAAGATGCCACAGCACCCTCGTGCTGGAGCCGGCGGTGCCACAGCTCTGGCATTGCTCTGTGCCGTTTCCCCTCCAGCTGTTCTTCTTCTGCCTTCCTGCTCACTTCCCTTCCTCTTAGCTGCTCCCTCCCTGCTGCCAAGCCTTCCAGCTTTGTGTGTGCCTATGGAGGTTGTTTCCATGCTTTGAGAGTGCTGATGACTCTCCCTGAGGTGCTGAGCTGGGCAGCCCTCCCCTGCCTGTGCCATGGACAGCATCTCCCTGCCCTGTGCGGGTACCCTGGGGGCTGGTGGGGGGATCTGCAGCTAAGTGGTGCTCTCAGCTGCCTGCAGTGCCCCCAGGGCTGTGCTAAGCACAGCTTAGCTATTTCCCAGCGCAGCTGAAAAGTCTCTGTCACACAGATGTGGGTTCATGTGCCAGATCTGAGCAGGGCAGCTGGGAGCAGGTGCGCATCTGTCCCACCACCGTGGCATGGAAATGGTGATTTTCAGCAGCAGCTCAAGGCACGTTTAGCCAAGCTGTGACACCTGGGGTGGCAATCAGATTAAACTGCAGTTTTCCCTTTTGTCTTATGTATGCAGGCACGGCAGAGCAGCTCCTCCCAGCACTCCTTGGCAGATGATCAGTGCACCTCTGGGGCTCAGCTGCTGTGCCTGTGTGTCTGCTTTCTGTCTGGCTGTACTGAACTGTGCTGCTCTCCTTGTCACAGAGCTGCCATGAGGGGAACTGCCCGTTCCTGCTGATTGAGTGCCAGGCCTGTAAGGGTGTGATCACTCTGAATGACAAGGAGCGCCACTCTGAGCGGGAGTGCCCCGAGAGAAACCTCAACTGCAAATACTGCAAATCACTTTTCTACTTCCCTGACATTAAGGTACGAGAGCCGCAGCACGCGCACGGCAGGCACGGTCCTGCGGGGCCTGGAGGCGAGGGAAGCAGCGCTGGGTGCCCTCTCACAGCCCTTTGTGCTGCAGGGGTCACCCACGGGCACGTGGCCCTGAGCAGATGCTCAGAGGATATCCTTGTCCCTCCAAAGCTGGTGGTGGCCCATTTGCCAGCCTCTTAACCTGGCTCCTAGAGAATCGCCCGTTCTGGTGGAGGCACAGCTGATGTGTTGTGCTGCGGTGCCACCGGGAGCTGCTTATTTTTAGGGAGCGCAATCAGTTTGCAAGATCAACCAATGGTTTTGGTGTTAGTTGAGTGGGAAGGAGGTGTTACTCTGCCCACGTTTGCTTTTCTCCCGCTGTTGTTGGGTGCTGAGGGCTGCAGCAGGCTGAGCCTCGGCGTGCAGCTGGAGGCTGAGGAGTTACTGCTGAGTAGCAGAAAGTCTTGAGTCGGGCCACGCTCTTCCAGCTCTGCTTTAGTTCTTTTATTGTTGTCACTTCTCTCCTACCCCTATCTAACTTCTTACAGGTTCACAAGGAAAGAGTGACTCTGCTCCTACCTGCAGTGATGGCTTTCCAAAGCGGTTTGCAGCCGATGCCTGCCGCTCAGCGTTGCCTGTCCGTGCTGCAGCAGAGCTTGCAGCAGTGGGTTCAGGAGAGCTGTAAACAGGAGGATTGCTCCATTCCTGGGGGAGTGGAGAGCTGCAGATTGGGCTGTGCATGTGCCCCTGCCCCAGCTGCTGGGCTTGGGTGGATTTTGGCAGGCAGCATTTCTGCATGCTCTGGCACCCACGCAGAGTGGAAAGGGGCAGGGGTTCCAGGGGAGCCCCAGACGGTTTACACAAAAATGTTTGCTGAGAGGTTTGGGTCTGTGCAGGTCAGAGCTCTTGCTCCTGGGTGTCTGAAGTGGTTCACACACGGAGCAGCAGCACTCAGAGCCATGCAGTGCTGCGTGAGCAGCACTCCCTGCTCTGGCTGCGAGTTCAGCGTGTGCTGTGGAGCTGCTGCTGGGATGGGTGGGGAAAACTGTGCGGTGTCGAGAGCAGCTGGGAGGTGAGCAGGGAGGGGGTGCGAAGGAAGGTGCCGATGAGGAGGTGGTGGTTTCACACATAGCAAGTGGAAAATACCCCTTTTGAAATGGCTGTATGTGCAGCGATGTCTTGTGCCTGTTGTTCCACCAGCATTTGTGGGTCATGAGAGATGTTATCTGGAGCTGTGCAACAGGAAAGCAGGAGGGGGTGGAAGAAAGGGTTCGGCCCCTCTGTGCAAGGGGTGAAGCAATGTGCAGTGCCTTGGGCCAGCACAGGTGTCTGCGTGCAGCCAGCACTGTGGGGACAGGGAGGTCACTCCTCAGGGACAGCACAGACTTTGGCTCTGGTTACTCATTTCAAGTGTAAAAAGGAGAGAGTTACTGACATGCCAAACCTGAGCCGCTGACTCTTTCGCTGGCCACTTTCTGATGTGGTAGGAGAACAGCTAGTGCATGTTCCCCCATCCCTAAGATAAACTTGTTTTAATACAGAATAAATGGAGCCAGGTTTTCAAGGCATCTGGTTTCAGAGAATTGCTTTATAAATATTTCATTTGCTCTGTTACTTCCACAGGGCGTAGTTAAACACGCTTATCTCTTAGGCTGAAGTTTGAACTGCGTGTGAACGGAATGCACAGTGATGCATCAAAGCTTGGGCAGAAAAGCAAGACATACTTTCTGGATCCCTAATTAGAAAGGCAGAATGTGTCGCTTGTTTCAGCTGGGTGGGGTGTGAGGGGGTGGCTCAGGCTGCGTGGCAGTGACACGGTGCAGAGGCACACTCTGTCCCAGTGTAGCTGGGGTCTGAGGGCAGGGTATCGCGTTGCTGTGACCATCAGTTCCCTGGCCACCCTGTGTGCTGCTGGCTCAGCTGTGGGCACTGGCGTGCGGGGGCTGATGAATGACGTTGGTTGAGAATGTTTGCCTTTCTGCTTGAAAGATGGTTTTCTGTTGAACCGATCCCAGTGTGAAGATGCTATCAGGCAGCTCCGCACGTGACAGGCTGTGGTTCATGCTTCAGCTGACCGATAGCCACTGCAGCGGGAAGAAATTACACAGGTGACCGTGCTGAGATGCTGCCTTGCTTCTCTCACCCTGCCTGAGTATGTGTGTGTTCCTGGCAAAGCCATTTGTGGAGCTTCCTGCTGATCACCCATCAAAGCAGTCGTTTGATTTTCTTTTAAATTACTATAGCAACTTTTTTAATTGGGGCTGAGACTTACAAGGCTGTGTAAGCCCCCAAAATTCTGGCAGCCCGGAGATCACAGACATGAGTCAGCACAGAGGCTTTGGAGCACGAGCCAGGTGTGAGCTGGGCTGGGGGAGGACAGCCCTCCCACGGCTCAGAGCCGTGCCCAGTGAGCTGTGCTCAGCATGGTCACCGTGCCGGGGCCTTTCCTTACAGCACCAAACAGTCTCCTGTTGATTCTTTTACAGGCTCATGATGAAGTCTGCCCTAAATTTCCATTGACTTGTGAAGGCTGTGGGAAGAAGAAGATTCCAAGAGAGAAGGTACCTGGCTGCCAGGGCCGTGTGTGGTGGCAACTGGGTTCCTGGGAGGCTGCGGTGGAGCTGGGACCACTGGAGAGCAGAGAGGGGAGAGCAACTGGGGGGCAGCTGGTTGTACAAATGTGACTTTTCCTTAAGGCTGACAGTACAGGTAGGGTGTTAGGGATCACTTGCAGTTCTGCCTGACTACAGCAAATAAAATCTTTTGTCCGCTCTGTATTTACATGTGTGGATGCAGAGCCTCCATAGGGAAAGCACAACTGGGGGTCTGAAGGGCAGCTTTGTCCTACCGAGAGCAACTGTATTAACTACTAGTGCAACTGCAGAAAGCAAGCCCATCTCCAGCTGAATTATTTTTTTCTAATTAATCCATGTCTAATAGGACCTCTATGCTGCTGGCTTCTGGGATGAGGCACAAAAGTCTGAAAATTGAAGTTTTAGGGAAACATCTTCAGAAAGGATGTTTATCTGAAACTAGGCTGAATTCTGTGGGCAGACACTTCTAGTTGTGCTGTTGCAAAAGGCCTTTATAGCAGGGCAAGGGACACAGAAGCATCAAAGAGATGAGTAAAGAGCTGTTCAAAACAGCCAGCATGGGGAAGGACTTTGTGCTGTGATCTTTGGATGCAGATCTGCTGGAGCCCAGCAGGGAGTAGGCTTGTGCTCCTGGGATTCCCGTGGGTCGTGCTGGTTTAGATGTTAACTCCCTCTGTTATCTCCCCCCAAACTTCTGTTGATTGGCTGCAGGCGTTGTGCCCCCTGCTCCCTCAGCGTGTCACTGAGTAACCTGGTGCATTAAGCAAGCCAGGTGCATCCAGGAGCTTTTCAGAAAGTGGTTTAAAAACAGTTCTGACATCTGTTGTGGCAGATGTAGATGCTGGATGTGTTGTTCATTTATAGACCGCTGATAGCTAATGATGAGAGGGGCATCACAAACAGGGCGGTGGTGTGCCGGAGCTCCTTAGCATTAATCACAGGCTGTGTGGGAATGCAAACGAGTCATCCTGTGGGCTGGAGGATTGTTGGCACTTCTCTATAGAGATATCCAGCCTTGGCCTCTGTTCTTCTGGCAGCTGCCAGGTGGGAGGTGGCTGAGGTGCTGCCTTCCTTGGCACTGCAGCGAGGGGATGCAGCGTAGGACCTCCCCTTGCAGGGCTGGAAGTGCAGTGGTTGCTATAAACACTCGGGCAGGACCACTAGGAAGCTTTTTGTTCTCAGGTTTATAATGTTTAGCTGGAAGTAAAATTACCAAGCTGTGACACATTGCAGCCAGGTTGCCTGAAATGCGCAAATGAAAACAAATCCCTGCTTCACAGGGCTGTACCTGTGCTAGCTGCTGCTTCTTCCTTACGTGTGTAGGTGAGAAATGGGACCTCCCAGCCCTCGGAAGAGAAGTAAAGCTTCCTTCCAGGTGTCAGTGCCAGATTTAAATTACAGTAGAATTCATAGCCAGTGATAGGCAGCGTCCAGGTTAACCACACGCTTTGGTGCTAGTGGTTAGTGATGGCTTGGTTGCTCTAAGTTTGTCTTCAGGTTCCTAGACCTCAGTGAGATGGAAAGGGAGCCACTTGGGTCACACAAGATCTGTCTAACGTTCTTCCTTCTTTTCTAGTTTCAGGACCATGTGAAGACTTGTGGCAAATGCAAAGTGCCTTGCAGATTTGGGGTTGTCGGCTGTGCTGAGATGGTGAGGGCTGTCTGCGTGTGTCCGAGGGACCTGGTTCCAGTTCCAGTGCTAGCTGTAACGTGCAAACTGCTGTAGCAAACTGATTGTGGGCTTGTGCTCAGCTGTTTTAACAAAGTGGTGCTTTAGAAGCTTTGCAAATGCCACTTAACATCATTTGCTGTCCAGACTTTGGATACCAGAGAATGAACAATGCAGACAGAAACCCTAAGAAATAGAGGAGTGTGCTGGGACTCCTGGTGGTCGCTGTGCTGACAGCTGTAAGCACAGAATGGGGCATCCCAGCTCTGCTTCCACTGCTACAGCTTGAGCTAGGCAGTATTTTTCCACGTGACTGAGTGTCCCAGCACTTACTGGTGATGTTAATATAAATCCCTTCTCAGGGGGATTGTGTGAGGCTTTGTCCATTGGTGCTGGTAGGTCTGACAAAGCCCTTTTGCAAAGGAATGGAGGAAGGCAGAGTAGAGCAGCGTGTGCAGCCGAGGAAACAATAAGCATCTGTCATTGGATATGATTGCAGCTTTTCTTAAAACAAACAAACAAACAACAACAACAAAAGAAAAAAACCCACCAACATCATCCACATTTTTAACTATTTTTCTTTGGTTTTTCCCCTTTATAATTTGAAGCTAACGTTATGGCCTTGAGTGGAGGAATTTTTTCTGTGGATGGTGACAGCATAGATTGAGCTTTCTGAGTGGGATATGTTTCTGTTCATGTAGGTGGAAAATGAAAAGCTACCAGAACATGAAAGCAAGTGTCTGGCAGAGCATCTGTACATGCTGCTGAGCTTTGTGCTCAGCCTCAAGAGCGGCTCCGGAGACCTGAAGCACCTTCCTGCCGTCCCCACACCACACAGCAACTCCCCACTGCTGGCAGCAAACTCCCTCTGCTCAGAGTCGGAGCTCTTCAAGTCCCTGGAGCTCTTGGGGAGATGTGAGGCTCTCGAGAAGAAAACAGTGACCTTTGAGAACATTGTCTGCGTGCTTAATCGGGAGGTGGAGAGAGTGTCCCTGACAGCAGAGGCGTACAGTCGGCAGCATCGACTAGACCAGGAGAAAATCGAAACGCTGAGCAACAAGGTGTGCAGCCCGGGCCTGGGCTTCCCAGGGCTCTGAGCAGAGCCTGTTTACAGGCTGCTTGCCATGCTATTTGCAAAGCCTCACCATGTAGTCCTGTATCTAAATCTGAAGGTAGAACAAAAAGACCATTTGTGTCTATGCCCAACCCTCAAAAGCTTCCTGGAAAAGGTGGGAATTAAACTGACACCCAGAGCATTTGGGTCTCTACTAGTTATTAAATGCTGTATGCACAGAGATGCTCTTAGGTCAAGTTTTCCAGCAGAGTACCTAGCATTTCTCTGAACCTCTTTGAGCGCCTGGGCCTGGCCACTGCAGTGAGCGTGCCCGCTGCGTGCAGCGTGGCACCCAGCGTGCCCTGAGGGAAGGGGCTGCCCTCGTGCCTTGGTGCCTGGGAACTCTGCAGATTGCAGTTTCTGTGCTCTCTCAGCATGGGATCTGCCAATGCAGATGTAACCCTGCTACCCAGCAGCACTTCACTGCATCGACACCTTGTTGCCTGTGTATAGGTTCTGCTTCTCAGTCCGGTTGTGTCAAAAAGTTGACGTTTTTCCCCATCCTAACCTTTGTGCTGTAACATACCAAAAGTGCTCATTGAGAGGGTATTTCCCTCACTGCAGGAAAGTTTCCAGCTCAGAGACTGCACTGTGTTCATGTGTCTTCTCCAGAATGACAGTCAGAAGGAAGTTGTAGCGAATTGCCTTACGGCATTGCATTCCTGCCCCCGGCCCTTAGTCACTTCTGGAGGATGCGTGTGGCAGAGGGCAGACCGAGGGGATTCTGCTGGCTGCTGGCTTTCCCCGGGCTCTCTGCAGCGCGTGCCGAACTTGGCTGAGCCTTTTGTCTGTCCAAGCAGGTCCGCCAGCTGGAGAGGAGCATTGGGCTCAAAGACCTGGCCATGGCTGAGATGGAGGAGAAGATCCGCAGCATGGAGGCTTCCACCTACGACGGCGTCTTCATCTGGAAGATAACAGAGTTTGCCAGGAAGCGCCAGGAGGCCATCACGGGCCGCTCCCCTGCCATCTTCTCTCCAGGTTGTTGCCCCCAGAATAGAAAATGCTTCTTGTGCCTCAGCTGGGTGTGGGGTTTAGGTGACCTTAGCCAGTGAAATGTGTGGCCATTCAGGTGTGCTCCTGGGCTTTCCCTCTTTCCCTGGGGAATCTGAACCGTCTTTTTTTTTTTTTGTTTGACTTTTTTTAAAAAAGGATTGGGCTAAATGAAAGTGCTCAGCTGAAAGAGGTGCTTTTTTGATTGCAGAAGACCTTTTCATTTCTCATAGTGGAAAATGCAGCCATCTCAGCTCCAGAATAGCGCTTTGTGATTCTTTAGTTAAAGTTAAAATAGTCACAGACAGCAAAACCTGCAATAAACTGGTTAATCAGGTGAAGAAATTGGAAATACACGTTAGTGTCCAAAGCTCAGGAACTGCTTGAGCATCTGTTCAAGGAGAGGGCCCTGTTCTGTGTTCTTAAAGGGAGGAAAAAAAAAAAAAAAAAAAAAGCTGTAAGTAAACAGTTGT
>WBMW01004692.1:128512-141685 GCA_013396635.1 Penelope pileata | reverse complement strand
TAAAACATCTCCTGTGGTTGCAGGTTGATGGCTGTGTGCGTTCACTGCAGGCAGCTCTGCACTGCAGAGGAGGGTGAGGGTGCCCTGGGCGCAGTGCTGAAGCCACGCTGCCAGATGGACACTTGGCACAAAGCACAGCTGCACTGCTGGTAGTTTCCTTTTTTCTGTTTTTGCCTCTCTGACCGCAGCTATGAGGGAACACTCCCCTCAGCCTGTTAATGTGAAGTTTTTCCTTGAGGATGTTGGATGGTGAAAACCACCAATAAAAGCAGTTTGAGGAGCTGCTGTGTTGAGTCATTGATTGGAGCCTCCACCCCTGCACAGTGGAAGAGGCAGAGCACAGCCAGGACCACCCTGGGCAGCACAGGGAGCTCCCCAAGCTGCAAGCTCCCTGCTTCTGCAGCACAGCACCGCCCCAGCACCCACCTGCACCTCAGCTCCCTGCCCTTTAGGGCTAGGGAAAACTACATACCAGGCAGGGACAGGGAGGATGCAGGAAAGCCAGGACCGGCTCAGCCCGTCCTGCAGGGACAGCTACTGCTGGCAGACAGAGCCGTATTACACTTCTGGCTTCAGTAGAAATAGGACTAAGCAAAACAAACTCACATTGCAGAGATGCTTTAGCAGAATATTTATTCAATGCCATGGTGAAGAGCAAAACTTGGTACAAACATAAACCCTCAGTGCCTTGCTCACTGCTCCACTGAGCCAAAGGAGAAAAACATTTTGCTATCGCAGGGGAGGAGGCTCCCTCCATTCCTTTGCTGTGTAACAGGACAGAGGTGGATTCGGATCCTGTGTGCGCACCCCCCCCCACACACACACAGAGGGCTCCCTTGTTTCTGCAAGTCCTGCGATGACAGAAAACCTGAGTACAGGGGTTTTGGATAAAGCCACGGGCACCTACCTGCTGGGGCAGACCAGAAGATACAAAACCCTCGTGCTGAAGGAGCTGTTAAAGCCATCAGTGCACATGAAGACAGCATCCGCTGCCTCCACACAGTCTGTCTGCAACCTACGGCTGTGAGTGGCACAGACACCTGTCCTGGTGCTCCCAGCCCGAAGCTGCTGCCCCCCCTGCAGCCCCCAGGAGAAGTGCAGCTCCTGGGTCACTGCTGGCCTGGGAGCTTCAGCCCCTGCGGTCTGGGCCAAGCCAAGATTAGGAGCTTAATTTTAGACAGTTGGCTAACTGCTGGAGAGAGAAAAGCTTCAGGGACAAATACAGAGTAAACAACACAGAGTTCAAAATAGCTTAAAGCGAGCCAGCTCCCACCCTCGGAGCCCTGGGAGCGAGCTGATGGCTGAACCCCAGGTGTGGGCCCAGGGGAGGAGGCTCCTTCACACAGCTCCAGGCAGGAGGGCTGCACCCCTGCCTGTTCACAGAACATACCAAGAGAACCTAAAGTGCCACAGCTCGAGTAGCAGAGGAAGGAGGTGGCCATGAGCCGTCATCACAGCTGCCCTCTCAGGAGGGGCAGCAGACCCCCTGGAATAAATATGTCACCAATGCCACAGCTTATTTAAGTGCTAGAGAGGAAGACTGGGGCAAATGCAGAACCACATTACCACCAGCTCTCCCCCCTCTCCCAGATTTGGAAACTGGTGCTATCAGTACTTAACTGCTAAGAGAAGGCAATGGCAGGGCAGCATGAAATGACGCAGAGGTGCCAGCCTGGCCCCTCCAACCCTGTCCCAGCACTGCCTCCCCCGCCACCTTTTCAGCCCTCCAGCTCTTCCTTTTCTCCCTCCATGGCCCAAACGCTCTGTGGGGAGGCACTCAGCACACCCAGCAGCCAGACCAGTTGCCCATGGAGGTTTGAGACAAACAAACAATATTAAAACTTCTATATTCAGAGTCCTGCAGTAAGGCAGCACAGCGCTGTACGGAGCAGCACTCTGCAGCCAGCAGCTCAGCGAGATCAGCCACGTCCCATGCACACACAGTACGGATCCTGGAGACACACCTCAGTCTGTTCTCAGAGACCAAAGCTCACCCAGAGAGAGCTGTGACCAAGTAGCAGCATTTGTGATAAGCTGTGGGAGGCCACCCTGCTGTGACCAGCTCGGGCTCCTGCCCACCAGACCCGGGAATAAATTCTTGGTGCTCACATTCCATCTTCGAAGCAGATGCTTCGAGGAGGAGGCAGATCCCACTACCGGGGGCCCCTCCTGACTCAGCTGATGGGATCGGTGTGCCCAGAGCTTGTCTCTGTCATGCAGGGCTCCAAGCTCTGCAAGCTCCAGAGGTGGCTGCAGTGAGGAAGCTGCAGGAGCACGTGTACCTGGGTTCAGCTTTTCTGGTTCATGAGCCACGAGAAGAGCAGTTTCCTGGGCCTGGGCTTCCTGGCCTGCTGGATTCGCACGGAGCGAGGGGAGCGCCACACCTTGATGGTTGCATCATCGCTGGCTGTCAGGAGCAGCTCCTGCTCCACGGGGCTGAAGGCCACTGAGTTGACCACATTTTCGTGCTGCAGTTTGGCCAGGCAGATGTTATAGTGCCGGTCCCAGATGTAGCCGTGTCGATCTTCTGCCCCACTGCAGCAAAGCAAGACAGCAGTAAGGACACCAGCCAGGCAGCCCCAGCAGCCTGCTCCCCCGCCCTCCCTTCTGCACAGAGGCAGCGGGTGCCTCAGCCCAGCCAGAGGCCCCAGCAGGCAAATCCCCTCCGTGACACAGACCCTGCTGCAGACAGAGCGCTCCCAGAAGCGGAGCCTGCATCCAGGTTTCACAGCAGCAGCAAGAACAGCCCTGCAGAGCAGCAGCAGCAGCAGCATGCAGGCTGACCCCGCTGCCAGGCTCACGCTGCAGCACCTGCAGAGTCCACCCTGTTCTGGGCCGCAGTGGGGCTGCTGGAACCATCGCCACAACTCACCCCACAGCACCTGCTGCCTGCAGCCCTCAAGAAGGGCAACTGCCACCCACCGCAAACACACCACAGCGCAAAGTTTCCTCTTTCCTCCCTGATTTCACAACAGGACCAGAACAGACAGCCTCTGCTCTTTGCAGGCCTCCTGCTTCCTGCTCTGCCCACAGCACGCAGCACCTCCAGTTCCTGGAACAGCCCTGCCTGCAACACCAGCCTGCAGCACAGCACCCAAGGTGGGGCACCTGCCCACCCCCAGCACCACACACCTCGCCACGAAGTCCCTGCTGACATCCAGGAAGATGAAGAAGCACTCCTCGTTGGGCGTGTAGGCCCGATGGGCACGGAGGGCTCGTTTCACTTCCTTCATTGTCTTCAGGTCAAACACGTGCAGGTCGATCTCCTCGGCGATGGGGGGCGGCTGCATCGGGTCGGAGATGACGCAGTCCCGAGGCCAGGCACGGCTGTTCACGTACAGGTACCTCGGGGAGGGGAGCAGAGAGGTTATCCTGCGCCTCACCACTCACGGAGCCCCGGTGTAAGATCTTTTCCCCCTCCCACAGACGGACAGGGCAGGAACTGAGCAGACACCCTGGTCACATAAATGAACAGAGGCAGACGGGGCAGGCTCCCTGCTCCAGGCCAGCACAGGGTGCTCCTTCTGCCAGCAGCACTCAGCAGCTTGCAGCAAAGGTCTGAAACTGCTCCCAGGCGTGGGATAAAAGCAGCAAGGCCACAGGCTCTTTCAAGGCACACACAGAAGGTGAAGTTCACTGCTAGCACTCGGGAGAGATGAGTAACCACTGCCCTGGCAGCCACGTGCAAGTGCAGTTGGGTTCCTGTGGGTAACCCCAGCCCAAAGGCATCTGACCGGGGGCCCAGCTGCTCCCAGACTTCTTCCTTTTACCACTCTGCAGTAAGTGGTCAGCTGCCCGCCCTAACATGGAGTGCCTCACCCCAGCCTGATGTAGACGGGTCTGCCCTTCTGCACTCCCTTCTTCCATTCACCCCAAGGTCCCCAAAGAGCTGTCACACAACGCCCGGGCGTTTGAAGCCAGCAGACGACACCCACCCTGCCTGCCCCCAACCTGCCACACTCACCGGTGGTCAGGGGAGAGGCCCATGCCAATGATGTGCCCATGGATGTCGATGACGTGATCCAGCGAGTCGAAGAACTCATCTGAGCGCCTCTCCTCCCCAAGCACTGGCCCAGCAGTCGTCATCTGATGGGGCAGGATCCTTTTGATCCCTGGGGACAGGAAGGAGGGTCGGGCCACCTGCAGGCTGCTGCCAGCAGAGCAGCAGGGCTGATGGAAGTCCACAGGCTTCAAGGAGGGGGCTTCCTCCAGCGCTGCTAAGAAAGGAGAACTGGCCTGTTTACAGCCAAGGGCTGAGGGAAGGACTGGCACAGGGCTCCCGTCCCTGCCAGCTGCTTCCAAGTGGTGCTTTCAGCCGGAACGGTGCCTGTAAGTGACACGCTGGCACGTTCAGCCCAGTGGTGAGGAGCCCCATGCCCAGCTGCCAGCCCACCCGGTGCAGCCCCACCTCGCTGCAAGCCTGGCAGCATGAGGGAGCTGTGCCGCCCCAGAGGCACTGCCTGCAGCCCTGGGGCCAGGCCTCCTCCCACAGCACCCAGCCCCAGGGGCCGCCAGGCGCTGCCTGCGCGGGGCTTCCTCCTGCTGCTGCTGAGCACAGCTGGGGGCAGCCCGGGAGGCTCCGGGCACAGGGCTGGAACCAGACTGGACTGAGGTGGTTTACAGCTCCTGAACTTCCTGCCAGAGGGAGATGCATGTGATGGGCCAAGCCCTCTCCCCAGAAAGTTCCTCACAGAGGTCCCAAACACAACCCCACTGTGATGGCATCCTGGAGGGCTCCCACAGCAGCTCCTGGGCACGTACAGACTCAGCCCCTTCCACATGCGCAGGCAGGAGGGCATCTCGTCCCACCGCCCGAGGAACCCTCTGCCCACCTTTGACTTCAGCCCCCTCCCACACAGGACCAAGGCTGGGGTCCTGCACTGCACCTGTAGCCCGACGCCTTTCACATGACTGCAGCTGAGCCCGGCAGCCCCAGCCCTCCACCTTCCCACCCAGCTCACCGCTCCGCAGCAGCCCCTTCCGCACTCGGGCAGCACTGAGCTCCCGTTCCAAACTCAGCTCTGCGATCCCCACATGCACAGGCTGACAGATAAGGCCAACCTGCCCACGCCTCAAGCTTTCCACTAGCACAAGGGAGATGGGAGCTCTAAGGGAACTCCTGCAGAAGTTCAGCAGCAGCAAAGCTCCGATGCCCAGAGGCGGCCCCGGCCACACCGGATGATGGCTCCCAGCAGCCTGGTAGCAGACAGCCCTGCAGCGAGCTCCCGCAGCGCCAGCTCCTGGGAGAAGCAGATGCACCAAGGCTGCCTTGGCACACACACCACGGGCCAGTGAAACATTTGGCAGTGACTCAGGGCTGGCCAAGGAGCCGAGTACCCTCCACGCAGCCAGCCTCCACAGCGTGCCTGGCAGCGGCTGCAGTGCCAAGGCACCAGAAGCCAGGGCCTGGGCAGCTGCACTGCGAGCACAGAGGCTGCTGCTGCCTCCATGCACCGCAGGTCCCAGCATGCAGGGCAGCCTGTGCTGCTTCCAGGGCTCAGTCAGGGTGCACTACCCCACACACTGCAGCTGCACTGTGCCTGCCAGCAGCCAGGGACAGAAGCACAGAGTGCCATGGCCCTGCACAGTCCTGTCTTAGGTGGGCAAAGACCAAGCAGCCTTTCTCCAGCTTCTACTGCACTGGTGCAGGCCCAAGTAACAGGAAGGTTAGAGGAGCCCACAGCAGGAAAGAGGCTGCACCCATGCAAACATCAAAAGGAACTGAAGCTGTCCGGTGTCACAGAAGAGCCTTCTTGCCTGCAGGCAGCTCTCCTTCCCTCCCCACGTTCTTACTGACGCCTGGTCCTTCCCACTGAACGCAGGGGCTCCAGCAGAAGCAGTCAGATTATCTGCTCATCACTGATTGATTTCACATAACTTCAGTCTCTTCTAGTTTCAGTGCCTCACCAAGAGTGCTCTGAACAAGCAAGGGAAGCCCTAACCCAGACAAAGGTCCCCAGCAGTGCCCGTGCCTGGCTGGTGCTGCAGCCACGACCCCTTGTACCACGCAGAGCCAGCACTCAGCACCAGCTCACCACGGCAATGCCCGCGGCAGCAGCTGACCACCCGCCGCGAGGCAGCGCTGCAGCTCTGACCGCCCACCTCCCACAGACCGAACCCAGCACCAGGGTGGGCAGAGCTCCACCCACAGGACCAGGACACTGCACAAGCGACATGACCACAAACCCCAAGCAGTTCAGATCTCCCCTGTCCTGACACCCTCTCCACCTGTGCAGAGGCCAGGACTGATGCTCTCCCACAATCCCAATCAGGGCAACCACTGCCCTTCACACCCACCCACCTAGGCACAGCTCCTGGCTGATGCTCACTCTTCATCTCCTGCTTGGCCCTTGCCATGACGTTCTCGTGTGGCCAAGCGTCAAGCCTGGTAGCAACAGAACAACCTCGAGGCAAGTGCTTTTGTGAGGTGAACCCCCTCCAGTTACTGGAGGGATCTCAAAAGCCTCTGGTCCTGTATGGAGAGCCCATCTGAGCAGAACTGCAACCCACTCACTGCACACAAGCAGCAAATCACACAGGGGTTTGCCAGATTAATATCCAGAGTGCAGCTGCAGCCCGCACCCTGGGAAGGCTGACGTGCCCTGCAGCTCAGACCACAGCCTTACCTATCTGGTGTGGAGAGTAGGTGAGGCACCCTGTGGTGAAAATTAAGTACTTGGTCTTGCTGTTGCTGTCCATGGAGAGCAGGTTCGCCTCGGGCGGTTTAGTTCTGTTGCGTAAGAACAGCTCAGCCACCTTGGTCTCCAGCTCAGCCTCAGTCATGGCAGGCCTCACGCGGCCCTCCATGATATCATCAAAGAACTGCTGCAGCCCGTCCTCTGCTGGCACATCCCCGTCATCCGGCAATTCCTGTACTGCTGGCTCTGGAGCCTGCTTGGGCTTGGCCTCCTCTTCTTCACTGTCACTGCCGAGATCAAAGACCTGGCAGGCAGAAGAGGCAGCCATCTGCTCCTCGTAGTCCAGCAGCAGGTCCGGGGAATCGTACCGGCTGCAGTCAGCCACCATCACAGTCCGGATAGTGCTGGCATTCAGGTTCTGGATTTTGAACAGTCTCTTCACTACATTCACATTCTCAGACTCTATGCCCTGGGAGCAGAAAAGAGAAGTAAGCAGGAATCCCCTCACGGCAGCACTGCTCCTGCACCTGCTGCTCAGCCGCTGCCCAGAGCTGGAGCTGACCTCTGAGCCCTGCTCTGTGGGCAGCTCCAAGCATCACCACCAGAACCAGCCCAAGAGGCTGGCCAGCCCTGATACACCCCTTCCCATCCTGGAGGTGGGTGTGCTCAGAAAAAAGCCCAGGCCAGGTAGACATCTGAGCAGGGAACACAGAGGCCAGGCAGCCTTGCTCCCAGCTCCCTGCCTGAGGTCATCAGCTGGAACTGCTTGTGGCATTACAGGAATTTCAGGAACAGGCTCTGTGATAAGCAGGTGCAGTGCAAAGCACCATATAGGCTGGAGGGATGAAGCAGAGGGAGAGGATCTCAGTGCTCCTGGCATCTGCACGTGCCCCTCAGCAGACTGAGCTGGATTATCAGCTCCCAGAAACCAGCAGTAGTCTCTCCCCATCTAACTGCTGTGGCAGTCTGCAGCCACAGTTCAACATTTCTGTCAAACCAGGCAGGGTCCCTCTGTGCCTCCTGGAGATGCAGGAGTTAATGCTGTAGCGTCAGGGCAGCATCAGTGTGGTTATTGGAATGGTCCCTGCTGCCACGGGGAATTTCACCTAGGGCCAGCATCAAAGGTTTGTGTTGAAAAGACAGAACACCAGGATGCACAGCTGTGACAACAGGACAGAGGCAATGGAAGAGCACCCTGTCTGAGCAGCCCAAGCAGCAGAGGATGAACAAGCAGCACAGAGCCTAGGGCCAACACACGCTTCATCTGCGGGTCTCATCACAGCGTGACAGAGAGCACCTGGCCCACACATCTCAGAATGGCAGGCAGGACAGGGCTCAGCCTCCCGGCCACCTCCAGGAACAACGCAAGGAGCTGCCAAGTGGGAGAACGGCCACTGCTTGGACGTGTGCCAGGCTGAAGCCATCCTAGGCACGGCCTCGCATGGAGGACCTCAGCAGCGCTGCTGCGGTTCGTCTGCTCTCCTGTTCAGCAACACACTGCTCTGGGGAACTGCACTCGACTCCTCGTCCCAGATAATGAGGCAGGAATTAATGGAAGCAGAGGAAGAATGTTGCAATGGCACCATAACACCAAGTGTGGAGAAACTTCATGCCAGGTCTGCCTCAAGCTCAATATCCAGAGGGCAAATCAGAGGAGATAAACAGGGCAGACAAGGGACCGAGCCACTGATCCTCTCTCATGTCTCCTCAGCAGCTTCCTCTCCCACGAGAGCCAGCAGGAAACTGCACTGCCTGTGGGGCTGGAACGGAGGCATCTCACCTGGAAAGCGTTGTTCAGCCACAGCACAGAACAGGAGGTTATACGCCCAATCCGATGCAGATTGCCAGATATCAAGTTGGTTTCGTTCAGCCAACAGCCAAACACATCGTAGGGTTTATTCCTCACCCTGGAAAGCAGTGTGAAGTTCTCTGGAAGGGGAGGGAAACAGGAGCATGAGGCAATGGCTCCCAACAAGGGCTCTGGAGAAACCACTGCAGAAAACATGGGAAATGGAGCCAAGTCTCAGCCCACTGCAGGAGGCACTGACACAGCATCTCCACTGCAAGTCTGGGCAGTGTCTGCTCAGCATCATCCAGCCCCCAGTTCTCTCTGCTATGGAGATTTGTGGGAAGTACATGCACCAAGGAAACAAAACATAAGGGCAGGCAGATAGAGCCAGACCAGAGAGCAATCCAGCTACCTATGGCCCTTCTTCAAGCACGGCCCAGAGCAGATGCCCCAAGGACAAGAACAGGTCAAACACATACAGATCTTCACACATCCCCAGCCTCCCAAGCCCACGGGAGCCCTTCCGGACAAGAGAGCTGTGCATTTAGCAGCACTCCTTGGCTGTGGCACAGTGGGACAGTAGCACGTGCAGCTGGGTTTAATGGGCTTCACAGAACCACAGCAGAAGAGGCAGAGCTGGGCAGGATGACTGCTCTGCAAAGCCACGTGAGATCTCAGGGCAGGACCAGCACTGCTCAAGCCAGAAACAGTGGCTTCAGGACAGCTGGTAACACAGGCAGCTCTCACCTTGCCCAGACTCTCACTTCAGAGCTGAAATTAAATGAGAACATACACCACACTGCACTTTCAGGTGATGCCACAAGGCTAGCCAGACGGTCTACCCTGAGCAGCTGCAATCAGGACCCCTTTGTGGAAGGAAGGGCAAACAGAGGGCACAGCGCACAGCGAGCGACGGGAAGAAGGGAACCCCGGCTCCCCCACCTCACACCTCCCAGGAAGGCCCAGCGAAGGCCAAGGCAGCTCTTACCCATGCTGATTACGGCAATCTCTCCGGAAGAGGAGTTGTGAGGCCCCACAAAGACACCTGATACCAGAAGGAGGGAGTCATCCGAGTTGAACTGGGAGAACTGTGTGTAGCTCCAGTTGTACGGCCTCATGTTGGAGCTGTGCTGCAGGGATATGTCCAGCTCATTGCTCCAGATCTGTGGGCAGATGGACACAGTCAGGAAGCTGTAAGAAGCCCAAAGGCTGTCCCACTTCATCTGTCCTGTCAGCACTCACCAGGTAAAGAAGAAAAAGCTATTGAAAACCCTATTTAAACATCTTCAAATCTCAATTTCCCTGTCAACTCCCTTGACAGGGAATGGCCAGCAGCTCTGGTGAACAGCTAAACACAGGACTTCTCCGAACTTCTCCATCAGCCAGGCAGTGAAAGTTACTGTCACAGCTGGATTTTTAAGCATATTGACAGAGATCTCTCCCAGGACAACCACCTGTGCAAGACAGCTTCTGCAGTACGCCATTACCTCCACAGTCCTTGCTAGACCCACAGCACAGTGGGGGGACTGATTTCACCAAGAAAGCAGCCCCAGCCAGCTAGGCACCTCTGTCACCTTCAGGTGGGCTGAAGCTGGAATTCACAGCCACCAAGACTACCTTCCAGCAAGAGTCATTAGTTCTGTGACTTTGAGAACAACTCAGCACCTACAGGCCTAAGTCCAGAGACACCTGGTCAAGGCTCTCCTCTCCACAAGCTTCCTGAACAGTGCTCTCACAGCTGAGCACTATCAAATCAAAGCTGAAAGTTTTGTGCAGGGAAGCTGCCACCTTACCTTAACTGTACAGTCTTTGGAGCACGATGCAAACAAGCAGCCAGAGTGGGAGAAGCTGAGGTGCAAAACCTGGTCACTGTGCTCCCTCAGAGCCTGCACCTCGATGCAAGGGATGGTGTCGTAGAGCCTCTGGAACTCATCATACCAGGAGACAGCAGCTGGAACACAAGCAGGAACAGTGGGCAAGAATGAAGTGGGAGGGAAGTGACAGACCTGAAGCGAATGCAGCACTGCAGAATCAGTCTCTAATAAAGCACAGCCCTGCCAGGAGCTCTGCTGTGGCCCTGCAGCTTCAGCTGTGTTAGCAGGGCTTACCATTTTTCTCAGTAGTTTCCCCCCTCCCTCACACAAAAAAATCTTTTCTTCCAATGAACACAGAACTTCTCACTGTACCACTCCTTCCTACACCATCACAGGCACTGTAAGAAACACCCAGAGCACATCAGCTACCTAACACAAACTTTGCTAGGATAAAACAGCAGTCAGAACTGCAGATGTGCTCCAGCACAGTGCAAATAAATCTGTCACGTGGCGGACGGGAAGCTGCTCCTCGGGGTACCAGGCTCCACTCTGATTATCTTTGTCTCGTCTGACACAGAATTAAGAAGGCTCCAGAAGGGGTATGAGAGCAGGAACAACCATCTCTGCGAGACAAGGGAAACAAAAGAACTGGAGCTGGACACGAAACGTTGAGACAGAAGCGGAGCCCTGGAGCAGAACAGCCTGCAGCATGCCCAGAGAAGTTACACCGACCGCCAGTGAACAGTAAATAAATAAATATTATGAAGATAATAATCAAGAGGATAAATAAAGAGGATTTTTTATGAAGTGCCCACTAAGGCAGCCTATAGAGCTGTTGCAGCAGCAAATCCCAAGGAAGCAAAGAGGATTAGACATTTATATGGATAACGGCCAACTTTTCCAGTTACACTGAGCAGGACAGAAGGATTTCTGGAACTCACTGTAGCCTGAGAGGCTCCTGGCGCAGGGAGCAGCTAGCTGCCAGGACACCTCACTCCCGCTTCGCATCCCTCCAAGGGGCCTGGTCCCAGCCCACCCAGCAGAGGAGCACTCGGGACAGATCCCACCTGGCCAATGCTCCAACACTGCCCCTTACAAGTCCCACAGGATGCTCAGCACAGTGCTGCCCGAGGTGGCAAGGCATTCCCCAGCTTCCAGGATGACTCCTGCAGCCTGGGAGGTGCCTGCAACCGTTAATGAGCTGCCCTGACCGTCCAGAATAGCTCTGAAGAACAGGGCTGTCAGCTTACCGAATTCAAGAGACACGACTGAGCCTTGCCAAGGAGCCTCACAAAAACCCTAAAGAAAACTTCTTTAATTCAGAGGAGCTCCACAGACTGTACAAGTGAAATCAAGCAGCAGTCACATCCACATCTCTGTTCTTTTTCAGAGCCCTTTTGCACTGCTGCTGCTCCTCGCTGCCTGCTCCTCCTGGCTGCTCCCCACCCTTCTGCAGCCACTGCAGCCAGGGAGCAGTTCTGTGCCACGGCCACGCTGGGAGCACCATGCACATCCTGGGGCAGAGGATGGAGCACAGCCCCTCCTGAGCCACCACTGTGTTTCTGCCTCCTCGGTGACAAGGGGCCCGGTCCGCAGGGACTGTGCCAGCTCAGGGGACAGCACTGCGTTACCCTTCCGGACGAGGCCAAGCCGCCTCCTGCGCTGTCCCTCAGCAGGAGGGCAGCAGCGGAGCACAGAGCCGCAGACACGAGGCGCTGCTGCAGGTACCCGGGAGCACCGTGCTCCCCCCGCAGAGGCCGGGAGCCGGCCCGACCTGCCCCAGCACCGGGCACCACGCAGGTACTGCCGCACCCCCGCACCACGAGGCTCCCCGGCAGCCGCAGCCCACGGCACGGTCCGGAGCAGCGCCCGCAGCCTCTCCCGGCGCGGCCGGGACAGGGGCAGAGCCCGGAGACCCGGCCAGGACGGAGCAGCAGCGACCACCACACGAACCCAACGGGGCCGCCGGGCCCCACCGCGCCCCCCCGACCGGGGCCCAGCGCGGCCCTCGGACGCCCCTTCGGAAGGGCCCGGGCGGCCCCAGAGCCCTTCGGGGCCCTCACGGCCGCGCTGGGCCCGCCTGGGCCCCGGGAAGGCCGAGGGTGGGGGTTCCCCTTCGTTTCCCCTTCGTTCCCCCCCGTGGCAGCCGCCCGCCCGCCGGGGCCGCACCTGGGTGCCGGGGCACGTCCCGGGCCACGCGGTAGTAGCGGTAGAAGAGCTCCTTCCACAGGAACTCGTCCCGGGCCACGGCGCGCCACTGCCGGCACACGAGCCCGGCCGCCAGCACGTCCGCGTGCTCCAGCCGCAGGAAGATGTCGAGCAGCACGCTGTCCGGGAGCAGGGCCATCGTGGCATCCTGCCGCCGCTCGCGGGCCCGCGCCGCTCAGCTCAGGCCCGGCCCGGGGCCCCGCCTGGCGCCGGCACCTCCGCCGCTCCGCTCCTCCCTCGCGCCGCGCTTCCGGTCCGGCTCCGGCTCACGCGGGACGCTCTGGGCGCCCTCTCAGTGGTGTTCCCCCTCCGCTCACAGCGCCCCCCACAGGCCGGAGCGCCCCAGGAGCACCCAACCGAGCGTCGCGCCCGGCGCCCCGCCCCCTCCATCAAGCCCCGCCCCCCGGGCCGGGGTCCCCGCCGGCCGGGGGCGGGGAGCGGGGGCTGCGTGCCGTTACCCCAGCCCCGCTGTGCCCTTTGGGGCCTGTGGGGCCCGGCACCCTCCCGGCCCCGCAGCTCCCCGGAGAGGCTCCCCCCCCCAGGCTCTGCTGTCCCTTGACCGCATGCCACCGTGACCCTGTGCCCCCGTGACCCCACGCCCGCCCGGCCCCGCCGCTTCCCGGCACAGGGCCGCACTGCGCCATGGCGGCCACAGCGCTGCTCGCCCTGCTGCTGGCTGTGCCCTGGGTGCGGGGACAGCCCCACAGCCCTCTCGCAGGGGTGG